>VZRS01007399.1:0-129504 GCA_013398055.1 Ifrita kowaldi
CCCTTCCAACTCAGCATAGTCTGAGATTCTGTGATTATTCTTTGTAATGCAGTATTTCACAACAATAACTAGCGCCGGATGGTGCTGTGTTACTGCATAGTACTCACCACAAGATCTGAAATATTTTTATACTTCCTGTTCTTAGTGACAAAAACTAAGGAAAGTTCCATAACCAAGAAAAAACAAACAAACAAACAAAACACCAAACCAAAAAAAAACCCAACAACAACAAAAAACAAGGAAGCGATGCCTGATATGCATGTGGTGTCACGAGGAGGAATATAAAGTAGACTCCCTACAGTTCCTTGGGAAGTCCCAGCCTTACTAGAGCCTGAGTAACCAGAGGAAGGGAACTCTGGCTTCACTGACTCACATCAAGATGTTCCAGTGATACTTTTTCATTGTTGTTCTCATTTTTAACCTAAATATTATAAAAAACCCAGAACACAATTATTTCTGTATTGATATGAATTCATTTCCTAATGCTGCATACCTTTTTCCATATTGTGTATTTCGTCTAGCAACATCAAACTATAGAAATGACTTAAGCCTCACTGGAACCTCTCACTGCTTTACAGAAACTAAGACACAGAGAATAGTTTTTCTATTCTATAAAATAGACTTTTATACAAGTCATCACTGAATATAATATGGGATGTAGAGGAGTGAATATAAACCGTATTGTTTGGACAACTTTTGCCGTGTGGGTTGGTTTTTGGGGGGTGGGTTTTGGGTTTTTGTTAGTTTTTTTTCCTCCAAACACTGTTGCTAAGGCACAGGGTTGTGAACAGTGACAGGATATATTTTCCAGGACATAAATGGCAATGAGTCTATATTCCACTTAAACTGCTGAGTGCCTTAAGGAGGAGGGAGGTACTTGTATCTGCTTTATGTCAACTTAATATTTTAAACAAAGATGTGTAGACCTAGTGGGCTTTGAAATGGAGTTAAGCAATTGTTTTAATGCAGTGATACAGTTTTTAGCTGGGTATGGTAGCACTGAAACACTAATAAAATGCAAATGGAATAAATACTCCTCAAAACAGACTACAAAATATAATTACTTAGAAAATTTCATGTCATATGGATTTCTGTAATAGACTTCAACCCCAAAATTTAGATTTATTTTATCCTTTTATCCTTTCTATTTACAGGCTTTTACAAGCAGTAACAAACTAATGCTACTGCTGTGAAAATGTCCAGAAGAAACAGAAACACACATTTTTTGTTCTATTCATCAAAGACTTTTTCTTAATATTCTGTGCATCACAGGAGCTGTGAGACAAACTGGGAGAACAAAGAGAATATATGAGCCACTACAGTAAAGTACTGTGCTGATCTATGTGCACAGAGTATTCAGATCCATTCAAGTTTTAAGAACTCATTTTCAGAATGGTTATTTCTATACAGACACACAAAAATACAGTATTATGCAATATATGCTAAGCAGCACATATAATAAGTGAGCATGAATACAGCTATCACTGAAGACAGGTTTCACCAGTTGGAAAGAAATTAAATTCTGGGCATCAGTTCAAATAATACACAGCTTCTGCAATGCGAACCGAAGGAAAAGTTTTCTTCATGACTAATAGCATGATATTATTTTTGCACAGGCTAAATGGGCAGCAGTAGGAACAGAGAGTACTACATTAATTTTGCCCTTCATAAATAGCTATCCTGCTTTTCATAAATAACCAGAGGAAAATAAGAAAATGCAGGTATTCGTTGAAATGAAGCACTCAAAAATCACTGAAATTTTAATATCCAGTAGTACCCAATATGGACTGCAAAATACTTGAACTGAAATGTCAGATATAAAACAGAACTACCAAAGAGTTCAGGAAAAAAAAAAAACAAACTGCTACAATGCTTCAGCCTAAAACCTTGTACTATTTTGAAAAACTGAAAATGTGCTTATTAAATTAATACAGAAAAAGGGGGACTAAAATGGGATTTTTCACATGACTAGAAATATCTCTACAAAACATTAGTGGAAAGATCACTAACAGGAAAAAAAAAAAAACAAACTGCTACAATGCTTCAGTCTAAAACCTTGTACTATTTTGAAAAACTGAAAATGTGCTTATTAAATTAATACAGAAAAAGGGGGACTAAAATGGGATTTTTCACATGACTAGAAATATCTCTACAAAACATTAGTGGAAAGATCACTAACAGGAAAAAAAAAAGATAAATGGAAGATGAAACCAAATATTTAGATTGAAAGCTAACATACATTTATAAAAGCAAAGTCAGTTAACCACTGCAATTAGTTCTCCGGACAAATGGAAAACTTTGTATCACATCACATCTTTAAAATGAGGTCCAAATATCTTTCTGATCAGAAGATATTTGTTTAAAGCAAAATACTGTGTAAACTGCTATATCAAGAAATGTGACAAAATGACCACAATAGGCCCCTTGTCTTAAACTCCAGAACCAGTGGTATTTCACAATCTCATTTAGCCTTTTTCCCAGTCTACAACCACAGTAATTAAAGAAATAAACTACTTAAAAAATCCTTAACCTAAGATATAACAGTGTCTTCATAGGCATCTAAGAATTAAAATAAAAAAGTGAAATATGCCCTAGTTTTACAATAGATAACCAGTCACCAACATTGGTTCAGGAGGAATTGAATTTTTAGCTTTATTTCATCTTTATAAAATTTCCAAAATCAATAAACAATAGAATCCATTTCAACTGATGTTTCCTTCATTTAGCATTCACAGTTCAGAGAATATCTCTGGTACCCTGTTGCAATTTAATTTTAATTAAGGCAAACCAAGATAATCCTGAAACTACTTGCAGTCTTTTCTATTTTTGCTTTTATTCTACTTCCTCAGTTTTAAACAAAATGTTTGCAACACTTCATATCTTCAGGAAAAGTGTAATACTGCAGAAGTGTAACGTGACTTTATACAGTGACTGATAATCTGACAAAGAATACTAATTTTTTCATTTATTGACTTTGATACAAGTTTATGAGTCCTATTTCTCACTTGAATTTCATTGTGTCAATATAACGTAAGTCACTGAAACCAAATTTCAAATGTAAGGTGGGAAAAATTTCAGCTTAAAATTAAGTTATGAAACAGCTTTGCGAAAATTTAAGTTTAGTATCATTCAGAAAGATTATTTGCAGTGATGAATGGTTATTCTGTAAATAACAGTGTACCAACTGTTGACATCAGTATCTACTTCTGCTTTTTAAAATCTAAGTCACCCGTGAGTGTTGTGACTAATATGACTCTGAATAGCAACCTAGCCATCAGTTATCTGAGTTCACATACCTTAAGTCACCTTTTACTGAGAATTAATACTGTTTAACAGTATTTATATAAATAATACCAAAAGATACTTCATATAATCCATGTAACGTTATTCTTATAAATCCATTTTTTCATAGGAATAGATAGAAACTGAGCCACCTTGGTTGAAAAATTAAGACAAATTTAAATAATTACATGAAAATAGAAAATTCCTTTGTTTTGAGAAAATATTAGATTCCAAATGGTAACAAGAATAACACATATGGCTGACGCAGTATCTTTTAGGGCCGTTAGCATCAGACTTACATTTCTTAATGAATCTTACATGTATCACAGTCTCCAGCAAACTCATGCAATTTCCTGAACTGTAAGAATTGATTACTTTATGGATGTTGCAAAGAAATCAGCTTGCATAAAATTCACTATTTCTAATGCTTATCAAACTACAGAACCTGTGAGAAAAACAAATCTGCAAATCTCTAAGGAAAAACCACTGCAGCAACATGGTTTTATGCATCATAAAATTGTTCCACACAAGGGGCTGGCTCCCAGTTTTGAGGCCAAATAATTGCCATCAGTACCAGATGAACAAATACGCCACAAGCCAAAAATCTTGCTAAAAAACAGCCTGCTCCACTCCCTGTAATTGCACCAGATTTGATAAGAGTAATAAAAACTTTACGAATGTTAAAGTGAGCAAGATCTACTACAATGCCACAAATTGCCATTTTAATATTGATCACGTTAGTATTTAATATTTTCTCCTATTGAGGCTGGTATAGGGCACTCTATCACATGTACCTGGTGCCGAACGCAGCTGATGGCTTATCACTGCTCTCGTGCAGCACTGTTTCTGTGCTTCACAAATAAAAGGATAACAATATTGTAATGCTTTTCTTCTGCACACAGTAATTAAGACCTTACAACTCCCTTTGTGAAGCTGGTGTTCAAGGAATTAAAAAAAGAAAAAGGATGGGGGATGGCAGAGAAAAAAGGTGGGATACAGTGATGTTTGTTACATTGCACCAGGGATCTATAAAAGACTCAAAATGTACACAAAGCACAAGGAAGGGAGAAAAGCCTGCAGGTATTCATGTTCATGTATATGGGATTTCCCTTTTCTTTTTTCAGTACTGTTGGATTCCAGCTCTGGTATTCACTGAAGAGAGAGAGCTCTTTTCCTCCTGGTTGCTTAATTAACATGGCACAGTTGGCCCTGTGACTCTGTCAGAAATGACACATGCGTCAAAAGTGGAATGGGTGTCCTTGCTGCAAGGAATTCTATTTTTAAGCAGAAATGACTCATCAACTACTGGGGTGTCCCAAAAGCTACAATTTGTCAAGCTGTCAGGAGAAAAGCAAGGAGAAAAAAAACAAAAAGAGGTCACATCTTTACTTGTATCTGTAGCTCAAAAAGCAGAGGGGTAAAGCACTGATTATATGTTCAATTCCACCCTGAAATGCAATCTTCTATACAAGCCATGTTTTGATAACAGCTATATGGTATCCGAAAATTTTAAAACCTTGGCTGAATTATCTCCTCTTTTATATTATACAGATTTGTGAATTTGTATAATGCTAAGGAAGAATGCTTGTAGCTCAGTGTGCACAACTAATCTGTTTACAAGGAAAAAAAAGCATGGGATAAAATGTTTGCAGGTGCATTATCAGATGGTTTGGGATGAAACAAAAAATGCAGACATTCATCTGGAAAGAGGAAGAGAACAAAAACTAAAGAAAGGCTCTAACCTGTATACCAATTATACAAATATATATATAAAGAATTTGAATTGTAATGTCAGAATATGTTCCCGCAGCAATACTGGAAACACATCAAGCAGCATGGTATGAGCTTATGAAAACAGAGAAGTGAAACTGAGCAGGCTATAAATGTGATCTATACAGTTTCATTACACAAACTGACCTTCAAATTATTGTGTAGGTGGTGAAAACAAACACAGGGCAGGTTTCCTCAGAACATGTTTACAATGAAATTTACCAGAATCGAAGCTTTTAAATCTAAGCAAATAAATGCTACTCTAAATATTTTTTATCCATATTTCTTAAGTCAGATCCTAGCCATTATGCAAAGAATGTGTATGTAAGCATAATGGTGTTAATAAGCTTATTTTATTGATGCTCTATGGACAGTAAATTATTATTCAGAGACAATAGTAATTAGTAAATTGTAATTCATGCCACCATGTAAGTTTGCGCTTCAAATACTGCATAACGTGTAGTGTTGCAACACAAATATTAAATATAATTTTCAAAATAAATTTAAAATATTAACAAACCACAGGAATGAGAAACTGAGGTGTTCTATTACAATCATTTTTTATCCATAGTCATGGGTAGAATTTTAGAAAGGACATTGGTTCTGGGGTTTTTTAGATAACAGATGTAACTTTTAACACTCTGGTTTCACTGGACTCAGAAACCTCAGTTCATGCAGAGATATGAATTGCATATGGTATCAAAACTAATGTAAGATTTATGCAAGCAGGGCAGCAGAGAATAAACTCCAGAACTCAAAACATAATTTAGAAGTATGGTTTTTTAAACATGCCTGATTATGCCTGACATCTGCCATGAACTTTCAGGTGAAAGACCTTACTCTTGGACAAATCAAACTTTGAGATCCTGCCCTACAAAAGCTAATGGAATTTAGAGCAGATGGGGACAATCTTCCTAAAACAGAACTAGAAATCACTGAAGACTGCCAGGAATCAACAAGCAGCAGCTGTCCATTTGCAGTTCTTTTTCAGCCTGATGTTTAACCCGATGCCTTTGGATTTCTCAGTACACAAAAGCAGAAACAATTCATTGGAAAAGAAAGATGCAGTTTGGCACCTAGGAGGGTTGAATACCAATCAGTGTTATTCAAATATCCTTTAACAACAGGCACTTGCTTGGAGAAAAACTGTCAGGTGAGGCGACAACCTCCTACAGCCTTGTCAAGCCACCACCTTGCTCCCATCCCTAGAAGGAGCTCAGGCATCCCATATGAAGCATAACAGCACACAAAACCAAACCACCCCTCAGCTGAGAGAAAATAATTTGACTCAAAAGTATATTATAACATCGATGTGCAAACGTACGTGGTTAAATTTATTTCTTGCAAACAGCTCCAGAACAACCAGTAAACTCACTTGCCATGAATGCCATTTGGCATAAAGTGTCAGAATGGACTTGAAACATAGTAGTGGGAAAAAGAACTTACTTACTTGATTTGTTATTAATTTTCAGACAAGAAATAAAATGCTAACATCTAACATCAAATTCTCAGAAACATTCCTGTATGTCTACACACAGCCTCCAGATCTAAAAAAACCCAAAAACTCTCACTGATCAGCCACACTAAATGACCAAAGTCTTATCTAAGTAATCAAGACCTTGAACTGCACAGCAACAGGTTATGAAAGCACAGTTTGCCCTGGGCCAGGAAGGATCACACATCTTCCTTGGGCTTGGATCCATTTCAGTCTTTTGAGAGTCTCTGAGTCTATAATAATAAATAAGAAACTGTGTTACAAAAGATGAATGTGTTAAATGTTCACTTTTTACAATTGGCATTTTTAGGCAAAAAAATACTGCCGTAAGATTGAAATCCTATAAACACCCTTGCAACTCTGCAGGCTTAGATCTTCAGGGCAACAATGTGGTCTTCACTTCCTTTGAGTCTCTCAGGCCACACAGTCAGCTTTACATTGTAGAAGACGTAATAATCAGATATACCAACATCCTACCAACCAAAATATCACCAGTATCACTTGTCCAAGTGAGATACCAGTGACGCAGGAAACTCCACTATCATCCTATGATTATCTTTTCCAATATTTCACCACTATGACAGCTGTCAAACTTTCCTAAAGTTCCAAACTAAATCTGCACAGTTGTAAATTATATAGACTTTATCATTTCTCCAAGCACTATAGAGAATGACCTTCGAGTACCATTCCACTTACATACTGGAACAGTGCCATGTCTGCCCTCCCTGCATCACAAGGTGTGACATTTAGTGTAAAGTTCTGCTTCTCTGAAAAAGCCTTGTGATGTAAATACAGCTAACAAGTTACTTAAATTAGACCACACCTAAGTCAGACCTCCATTTTAAATGAATTTCCTCCGTTCATCCTTTGAAGAGAGAAACTTGAGAAAGCAGCATGTCTTGCTCTCCTAAAAAGTGCTGTCTTAAAAATGTGCCAGTGATACAGATTTTTGCCTATATTGAAACTGAATTTCAGTCAATTCACTAGAAACTAAAAGGAAAAACTAATGGCCAAATGTATTAAAAAAAAAAAAAGAGTACATTTCACCTAGCCCTTAAAAAAGAAGGATCTGATTCCTGAAACACAGTACTCTCATTTGTCTAAGAGATGACAAAAATTTAAACCATATAAGAATTGGGTCATGAAGAAGTGAGGACTTAGGTATTTGATGATCGAACTCTCAAGCCTGCTACGTTCAGTATAAACACATTAATTTAAGTGACAGATATTTACTTAAAGGCCTATCTAGCAATATTTTAATACAAATAAAGTCAGTAAATATCACTGCATGTACAAAGTTTTGCTATTTCAGATTACTGACTTATTTTTGGAATAATAAGATTATACAAACTTGAACTTCAGTGATTCCTTAGCATAGCATGCAACTGGCTGCAGCCAGAAAGCAGCTTTGCAGAAAATTACCTGAGTCAGTTCACTATAAGCCATCCATGGGCCCTTGCAGTAAAGAAGGTCAGCAGCATTTTCCAGGCTGCATTAGGAAATGTGTCTCCAGCACAGAGACACAAACAGAGGGGAGTGAGACCAGTGAAAGGCACAAAGATGTTAAGAGACAAGAGTCCTGTCATATGAGGAGGGCTGAGAGAGTACTGAGGGACTGTTTTGTCTGACAAAGACAAGGCTCAAAGAATCTTATCAACATCTATAAATACCTGATGGAGCCTCTTTCAGGTATAAAGAAAACAGAGCCAAACTCTACTCAGTCACACCCAATGACAGGCCAAGAGGAAATTAGTTACTGATATCTTGTACACGGCCTAACACTTCAAAAAATGAATCCCATTGGAATTTATCGCATCATCAAAGTTGTGCATCACAATTACTAAGAATTTCTGTACAACACCAAGGGATAAAAACAGTACACAAAAATTTCCAGAGCTTGATTTGTCAATGGAAGGAAATCTTGTTTGCCATTTTATCTGAAACTCATTCACAGTATTTCTCATTTAATTCATTTGCAACAACTCATTTTCACCCACTTAGCAAACACAAACTACTGGCATTGATTTACAGAAACTTCATTACAGTGGTTTGTCTAGAGAACTCAGAGTATTTCCATATTGCCTAACCAGAGATTCTGTACCACTAGCGAAAATCAGCATAACCCAATGTTATTTCATTAATGTGATAAACACATACAGAGGAATTACCTTTATTCATTATTATAATCTCCTAAATCAATTCGAAGAGTTGTTCAGGTAGTATTTTACAAATTTTATCTGCATATCATTGGCCAAACTCAAGCTCTCTGAACATGTCAGATAATAAATGCAAACACTGAGCTAAGAGATGGATGGTACATAAATCATGCATCCATCTAATTTTCCAGTATGCCTCACTACATCCAGATTTTTTAATAATTCAAGATAACTCCTGTAATGATTGGTGGTCAAGGGACAATGCCTAACAACAAAACTAGGAGACATACACTCATACTTAATCCCTTTGTCCTAGAGCGCCAAGTGCTTAGTAACACATGGACAATCATTGCCAGGTGGTTTTTTCCCTCCACTGTGGCTTGTTTCTTTTGGTTTTTGCCTTATAATAATCATATCACTGCTGTTGCTGGATTTTACTCATAATTAACACCATCTGTACCTAACAAAAACCTTCAATCATTCTGGTATTCAGTTGCCTGCAGAGGCCATGCATTGAGCTGCACACCCACCTGGCTTCAACTGTAGCACGCTAATGAAAGTAATGAATCTTAGCTGTGGACACTTTCCCAGGAAAATTTGCAGAGCAATGAAGAAAATTAAAGTTCATTGTCACAAATAAGGCTTTCTTCTGGAAACCACTTTTGAATTAAAGCCATAATGGTGTACATACACTCAGTACTTACTACAAACAGAGTAAAGATAAAATTAAAATACTTATGACCAAAAATCTCATTTAATGATGTATCAGTTTAAAGGGTGTTGACTGGGGCTTTATGAAGCACAGATTTTCTGATCTGCTTAGAATCAGCAGCAGGAACAACTGAAGTTATAGTTCTGTTATAACAATAAAAAACCAAGTGACTTGAAAATAAACACTCCAGAAATTCACTTACATATTTAAGCTAAATTTTCTTTAAATCAGAAAATTACACCTATCACTCCCTTCAACAAGTGAGCAGTTAATAAAACTAAGGGGAATTAAAAGTTTCTTTTTCCCTTTTTGTGTAAAAAAGAGGTGCAGAGAAAACATATAACTGATTTACTTCAGCATGGAACAAGATTTATTATCTCACAGAAATGGCCAGAAATTGATACAGTGTTAACAAAATTAAAATTAGGAAAATATTAGAATTTTACAAGGCCACCAGCTGCAAGGTACTGTGAGAGACTTCCCTCCCAAGAATGCAGAGAACAATACTGTTTTAATCGACTTGCCAAGATACAGACCACTGGAATTTAACAATTTCAGCAATAGTAAACAATCTAACAGCATTTCCTTGAACCAGATCCCAGAATTTTAAGTCAACTTCTACATCTCTTAGTCATGCATCACAAAAAAAAGTATATATATATTAACTCTAATGTGTACTTAGTATGAAGGAATGCTCCAGTAGCCACTTAGAGTGAGTTAATGAGTGTACTAAGACAAAGCAGAACTTTATAAACATAATTAAAATATTTTTGCATGGGCAAATTTAACTAGAAGCAGGAAAGCTTGAAACAAAGCTTAGTACCAGTTAAGTCCTGCTTACTTAACTCCTCAAATATGAAGACTGAAAGACTATGTAAACTCTGTACACACTCAAAATACTGGTAAATACATCCTTCAGGGTACAGAACCCTGAACTGCACAGGATATCCTCAGCAAAATGATATAACATAGCCCTAAAACTGGTTACTTGAGAAAAAAAAATTATCAATCTTTTACTTTTTTATATCTAGCAAATTGAAAAGTAACACATTCAGAAAAGGAAACTGTAACCTGAAAACTACAATGAAATCAAAGCTCAAACTGAACTTTTTCTATTAATTGATTTCTGATCCCATTAGACCCATCTTCATTTTTTTTATACATCAGGCCAAAGAGATCCACTCAGAATTCAGATGTAGCAGCATTGAATTGTTGATTTACAAATGAAATTAAAATTGCTGTTTCCTTGAAGGGCCATGAAAATGAGAAAGAGTCATCAAAATATTCTGCAGATTATTCCAGTTAATATGGAAAAGCTTAATGATTTGTAATGAAAATGAGATTGGTATCTAAAAACACTTGAGTGTTTATGTTTACACAGACTTGCTGAACTATTCAAATAAACTTCATACCTCAAATATGTCTGTAAAAGGGGTAACACAGCCTAAACAAATGAAAAAGATGTGGATTCTCCTGGGCAGTGACCCTGTATGTGTACTAAATTTAAATAAATCATCCTCACCAGGCTTGCAGTATTTCTGTAGAACATTTGGCTGAGCAAAATCAAATGTCTTTCAGAACACAAAACAGAAGCAGCAGCAAACAAGCAGGAAAGCCAAACACAGTATACTATCACAACCTATCCTCAAATGTTCCCACAAAAAAAAGAGAATTCATAAGGACTTGAAACAAAGTGCTGCTCTTAGGGGAAAAAATATTTTTTCTAGTAAAACTTTGCAAGAGAACTTGCCAATGACACTTTTCTCCTTGTGCCGTCACACAGGAAACTCCTCAAATGGAATACAGATTTCCAATGCATCTTTCCTAATTTATTCCCATGCAATGGCAAGAAACCAGCGTGAATCCTCCAAAACAAGAAACCAGACTTTTCAGGCTGCATTGTTTTGTTAAGCAATTTCTAGTATAGTATCTCTGACATGTTTCCAGCTAATATTGCTACCTAACAAGTAGCCAAAATCACGCAGGTTGGAATCATAAAGTCTAACTTTTAGCATGGGTGAGAAAAACTTGCTTCACTAAATAATAAAGACAAAAAAAAAATGAACTCAAAGGTACTACAGGAGACAGAAGAAGCACAAAAAACTGTCTTCCTGGAGGGAATCACAATCCTTTCAAAAAGTCATCCACATACAAAATAAAACACAAAAATACAATTAATATGTGTTTTTAAGAGTGAACTTTTTCACAGTCACATATGTATGTGAATACTTTATATAGATAATAGAAGTTGGACCAAAGAAAAAATAATGATGCAGTAGTTAGAATGCCAACAATGAAGTTGCAACCATGACAAGGTGGCTTAACACTTAAAGATATTTCCATTTTTCTTATAAAATGATTTGATTAATAGTTTGTGGTGGCTGAAAGTATGTATTTGTGCTCTCGCTCTCTCCTATCACAGCACTGATGAAAGGGGTATGGAGATGTGGAGGGCATGTAGGGTATTTTCTGATAGTTTTAGAAACACAAAGCTTTAAGGAAAGTCTAAAATAGACAAAACACACAAAGCAGATGTATATGATCATAATCGTGCCCATATTTTGTGATGAAGTATGGTGCAGAATCCAAAGTTTTCAGAAACAGAATCAGTACAGAAATACTTTATAGCAACACAAAGCTATTTAACTGTCTCTGCTGAGACGTAGGACTAAGTGGTATGGAGGATGTGGAAACTGCACCATTTTCTAAGCTCAGAACTCTCCAAACACCATTGCACTGGATGTGCCATTTCATCTGGTACTACTCTGACAGAGTGATGAACTGGGTAGCATAAAAATGCTCTTGTTTTCCCCTCCTCTCACAGCTGTGACAACCTTCATACTTCAATTCAGCCTTCATACTAAAATCAATCATGACACATGCTTGCTTGACAAAACTGTGGTCTCTCCCCTTCCGTATCTAATGAAACAGTGTTGTTTTTCCCATCTTTCTTGATGCCCCTTCGGCACGAAGTCATGCAGGATTCCTTCGTGGACATACCTGTTATTGTATCTACAAATCTATTGATAGGTTAAGGGTCTTGGATGAATTGATCACCGGCAAGATCTATTACATGATTGCTCACACTAGCACTCTGCAGCTTTGGATTGGAGACACAATTTTTCTAACTCTACATGTAAGAGCCAGTAACAGGTGAGAGAGCATGGCCTGGGCAGAGCACACCAGCTCTGGAATGCATTGTTAAGGGAAAGCACGCCCTGGTGCATGTCACCATCTCTCTGGTGGGAGCACTAGAGCCGATTTGTCTGCACTGATCCTGGTCAAGCTGTACTCTGTTGCTCCAGCTGCTTTGTTAGGGATATCACAAGCATTCCTCTCACTCTACCTTCATTACCTCCTGTTTGACCAAATTCTCAAAGGAATTACTTTTTCCAAGCATGCACTTGTGGATCTTAATAGACTGATATATCACTATATTTGATTCTGCATTGCTGAAATGGGTGTCAGGTCAGCAGAATAAAATAAAGCAGAATTTTTCTCTTCAGGGATATATCTGGGGTGTTTCTGACATAAATTAATCTATTAGTGAGCATTTACAAAAAAAAACAACTAGAAAAGACCAAGATGTGTGTATGGAAGTAAAGGAGGGTAAGAGAGGACAAAGGAGGAGATACCAAAGAAAAAGTGTGAAAGTACAGTAACTTCAGGTTCCTGAATTTAAACTACAGCACAAATTAAATGTTGACTGAAAACCCAGAGAAATGCCCACTTAAAACACTTGTTGATCAAGCAGTCAATAAGCTGGTAGCAGTACATGGATTTAGGTGGCCCAAAGAAAGCTCAAGTGTCCCAGAGACTTTCCCATGATGTCAGCTTTGCTCTCCTTGAGGAAAACAATCAAAGATTTGAGAATGCAGTGCCTAAAATTTATTATATAATCCATTCGTTTCACAAAAGACAATTACACCGACACATAGCTGTAGTTGATCTGAAACTGAAACAAGTGGAATAGGCATCCAGAAGATTTGCCATTGTGCTTTAAAAACTTTTACAAAGGTCTTCAGATAGGGACCACCTTATGTACTTCAGTGGTAACATATTAAGGAAGAATTGCTAAAATTAATGAAAACACTCATTGCACTGTTAAGAAGGAAAGCCAATTGTCCTCACTTCCAGGGAACTCAAGATTTGAGTTTTCTCCCCACTTGGCTCCTCTCCACAAAGAAAATCTCTACCTTAGTTATTTGCATTATACTTGACACATCAATGGCTTCAAACTCGCACAATACAGAGCTGGCATCCATGCATCCAAGAATGCCTTTTGCTGGTGCCACCACCTTCCTAAATATCAGGATGTACAGATGTCAACAGCTGAATGTCTGGTTTTCTGAGTCACAGAATGACTGTTTCAGAACATTACTACTACCACTACAGACAGCTAGACAGGCTCACATGGACTGACTGGCGTACAATCTTAACTGTTGCATTAATGGAAAGCCTTAACTAGTTCAGAGTAAAACAGCAAGCATGTCATCATAGAAGTTTAAATTGCTACTGATACTTCAGAATATCACTCTCCCAAAAGAATTGTAATCCAAGAAAAATATTTTTTTAAGTCCCTTTTTATTTGTTTCTTCTGTGTTAGGCTACCAATCTCCCTGTTACAACACAGTGTCCAGCTCGATGTTAAAACAAGGGTGGAGTATGAATGATATCAGAATACAGTCTGAGTTACCCTGGTTTGTATCAAACCACCACATACCCCAAAGAAACTTTCTATTGCCTGGCCAAAACCACAACACTGTATGATAATGTCAGTGTAAATCTAAAAAATACTGAGATGCTTTGCAGACTGTTAGTAGTTCACTTTATCTTGGTAGAAACCCATCACACTGAGAAACTGCCAATACGGATATGCAAGATATAATATGCTCGTACTGTCTAATTCAAGCTGAGGTTTTCAGAAGTGTTCCTGTCAGTCTCCCAAGACGCTTTTCCTCCTGCAAATTCCAATTTTTTGACAAGTATTTTTAGCCTCTATTTCTTATCCTAGTCTTGATTTTGAAAGATTCTACACAGCATAATGAATATAAAAACTGTAATTTTGCAATAGTATGTGTAATCTCAATACATAAAAGTAGTTTTCCTCTCCATTCTACAGATCCAGTGTGACTGTGTTCAGTTTAGTTTATGCAATATTTTATTTTCCCATTCTTGACTTATTTTTGCAGAACCTGTGCTATTACAAAGTTCTTTGCACTCAGGCGATGAGACCAAGCACTGATTTGAAGTAGATGAATGGAGAAATTTAAAGATGTATAATTGCTGCAGGAAAGGAGAGAAAGGAAAATGTACTCAAATACTCACTTTGATGAATCTATGAAGTATATTACAAGAGCACCAATACTAAGAGCGAAGACTAAGACAACCTACAAAAGAAAAGAAAAGAGTAATTATTTAACAACATTAACCACTTATTCTATCACATACAAAAAAAAAGACAACAAAAATAAATCATAAGCTAGTTTTATTTCAGGTCTAATTTTCTTTAGAAAATTACTCCTACTTGAACTTCAAACATTATACGTATTGTCATAGAATGCTTCCTTGCACTGAAAGAGAGACAAACAATCAGGCTTTACAAAACCTATCATTCAGGATTGCTCATTGGTGCATAAACCAAGAGTGATAGATTAGACTGAATTTCCATCTATATACATGGCTGTGAAACCCACAAGTAAAGTGTAAGACTGTGTACAAATACGTATTTACCCTGTACTCCTGTCCATTGAGACTATAGTGAACTTTCAAACAGTTTAAAGCAATACCCGATCCAGCACATCATGGCTGTTACTTTTGTTGACAGTTTTAACTGTTAAAACAACAGATTAGTGCTGAAATAAAAACTTTTTGATTCAACACAGGCTTCAGAGCTCTTTCTGAAGCTGCTGTGCTATGAACAAGCCTGACTGACGATCACAGCGCAAAGAGGGGACAGGCAATGTGCTTATTCTAAGTGGACTTTGTGAAAGTCCTCTACTCTCAGCTATCACTCAATGCTGTAAAGGCAGCATCTGAAGCAAGGTGTAGTAATTATTACATAACCAGACTCTGGAGCTCTGCACAGTCAATATCAAACACGTATATATCTTCCAATAAAATAAACTCATTAATGCATTAATATTACATAATTACTACTACTTGTTAAAATAACTATTCAACTGAACGCCTAAATTATTTTTTCCTTACTTTTAGATCTTGCTGACCATAACATTTTTTTACTTTGTGAATGTCTGAAAAAGGGTATTTTGCCTGAGTACAATTATCTGTTGCCTTACCTGATGCACTGTCACCTGAACCAGTGAGATCTGTCAGTCAAATTCAAGGATTGAAGCATGAAACTCATTGAAATAACATTTTTACTACCTAAGTCTAATATAAGGTTAACATCTAGAGTTTAAATCTTCTTTCATTGTGTGAAGGTGTTGCAAGGTGAAATAAGCTATTAAATTCATATCAGCTGGTAAGAGTCTCACCATCACAAGAAATTATTGCAATCAATAGAACTTGTGGATTGTCATCTGACAATATAGCCCAAATTATTATTAGCAGTGATCCCAAGGCCCATTTTTCACTGAATTAAGAGATTAATCAATTTATTGTGCACACTCTGCCCTACCCGTTGGAATATTCCAAGCTACATACAATCACAGCTTGGATCTGAATGAAATCTGCTCCACTCTTTATTATCAATGCATTTCAAGGAAAGTCTTCAGTTTTTTAAAACCAGAATTTAAAAAGATGCTGAGTGTTCTGAGAACACAGAGTTTACAATTTTGGCAAAAATTTTAATTTTACCCAAACCAGTTTCAAACGCAGCTATTCACTTTTAAATAATTTAAAGTAAAGCATTAGTGGTAATGTTTTACACTCTGCATTCTTTGGAATCATTTCTGTACTAACAGCACCCTCAAAACCACTATTAAATATAGGTATCTCTTTAAAAAAAACACCCAACAATAAAAACCCAAAGTAAACAATGTACAAATAAAAACAAAAAACAAAAAACCAAAACCACACACCACACCAAAAAAGCCAAAGTACAAAAGAGATTTACCCTATAGCAGGAGTTTTGGGCTGCAGAATGCTGAAAATGAAATTTGAAAAACTAAACTTGTAATCTATTTGGGACTCTATAAACACTCGTTCTTTCAAGTTTCACAAAGTACACAAGGACTTTGTGAAACTTAAAGGATTTTTATTTTCCTTTTCACACAGCAAGTCTTAAGTTCCAACATGCAGTCATTGCCTCCTACCCAAAGGAGTCTTGTAGAGCAAGCCCAGTATAATAGTTTATCAGACATGCATTTGAATGATATCCAATCCCTTATTAATCATGACTGTGCTGCTTAAATGTTACACAGATTCTGGGTGAAATCTTCCAAAACACTTTGGGAATTTAAGTGTTCTACGACAGTTCATATAACTGCCACTAAAATGCAAATATCTATATTTTGCAAGCAGCTCCAGATTCCCATGCTACACCAAGGAGTGAGATACATATGCAAAACTACAACATTCTCCTTCTGTAATATATATACCTGATTTTAAATCAAGGCTTATTTTCTCTTCTATTGCCTTTAAACGCATACCTAACATGATTCATAATGTCTCAAAGAATCACAGAAAGGGTATCAGAAGAGAATGGAATCTTAAACTCCATTTTGTTTTCCTGCTAACAAAGAAACATATTTTTCCTTTTCTAAGTGACAGAGGAATTCAGCTGAACTTGAATCCATCAAGTGTGTGGACAAAGTAGACTCTGAACCAATCAGGTTAGAGTTACACTAAAAAAAAAAAAAAAAAAAAAAAAAAAAAAAAAGAAATAGAATTTAACAAACTCCAAACACTTGTATGCTATATGAGAGAGTCTCAGATGCAAGTTTGCTGCTGTATTCCCATCTAAATAAAGCTGAATGTAACCTGGTTATTCAGGCCCAGGACGACAATTAGTTTTTTCTAGTCTTCCCTAGATTGCCACGGGAAATAATGTCTGTTTTGGAGACCTTACTATGCTTGAGGGGTGTCACAAACATAGACCCATAACCCAAATTTACAGCAACTAGAACCTAAGGGAGGGAAAAGCATATATTTATGCGAATTACTGCCTTTTTTGTTAACCAGGCCATGGCGAGATGCTTGCTCTGTTTATTATTGCAAAGCATTTGGCAAAACATTGCAATTGCTACACATCTATTATAACTTCTCTCTGTACAGAAGGAAAGACTCCTTTAATTTATAATAACTTGCTGTTTGTTTAAGATTGAGAAATGTGAACTCATATGCTAACAGCCATACTGACTAAGCACTTACTAACAAATTAAAAATAAACACCAATCTGGCTAAAGGAAGGAGGGGGAAATACATTGAATAGTTGCTGCCATATCCCTAAATCTTTCATTAAGAAAGGAACAGAGAAAATCCAGCCCCAGATTTCAACAAAAGTGGAGAATGCCTTTTTGAGGCAAGAGTCAGAGAAACTGCAGAAAAAAATCCAGTTAAGGAAAATTAAAAATGTTTAGACTGATACCAAGATGCTCCAGAAGAGCTTCAACCACAGTCAAAATTTAGGCATCCATAATAAATACAAAAAGAAAAAACAGAAAGAGAAAAAAAAGGGAGTTTTGATAAGGGTGTAACTACATGATAATATTTCAGGGAAGCACCAACTTTGAGAAACACTGTCTAAATTAAGCTCACCTTCCAAGCCCCAGCCTATGCAACAAAGGGATAATCCAAGCGGTGGCACTGTTCCCCCTACAACGCCATAACTGCATTATCGAACCAACAAGGGATAATGAAAAGGCTGTTAACATTAGACAGGAGGGTACAGTTAATAATGAAGAGCCATGTAGGGACTCTAGAGCAGGAACTCCAGTCTCTCATACCCTGTAACACTCAAATATACTGTGAGAGGTGAAACAGAACTCTTTGAAGTTTCAAAGGCACATTCTGGCTTATACAAGATTAAACTACCCAAACATAATTAATACAAAATAGCATAGAACTCAAGAGGCAAAGCAGAAAATCAAAAAGGAATAATCGTCTATTCTTATTTTCCTCCAACATTAAGTATTAAAATGAGAAATATGCAGTGAAAAAAACCCCAATTTTCAGAATCAGAGAGTTCTTATTTTTTTCTGACAACGATCTGTTCGGTATTGTTCTTCAAAAATGTTTTTTTCAAAGTCTTATTCTATGGTTAAATTATTCAACCCTAAATGCTTAGAATACACTAGGTTGTTCATTACTAGTATTTTTTTGAAGTTCACTTACTTTTCATTTCTAAATCCACACAGTAAATTCTGTTAATAAGCTACTCAGTTTTATCAACTATGATTTAAAATACAATTCCATTAGTTTTTATATTTCAAATTAGTTACGGAGAACACAAATTATTTCCTAAATACATAAAGCTAAAACCTCAATGATCCTTTAAACTTTTGTTACACAGAAGTTTGCACTAAGATGCCAATAGCCTGACGTTTTGATTTAACTTGGATGAAAATTTTCATACCTTAAATATAAACCCCAAACTTCCTTAAACCATCAAGTAAGATGTTAATTGTATTTCTTTTATAGACAGACAGATTTTATTTGTCCAGACTTGCTAAGAATGAAAACCTTAGAAATCTAAGGATACACCTGCTTCAAGTTACATTTCAGAAGTTAAGAATTACTTCTAGCTTGGCAGTCCCTGCAATAATTTGCAGAGTCTAGGAGATGTACCCACATCTGTGCAATTACTGCAATTTAACAGAAGTAAGACCTGAGCAAGTCCCGACCATGGAAGATCCAGACCGGCTTACCTAAAATTGCTGTCCCACTAACTGACACCCTATATGCAAAGAACAAAATTCAGAAAGCATTCCATGTAGGCAAAGCCACAAGGGTTAAGAAATTATGCACTGCAGCTGACACAAACTACTGAGCAATTAATGTATCTTAGATTAATATAAATACAAATGAAGTTCTATTTACTATAAAATAATATAGATGCTTGCTCTAAAAAAAATCACTGTTCTACCTTTTTGTATTGTAGCACTTACATCACTGAGAAGCTTTTATTTATGTTACCTATGGACATAAACCAGTGAACTAAAGCAGCTGCTTGATGTCAAATTATAAAATTCACATAAATTAATCCAACAAAACAGCCTTCAGAACTCTGTGATTTGTCCAGACAAATAAGACATATTCAGATTTTTACAGAAATTGGTAGTAAATTTCTGTTTAGAGGCTTTTTTTCCCCACTATAACCTGCCTGATAACCAAGAGTAAAGCAGAACAGGATCTCTCAAATCCATCAACAGGACCTAGGACCATGCTCTAGATGAAGTTGTACACTGACTTTTCTCTGGGCTTAAACCCATTGCCCTGCCTACAGTCTTTCTGCCTCTTCTTTACCTGGACCCTCCTGGGCCAACATATAAATAACTAAAATGCCCTACGCAAAAGTACAAAATATCCACCATCTACTATATGGGGTCATGAACTCCCAAGGGGCTCTTAGAACACCATTCTACCTCACGCAGGTTTGCTAGATCATATTTCTTATTGATGAAATGCTCTCTTACTATTTTCTAGAACAACTGCATTTAATGCCAGCTTCTCTTTGAAGGAAACTGTCTAAGCGCGCAGCAGTTGTGAGCCACCTTACAAGAGTAAACGGCGAAACACAAGCAAATGAGGGCTGAAGTGAGTGAACAGGAGGAGAACGAGGAAGTGATAAAATAATCAAAAGACTAAACAAGATTCCATCCTGCTCCTACCAGCAACAAATACTAAATGAAAAGCTCAAACAAGCATACTAAGAAACTGGGAAAATTTGTCATTTACCTTTTACTCAAAAATGCAGGGAAACCGATTTTGCTGTTAATATACTCCCTGTGTAAGAACCATGCTTGACAGAACATAATACTATGACCAGGCAGTAGTGATATATGCATTAATTCTCATCCAAATACAGGCAAAGTGCAAATTCTACAGCCAGCATCTGCTCTTGATGACAGTGTACATGCTAACAGCTATGAATCTTAAAGGTTGTGTCTGCTGGGCAGTGCCCCAGCTATTAAATCTGTCTCAGGGACTTAGTGATCCTACCAGTCTGCCTGCAGAAAAGGCAGGTGGTACAGGAAAATTAACAAAAAATAATAATCTACATTTCTACTATTTCTCCCAGCCTTTGAATGCCAGCTAGAATTTAACATCCAATTCTAGAAGCAGCTAAAGCACCTTCAAGCCAGATGATGAGCAAACCCATCTTTCAGTGAAGTCGGAAACGGTTCATGATCACACAGCTCTGAAGAGACTTCACTAACTCTTAGTTTTGGGCTTGAAGCAATTACAGTATCAAATCCAAACTTTGCAATTTTTATAGCCACATTATAAACTTCTCAGAAATCCAGACTTGAAAATGTTTACATGCAAGTAATTTCCTTTCAGTCACATTTGTTTACTGTTATTACACAAAAAGGAGTTAACTAAAAAGTTAATTAACTATTAAATTTTACGGTAACTAATTTAGTCATCAGCACACAATAAAAACAGTACTGCAAACTTTGGCAACTTTACGAGATTTTTTTACTATATAAATTTTCCCTTCGGCAAAGCTCATATAGACTTACATTTTCCAAGAAAAGTCTGAGTTTATCCACAAGAGGAGGAGAAGCAGAGTGAGAAATGACTATCGGATAAACCAAGGGGCAGTAAACTCTCAGTGAGCTTCCGTCAGAAAATTCATAGCAAGGATTTAACTTTAAAAACAAAAGGCAGCAAAGTAGGCCAGCATGAGCTCTGGATAATGACCAGGAGTAATCAGAAGACTTGGTTATTGTCCCTAGTCCTACCACTCTTGTGGTGTGGTATGTGACTAAAGCATATTACTTGACCTCTTCAGGCTCCCAATTCTCCCTCTTGCTTTCATTTGGCAGGAATACTCCATGTCAGCTCATTAGGACAACCACTCTCTTCACTACAGGTGATTGAGGCGGATCTTGCACAGCTGAGAGCTCTCCTGCTGCCACAGGATCACAAACAGCCCGAGCAGGACATGGCATCAGCGTCAGCACTACCTTTGACACTAAAGGGGCTTTGTGCATTAAAGGGTTTTATTTAAGTAGAAAGGTGTCAATAACTCTTTCTAAGATAAACATTTTGCCTGTGTTTCTGGAATTGTATTTTTGGTGCCACTGAGTTACTACCCAGTATAGTAATGTTTTAATTTATTACTCAAGCTAAAATTCTTTATTTATGGTAAATATATCTTTAAAAATACAGTTCATATTTAATGCATCTCTTTTTACAGACTTGAATAATATTGGTAAGAAATACAGAAACAGCATTTCTGGGAGAGAAAACATACAGCAGACACAGAAGAGTTACAAAAAAAAAAAAAAGAAATTAGCCACATATTCAGTTCCTGCATATTGAATTTATACATCAGAGCAGTAATTTGGGTATATCTGAAAGGCACAAGTAAAAGACATGGTAAAGGCCAGAATTGCTGTGAGTTTGCCTAACCACTCATGACTGTAGTAAGTAACTGATGAAATAGGTCACTGGGAATAGGATATGGAACATCTCTGAATGAAACCACGCTAAGGAGAATTAGCAAATTCAGTCTGCCTGCCACAAGCTGTATTTTATTCTCTCTCCAATAAAAGATTTAACTTTCTTACATAGACTTGAACAGACTACCTCTCATTTGAGAAGACTGCTTATTAAAAGGAATGCTGTGAAATCAAAATGCAGGAATTATCAGAGTAGACATCAGATTCAGAAATATGAAAAACCAAACCAGAAAGTACACCAAAAAAATGAGTACCTTCATGTACTTTTCTTTTCCACACACATTTCCAATCTCATTTGAGGAAAAATTTTTAAAAAGGAAGTATTTTTGCTGTGATCTGTTCTGTACGTGCTTCTAATAGATGTTAATATTCCAGCTTTATTTCGCTTTCTTTATACAGATTGCTGGTCTTTTCCTCAATTTTCTACTGACATATTGACAATAAAATGAAAATTTCTGTTCAATTCATAAATGTGAAAAGACTGAGATTTTCTAATTAGTGAAAAAATACAAGACAAAAAGTCCCATCTGTTAATAGTGCTCTGTAGCTTGAAGTTAATTAGGTTTGCTGGGAGAGTGCCTGGCAATATGACCAATTAAAATACATGCAACTTCTCCAATTCAGTATCGTTAGTCAAAAAACCAGCAGGACTTTCTACAAAAATGTGCCATTTTCTAGAGCTAAGTAGAGCTAAGTAGATGGCATTACACATCTGTAAATATCTGTGCATGCACACTCGGGGGGCTTTTTTGCTCTCTAACCTAAAAGGTTCTTCCTCCTGATTACCTAGCAGTCACCCAAATTAAAGTCAAATTCACTCTTTGTATATTGGTAGACTAATAACTCTGACTGACTTCCAGTGGATGCGTGAGTGGCTCAACAACCACGCTGAGCAGAAGCGTTGTGTTGGTGACCATTACCCACCCAACCACTGCAGATGTCAACGTTCTCCTTTCCAAGCTCCGCATTGTCCCGCTGCAGATAATGGCCACTAAAAAGCCTACTGGAACGTTGTTTTAGAGAAATCAGCCATGAACTGTCAATCAAATCCTGCAAAACCAACCAGCTCAACTGCACAAAGGTCAAAGAACCCAGGACCAGAGCAGGGTCCCCGTCACATTCTGCACAGCACCAGAGTAGCACTCGTACTGGTGGCTGATTATTCACTGCTCAGCCCGAGAAAGCCTGTGGTTATTGTGCCAGACCTTGAAATGCAGCATGTGGTCATTAATTTTTTGTTTCTATGCTTCAGGTGTGACAAAAGAAGGTTTACCTCCACATGAAGAATAGGAATCAAGTAACTTCAGCTGGAACACTTTGTTCTACCAATATTTTGGCCAACCTCTGGCTAGATAAAGTGATCAAGGTGAGATGAAGAAGCGAGTTGATCTAACTACATGATGGTCCAACATCTGGGAAATTAATCGACTGAAATAAAATAAATATATGTACCAGTAAAATGTAATGTAATCATTTGCCAACCCACCCCTGTATCTGCAATACTGCAATACAGAACTGAAAAATCAATTAACTGTAAAAAAAAAAAGACTGGAAAACCCTGTCTTTTTTAATTAAGCAGTTGTCTATTTCTTAATTAATATTTGTTCAAAAATAAAAACATAAAATAATAATAATTGTTTTTAAATCCCACAAAACCAAACAAAACCACAAAAACTAATTTCACAGCTCTTCTCCTTACTTCAATACACTGTACTCTCAGCAGTTACCATTCACAGTTTGGTAACTGACAACAAAATAGGAGAACATCCAGGAAACTGTCAAAGAAAATACAAGACACAAAGCAAAGAATGGTGGTAAAAATGCCAGAAAAGAATAATACAGTAGGGTAAACAAAATGCTGCGTCTTTAAAATGCTAAAATCAGAAAGATATTTCTGAAGGGTTTGAGGTAAGGAAACCACTCAAATGAGTTCTCAAGAACAAATGCAGTAGAAAATGTGGACCTTCTGAGAATTTAGGCCTCTTCCTCCAATTCACAGTGCTTTTGTACAATATTACACATATTAACAGTACTGCTAAAGGGACCTCAAGCTTTATTGCTATGTCATAATAAATTACTAAAAGGAAGTGCATTTCTTTGTGAATGAGTCACTTTAAGGATTACATTTAATGAAATTATTTACCTTATACATTCAAATTAATACTAGATTGTATGGCAGACAAAAGGAATCCTCACATTCCTCAGTTATTTTGACATTAGTCTGACATGCAACCTACACAACAGACAGTGTGCCAATAAATGTTCCAAGAAGAATTAGAGAAAGAGGTTACTCCCCTTGCTAAGGTTTTATAATGGAATGAATTGGTAAATTTTCAGATTTTGTGTTACTCAGATTTCCTGTTACTATTCCTAAATTTTCAAACAGCAGAACTCCACAAACACAGAAACAAATACCTCCCTTTTCAACTGTTTAGGTTCTTAGTCACAAGAACTCACACATACAGCAAAGGCAGATGCAGCTGTGGACATATTCTCTGAAAAAAAAATTGAAAGCTCTTGGCTTCAGTAAAGTCTAGTAAAATTTCATTCAAGAAAAACACTGAATAAAGAATGCTGAAATCATTCAGCACACGACAAACCATTTGAATGCTTGTCAAGGAATGTACTTTAAAACATTATGAAAACAAGACACAGAAGGGAAAAGACTCTCTGCTAAATGCATCTGACAGGCTACAAAATAGAGTTTTCTGCTGTGGTACTAATATCCCAGCTCACATCTTCCATTTACCATTACCTAATGTGGGTTTTTTCTTAAATCTTTTGTAATATAAAGTTAATTTGCAGCACTTCTATTTCCAGACTAAACACAGAGTACAACAAGTGCTGATACTTGCAAATTCATTGGTCAACTTCTACAACAAGTCTAGAAAAATTCTTAACTGTTTTGCCGACTTCTAAAGAGAGGTAGCCATCAACAACATGACTTTTTAAATAAGAACCACTAAACCTCAGGACATTTGCATGAGGATTTTCAGGAGCTCACTGTTCCTCAAGTCATGTTGTCTGCTCAGTGATTTAGCACAGCTTAATGTCAACTACATCATAAGCTTTCTGTGACAACTAACAGAGATATCAAACACTGGACCATCAATGAGCAAAATGAACAAAAGGAAACTACGTAATGTAGGAAGGGGCAAAACTTGGCAATAGAGCTAAAAGAGCACAGTATTTTTGAAAGTCACCTTTGTAAGCATGCTTTTCCTCCTTTTTCTCTGCCATTGTTTATCCTTCAGTCATTTTCCCAAAATTGATAGCTTTGACTGATTGCCACAGGAAAATATCTCTCATACCAATCTGCTTTGAAAATGGAAAAACTGACTTTTTTATTGCTAGGAATAAATCTAAACCTACTTAATCATCCAGCTATACATAAGAATTTGTGAATACAAAATGCTGCCTTTAATTAGCGTACAAAAGAAAACGACAGAGAGCAAGTCTGAGCACTGTAAATTGTAGCACTCACTAAATTTTAGTCGTTCAGTGTTACGTTGTCTGATAGTTCTACACAAAGGCATAAACCTCAACAGTTTTACAGAGGCTATGTCAAAATACAATTCTTATCAGATCTCTCAGTTTCCCACAGCAACAAAAATATAGACAATGTGAGCTCTTTTGGTTTTTAGACTAATTTGAACTGAAAAGCCTGCCAATTAATTGACACAGTCATTGATCATGAGATGTGCGAACTCCATGTAATTGGAAAATAAAATTTAGCAATTTTACTGAAGCAATTACACCTAAAGTAGACTGTTCAGGGTTGTGGTGATCTTGGTTTATGGGTAAGCATTCACTCAGAGTAAGAAAGCCATTTTCAGTGGGCTATGGAAGTACATTGAACAAATGTTCATACAGTGGTTTCTGCAACTTGAAAAAACATGAACACACATTTTCTTTTCATCTTAGGTAAAATCTGCACAAATATAATTATATGCTACTATAGGTCAAATCTTGATTCACAGTTTGGTGCAAGGCTGCACTGATACGTAGAGGTTTCTTCAGACCTTGGTATTTCAGAGAAAGGCAAGGAAGCCTTTGATGCCATCAGTTACAGGCACAGGTGATTTGCATACTGTAATTGTCAAGGTGATGGCATGTTGTGAATATTGTTAATCTGGAATTATGGTTCAACATTATGGATCAAATGATAGGAAACTCACATGAGGTATGAAATTAAATCAGTGATTTGCAACTATCACTAAAGACCAATGCAGAAAACGATGCAGCAAGCAAATGTAAAAGCTATTTTTATACAACAAACCTTTTCTTGCAGTGAATATTTTTTCTAATTTCTGAGTGATAGGACGGAAGACCCATTTCTCTGAAAGGATGCAAAGACTGATTTATTCAACTTGCTCCCTGCAGAGGAGCTTTCCTGTTTTGCTATGTAGCTATAATTCCAGAACTGAAAGCTTTATTCTGAGCCTTCTTTAATGTGGTTTGAAGATAAAATAATATAATCACATGGCCAAAGAGGTTTACAGAATCAACTTCAAATGTAACTCTAACTGCCTTGTTTAGTACCCTTACTTTTAAAAAAAATACAGCAGTGACCACTAAATATGGCCTTGAAACAATTGTTACCTCAGGCAACTTTTTCTCTTGCTAGTGACAACACTGTCAGGTCCTTTAACTTTCACCCTCTGGTGTCATGGCTTTTGTTATTCTTTTTATATAACATGAAGAGTTTAATTAAAAAAAAAAAACAAACCTTCTCAAAATCCTCCTTTCCTCTGGGTCCACAGTCTTTGCATTTTTATCTGGCTTTACTAGCCTGTAGTATTTCTCACCAGCATCCTTATTTTTCATACAGACACCCTCTTGAAGGCAGAGACCTAGGAAATTGCCTGCCTTCCCACTTGCTATAGGGTCCCTCATGAAGGTCTAAGAATGAAAGGCTACCGAGTTTCATTATGGTGTGGTCTTATTCACAGGCATAAAAAACAGAGGGTGGAGAACATGGAACATACAACTTTGGCTTATGTTCTCTCTCATAAATGTCAGTTGGTACCTAAGTTTTCCCCTTTTCTGCATGCTTGCTTCAGCCTAGCTACACTCTTTTTCTAAGGCACTTCTGAAAACCACCAAAAAACAAAATTGGAAAAACTACCAGGTAATCACATACCTGTCATGGTGAAAGAGATTTATAAGAGGTATTGCTACAACTCCATATCTTTATGTTAATATGCAGTTTTAGTTCACATTTTAACAATACTACAGAATGGGCAGAAGTTGAAAGTCCATAATGGGTTTTAAGGTTGGGGTTTTTTAAGTATTGCAAGAAAAAAATTGTATTTTGCATGAACTATAAAACATCCAGGAGCAAACCTTGTGAAAGACAAAGTGGTTTTCTCTGAATAAGTACTGCAGAATCTGGCTGAGATTCTGGTAAGTTAAATTATGCCGTTCAAGTATAAACCCTTCTCTTTTAATGTGCTTTCTTTCCCTGCCTCCTGAAACTCTACTTACTATTGATCTCCTACAGAGATTCAGTCCTATGTTGCTTTACTCAAAAAACATTTTATTTTAAAATAGGTCACCTTTCTAGAACCTATTCTTAAACAGAAAGTTTGAACACCAGATCTAAGGAACTCACCTTTTTAACACATCTTTATCTGTAACAAGAGTCTAAGTTTTTAGTCTGAGATGAGAAGCTTCTCTCTCCCAGCTATAGGCCCTGCTGCTTTCCTCCACTGTGCTTCAACCAACAACCCCACTTCCCTGATGCTCAGCCTCCCCTAAAGACACTCTTCTTGTCTAGTAAAAGAAAAGTTGGCAGGTAAAAGAGAAAGAACATCAGGGTGAGTGAGTGGGCTATTTTGGTTTTCTATCAAACCAAAATCCCATTAACCCCTCGGTTTTGCCAATGACCTCCCCCCTCCTCTGAATCAGTTCACTGCACATACAGCCCCACGCACAGGACCAAAAAGTGAAAAAAAGCAAGAAAATTATTAAAAGTAGTCCAATGACACTTTAAAAATGGCAATGACACTTAAAAAGTGTTTATACCAAATCTGCAAATGAGAAATATTTATACTGTGGTGATGACACTGCGCAAGAACAAACTCAAGTCCTAATACTAACAAATCATTTGTTTTCTCAACAGCTTGGCTGATATGCTTCCTTTCTGACTCTCAGGAAGAGCTGGAAGAAAGAGCTTTCAGCATTCATAATTTCAAACACTAAGTTAAAATTCCTTTTGCTGATTGCCTAAAACCTCAGAATGCCTCTCTGATCAATCTTATGACAAAGACCTATGCAAAAGCACGCCAAGGCAGACTGCTGACTCTGAAAGGAAGTCCATGTACTGATTCATCAGCATGACTGCCAGCAGCACTGATGCATTCCTTGGAGATATCTTGCTGAAGCAGTTTCTCAATCCATAGTTTGGTTTCTTATCATGGTTACAGGTATATTAGACACCAGGAAGACCAAACACACATCCATATCTGCTTACAGAACTGATGTGAAAGCTGCAGCTATCTCTTAACTATAAGAGCCAGAGTAGGATGTCACTAGTAACAAGGCCATGCTGCGGGGCTATTCCATGACATAAAACATGGGCATGAGGAAAGGCTGTTGTGGATGAGCAGAGCCTTTGCTAGAATAGGTGACACTGAGCTTGCACAGACACTCTGCCACAGACAGAGTAGGGACAAGCTGCACAGTAACCAAGCAAACTGTCTTCTTTTGGTACCAGTTCTTGAGTGAATTAGAAGCAAATGACCGCTGTACTGAATAACTAGAGCACCTGTTTACATTTTGTTAACTCCGACCACTTTACGTTATTTTCCAGAACAAATACCAAGAAATGAAGAATGTCTTAAAACATACAATTGTATAAGATGACTAAATCAACTTGTTCTTGTGGAAATTTTCCGACAAAACAGCCGTGTTTATGTTTGTTACCATTATATTTTAAGAAAAAAGTCAATTAATTAAACAATACATCAGTGAAAACATACATAGGTAATAGTTTCATCAAAGATGGGAAGTCCATCCATTTCAGAACAGCCAATGGTCTGTAGATGCATGATTCTTTTTAACTTTTATCTTTTTAAAATCAGATTAAGGTGTTAAATTTCAGCCTTTGACCATGAGAACCTTCACTGTATGGCTCTGATTACTCTCATCTGAGACGTTCTATTTTGTGTACGTAATTAAACATCCTTGGAAAGGGGAACATACCACATCTCCCACAACCAAGTTAAGTGATACAGTCTGCTCCTGTCTCCTTTTAAGTTTGAATGATTGTTTTCAAGTAACACGGTTTATCACAAAGCTTTGCAGAACTGGTCAGCTCCTTACTACTGAGATTCTAGTTTCTCACCTTTTAAGTTTTCAGGGTTTTTCTTACATAGGACTAACAGTTTGGTCTACTTTTTTGCTTTTTCAGTTGCCAGTTCTGTTCATTTAACTGCTTTTGGAAATGAGCCCTATTAATTTTTGCCAAAAAAATATAAGCACTGACATTGTGCTGAGGCTAGCAAATTATGTAGGACTTCATTTAAACAAAGCAAATTGCAACAAAACTGCCAAAAACCCAACAGTGATCCATTACACGTGAGAAGACAGCCAGCTTAAGCCCAGATCCATTTATTATGCAACAAATTGAGGAGTCTAATGCCTTCAGTGCAAAGCTTTGATAAGCAGCTGTCCATTCTAATCAGATTTGTGAAAACTGTATTATTTAGCTGCTTACTGGGTTTGAATTTTTGTGGCTACTTTACACAATTTTATGACAGATTTCTTCCATTGAAAAAGATTTTTAAACCCAATTGCTCCAGGAAAAAACCCTCTGAGATTACAGTTTGAAAGGTGACAAACTGTGTAATTCATAGAATAGTATAATACCTTCACCACTGAATAACCCTTTTTATTTCCTGAAAATCCAAGAGTTTCTACAAGGAAGAAGGAAAAAAAAAAAAAAAGAAAAAGAAGGAAAAATGTGGCCTGTTGTGATAGGACAAGGGGTAGTATTTTAAACTGAAAGAGGGCAGGTTTAGATCAGATACAAGTTAAAAATTCTCTACTTTGATAGTAGAGAGACAAAGGAACAGGTTGCTCAGAGAAGTTGTGGATGCCCCATCTCTGCAAGTGTTCAAGGTTTGACTCCAAGGCTCTTCAAACAACCTGGTCTAATGAAAGATGTCCTCGCCCATGGCAGCAGGGACAGAACTAGATGATCTTCAAAGGATCTGGCAAACTCAAGCCGTTCTGAGATTCTATGAATATAAAAGTTCATTATTTCCCATTAGTTATAAAATAATAGTAATAAAAAAAAGCTTCACAGGAAGAAACCTTAAATGGAATCAGTTAGCTACTAAATCTATCCAAGAGGCAAGATAAAAGCACTGCAACCGGAGATATAAAACCAAGAGGTTTATCATAGTAACTAAAAATAACAATTATCATCATAACCTCAAATAGTTTTCATTGGTTTGGGTAGGTTTTTTTATTCTTCTTTGAGGACAGTGAGTATATCATTTTGTGGAGAAGTGGGAGTACATGCCACAATTTACTCCATTTTCTTCATCTGTATCTGCTTAACTACCAAACACCCCGGGTTTCTGTCAGCCTCTGTAGAATCTGGATGTATAGATAGAATGGGGAATGAGAGGCTGGAGAGAAGCCCTGAGGAAAGAGATCAGGAGGTCCTGGTCAGTGGCGAGTTGAACACGAGTCAGCAGTGCCCTGGTAGGCAGGAGGGCCACCCATGTCCTGGGGACCAACAGGCACAGCATCACCAGCCAGGCAAGGGAGGGATTGTCCTGGTCTGCTCTGCACTGGGACAGCCTCCCCTCGAGTGCTGGGGGCATCTTGGGGTGCCACAATACAGAAAAAGACATTGAGCTGTTAGAGAGAGTCCAAAGGAGGGCAACGAGGATGGTGAAGGGCCTTGAGGGGAAGCCGAATGAGGAACAGCTGAGGTCACTTGGCCTGTTCAGCCTGGAGGAGACTGAGGGGAGACCCCATTGCAGTTACAGCTTCCTCGTGAGGGGAAGAGGAGGGGCAGGCACTGATCTCTGCTGACAGCACCCAAGGGAATGGCCTAAAGCTGACTCGGGGGGGGTTTAGGTTGGATATCAGGAAAAGGCTCTTCACCCAGAGGGTGGTTGGGCACTGGAACAGGCTTCCCAGGGGAGTGGTCACAGCACCAGCCCGACAGAGTTCAAGCAGTGTTTGGACAATGCTCTCAGGCACATGGGGTGACTCCTGGAGCATCCTGTGCTGGGCCAGGAGTTGGACTCAATAATCCTTGTGCATCCAGTCCAATTTGAGATTCTATGATTGTAATCTAGATTCCCCAGTTTCATTATATTGCACTACTTATGGCAAAGGATTTTTTAGTATGCAACAAATTGCATTAATATCCAACACTCACATTATAAATAAATTAAGTCCCCACGTAAGTTTTCCTGCAAGGTCCAAAAAAATTAAAGGTGCACCAAAGTATTGGTAGCTAATTTATGTGCCCTCCAGTAGCATTAGATTTTACACAGAACTCACGTCTTTCATTATATTTGGGTTTGGTTTTAACTTATTTCGTGAAAACATTATGAATAATTTTATCTGGGAAATATAAGTTCTATTTTAAAATATATATGAACAATTAAAACTGTCTCAACAGAGTACCTTAAAATAATATGCTACAGCTATTATTTTTGCTCCTGCAGTAACAGAAAGGCAGACTAGAAAATAAAACTCTCTCTTCTAGTGCTACAAGGCCAGATATGTTTACGGCTAGTAACCAATTCAATTTAGGTTTTTTAAAAATGGAGCAAGATTTTCATATGAATCACCTTCCATTTCAATAATCTTGACAGTTAAAAATGCTTGGTGAAGTTATTATCTCACACCTTTTTAAAATCAAGTATGTAGCAGCAATTATTCAGTTATTAAATAGTCCCCATTTTGTCCAGAAGCTTTTAAACTCTGTGGCCACATCAACGTCCATATATTTGATGCTCACTCTGTAGTCTCTTGATGCATGCACAAACTAAAAAGAAAAATGTACATTACACAAGTGCATTGCTATCCCTTTTTCACAGAAAAAAAAAAAAGACAAACTGTTATTGCTCTGATGTCAGAGTAAAGTGTTCTCACTATATGAATAGCATTTGCTCATGTTGACTTAGACTGAAAGTATGAGTATTTTATAACATTAGTTTCATTTATTCTGTATTTGTTCACATCCTCAAGATACTGTCTCTTGCAGACTGATGAAAAGCCCGTACTTTCATCTTTTTTACAAGAGAAAACATTTTAATGGACAAAAGCTCCAGCCTTCAACTCAAGCTACTGAAGCTGCTTCACTGTGATGCAGAACTCAAAGGAGAAATATAGCTTTCAATAATGTGATATGGTAGTGGAAAGCACAGGAATTAAGGTGATTTTGCACATTTGCTCAGACTAACCATGGCAGTTTAGGATCTCGACTGCTATAAAACTCTATAGGGCTTGCATGACCTATAGGTTTCGGCAGTGGGGCAGGGGCCCTCCAGGGATGAATTCTGTGAGAAGCTGCTGGAAGTTTCCCTGTGCCCAGCACGGCTGCTGGTAAGGCCGAGCCCATCAGTGATGGTGGAGGCTCTGTGGAGGCTGTGTCTGGGGAAAGGCAGGAAGCAAAGCACAGACAGACCTAAACAAGAAAGTATAGAATATACCCAGCATATACATTAACTTCTATTTAACTTTAAAATCCCATAACTTAAATTTTTCTGTTTATAGCATGCACATTTTCTTCACACTACTTCTTTCACACCATGTGGACTGACACATTTGAAAAGTAGGCCATGCAAGTTTTGCATGAATAGTGTATTCAAAAAATTGCTCTTGAAAGCTGTTTAAAGAGCCAGGTTGTTCTCTGCTAACCCATCCTCGAGAAGGGTTTTGAATCTGAGACCTATATGTTTGAACTTCCCACTGGAAGACCACAATCCTGCCTGATTGTGTGCAAACTGAACCTGTTTTGAAAACATGGAAACATTTTTTAAAAGTATTAGCTTCATCCTTATTTTGAATCCTTCTGCTCACTGTATGTTTGACTAAAATTCACTTCAAGTCCCACTTCAAGTAATGAACATAAGAGAACCTGGATTATCTTTTTTCCTGCAAATCAAACTCAAATTGAACCAACAACTGACACTCAGTCATCTTCATTATCCTATTTATCAATAGGATGACGACTTCAAGCTGTTTAATGATCAAGAGTATAGCAGCTAATATGCATTAGTCAGCTTTTAATGTCACTGCAATGAAGTTGCATAAGCCATGAATTTAAGAGCTCCTTTAGTTGCAATTTCATGGACTGTAGTTTATAATACATCCACGTTTGGGGTTTTTTTCACCATATGGAAGCAACTTGCCACTCATAACCAATCACTCAAAAATAAACTTCTTAATCAAATTCCTTTTTCTTCCCAGTTAGATTATATTGCATGCTTTCATTGATCATTGTATGGGTTTATTGAGTTTTGTATGATTTCTTGGATTTATAATTTGGCGAGGCCCATAAAGCTGAATAATATGACAAAAATATAAAACAGATACAATGTTTTAAATTTGCATGCTAGATATGATGGAAATCAGCGTCAAAATAAGACACTTGCTCAGATATCTTAAGAGAGTAGGGTCTGGTACACTGAGCTTAACTAGTATACACAGAGAGCAAAAAATGACATTTAACAACACTTGTAACACTTGAAAAATGAATGAAAAATATTTCTATTTGTATGCTATTATTTTCCATTTAGGAATAAAGACAATTTATTGGCATCATTCAGTCCTGAAAACTTATTTAAACTGCACCTAGAGGTAAATTTTACAGCGGGAAAATACTGTCCCTTTGCATTCATCAACCCGATAAACTGTTCCATCCAATAATTTTTTCTTTAAAAAACCTACATTTGGCACAACCGAAGTTAAATAAACCTGTATGTATTTTTCCCTATTATTTGGCATAAAAAAAGTCAAAGTGTTATTTCAACCATTCCAAAATACATTTGCAATTTTCTTTTATTTCAGAAATGTTTGTATTCTAATAGATAAATGTTATTTGATGAGTAAGAAAATTATTTGCTGCTTTTTGCAAAATACAATAGTATCAAATGCAATTTTAATTGTACCAACTTGTCAGATATCACAAAAAATAACCTCTTATCTATTTCCATCAGTCTCATTATTCTTTTACTGTCTCTACCTTGTTTCCAAGTGAAACTGATTATTACTGCTAAAGTATTACTCATCTGGAAAAACATCACCTTCTCAAGGGCCTTGCTGATTTACTAACTAACAACAACTAACTTCCTTGGTGAGTTTCCACTTTGCAAAGGCACTCATTAAAATTCACAAGTTTAAGTGTTTACTGCTTTGTTCTCATAAAAAACACTGGAAAGTGATGTTGGGGGAAGAAAAATAAAAAAAACCTCACAAAGTATCTTATGAATAAGTAACAAAACAGAAAGTACATTATCAGGTTTGGCTCATTGTTCTTAGCTGCAATATGGTGCCACAGCATAACAAGGTAATTAATGTATAATTAGTAGCATCAATATCAAAAGGATCACTTTCTATTATGTGAACAAAACCTTATCTATTCTCAGTGTATGCTTTTCTATCTACCCTGCATAGTTGCTACAGAGGCAAAGAGAAACTAACTTTGTTTGATTTTGTGATTTTTGGAGTGACATTGAAGTTATAATTCCTCTGATAGATCCAACTTGAATTTCTACTCAATAGCCAACTGTATCTTTATTCTAATGCAATGTCCCTGTCAAGCAGTATCTAACTTCAGCATACACTATCAAATATATTCTAAACCTTTATGAAACTTTAAAAAGCAAAAACATTTACAGAAATTTACCCCATACCAACATCATTAACTTCTAGCAACTTTTTTGTCCTCTTAAATTACATTCCACAAACTAGAAAGAAGGGGCAGCCTATTCTCTATTGTCTCCTCCGTTGGAACATTTTCTATCAGCTCCTGCTCTCCTTCCTTTCATTGCCTTACACTCACACACAACTTTTCTTCTTCATGAAAGATGTTCTTTAGACTTTTAGGTAACAAGGTTTTGGGCTCCATGTATATAGAACACACTAAACAGGTTTGCCTTTGGCATGACAAAGGACAGGGTCTGACTCTGCCAGGTGGAGATTCTTAGCTGGCTCCCCTGCCTCCCTGCCTGTTAACTGGCTGTAACTGCTTCTTGGCAAATGTGCTCGTCCTGCCTTTAACCTCTGTGCAGGGCTGGCTGAATACAGAGCACATATATTGCATAATACTTGGCATACACAATTATTCAAAATAGTGGAGGATAAGGATAATCATATTGAACATACTGGAAATAAAAAGCAAACTTTACATGAAAAAAAAAAGGAGAGTATGTTTCCATTAACTAGAAAAGGTAAAACAGGCTGTGGGCTTTGACAGATACTTGTTTTGCAAGGTATTAAAGTCCAGACTAGAGTTTAAGACCTACAAGACAAAATTCTATTTTGATTTTTAACCAATTTGTTCATCATGCTCCCTGCTGTTTCCAAGATGGATATATACTTTCATACAAGCTCTCAGTTCTCACAAAACCCTGGGGGAAGATTTTCACTAATAAAGCCTGGCACTCGGTATGTGCTAATATTCAGTTGTACCCAGTAGAATAGCTCTGAAAAGAAAATTCCCTCAAAATAATTTTATTCTTAGAAAATAAATAATTTCATAGTTTTAGAAAGAATAAAATACCTTCAGCAAGGTATTTTTCTTCCAATTTCAGTAAATATCCTCCTCTGGAAGATTTTGATCTCTACTGTCTCTAGACTGACAGCAAAGTGTCACTTGAATTTTTAAACATAACACTGGCAAATAAAGGCGGTGATAGATACAGAATCCAGTCTTGCACAAATAACAACGTAAGTAGGACACATCAATTTTCAGGATATGTCCACAAACCAGACCCTATCCAAGGCCATATGCAAGCCAATTTCATATAGTGAAGTTATATGAAGCTATATGAAGATCAGCAGCTCCATAGCAGCATTGTGCACAGCACACAAACTTCCCAAGAAACTAGATAAATAGTACGGCATCTAATGTATAATAAGCTCCATCTGCCCTTTCTTTATTGCCAGAAGTACCTCATTCAGTTTACACAGAACTAGGTTTGATACACCAGTACTACCAATTACACTTTAAAGAACATATCTGATTCATTCTGCCTTGAAAATAACATCTGTGCTGTGTCAATGAATGTGTGTCAGAGATGTGCAAGTAGCACTCTATTGGTGTTCTCCAAACTGAGTAATTGCAACGTGTCTCAGTGGTTTTACTGAGTAAACTAAAGGCAAGAAGCATTACTCAGCTGCTGAGGTCTGCCACCCTCCTTATCAAACACTACTTTATACATAAAATTTCTCATTGAAACAGAACTATTTGGAAGATAGTGTATGAAATCTGAATGGGGATAGGCGTGCATGTTGCTCTTTCCAACACAAACACGCATGAAGTTCACACAAAACACTACTCAGCCTACATGAATATCCTACATGGATGTTCACTGCAGAGTTCCACAGTTCTGTCACCAGAAACATATTTTAAAAAAGCAATAATTATAATAATATAATTGTGATACTAAGAAATAAAATTATTTTAGAAAAATGAAGACGCTACAGTATTTAAGATTAGTGTGCCCTGATACATATCCATACTTCTAAGCACTGTATCATGAATATGTCTTCCAGATCCCAGTTCTAGTCACACACTTGTCTTCAGCATTTCTCTGAAGGGATTTTTTCATCTATTAATGGAAACTCACAAACATATTTGCAGGGCTCCTTGACTGACATAATTTTGACTCCAATTTAAATCTGGTTCAGGAATTCATTATTCATTTTACTACTTTTAGAAGGAGGTGTGGACATTCTGATTCAATGAGGTACAATGACTTCTAGAGCAGAGAGAGAACAATTTTCATTCTAGAAATTAAAATACATTTGGTGATATTCAGTGTGAGTCCCACCCTCCTTTATTATTTCCCCATTTTCAGTCTCATCTGTTTTAAAAAAAAAAATCTGTTTATTAAAATATTCATATCAATGGCATGCCATGAAAATTTATTATATGATACTTACATTGAGTTTAAGACAATTTAAAAAATCTATTTTAAAAAATTATATTGCAAAAATATTTCATAGTGCGAAGAAGGACATACTCAATCACACCAAATTGTGATTAACTAAGAAATTATCTAGCTGAGATTAACAAAGAGACTTACAGCCTTTCACTTACAAGACAAAGCTTGACAGTACACAAGGTTATGGGATAAGACTTGTTCAACACAATATTCTTAATGAATACACATCCCTCATCTTCTCCACTTATACCAGAAATATCACTTTTTGCTTTGCTAAAACTTTTGAGAAGGTAAATATGAGGATGAGGACTGTTTCTCTTGAGAAGCCTTTCTCTTGTATATCCACAGAAGTGGACAATGACATATTCTAAATTAGGTTCCTCAGTTTCCAGGCGCTTCAATGAATTTCAATTTATGGGCCATAGAAGAACAAATAAGAAAACAAACTTCCAATATACTAAAAATACTACATTTTAAATATATTCTAAAAAATGTAAAATTTATTTGTGCCTGCATTTCAAGAAAAAATGAATTCTTGCAGACTATTACAGAATGGTGAAACCAATTCGAATTTTTAAGCCTTTGTTTTTCACCTTTATTGCTTTACTATTTGTTGAGGTTCAGCTCAATAAAAACATGCTTTCTTAACTGAGGTGAAACTTGTGTTTTTATCCCTTTTTTAGAGGGGTAGTAGAATCCTTGTAGAAGTTTTAAAAGTGTACCCTTATGGACAAAGGACAAATTATGTTGATTTTGTGTTCACTTTAATTGGCATCCATTTCCTCTTTGTTCGTTCTACAAAATCTCCTGTGTCTTTCTTTTTCCACTCACCCTGCTGTTTTTCACTGATTTTTTTTTTTTGCTCTGCTTCCAACCCACACTTCATCTCCTGCCAAGGGAATTTTAAGTCATTAATCGCTGTCAGATTTCCATACTCACAACATTTAACCAGATTCAGCAACTCATTCATCCATATTACAAAAAAATAAACGAAGAAAAAAAAATAGAACAACTACTTGAGAATAATGGAGAGTGCTACCTTTCTACAGTTTGATAATTTTGTTTATGCAGTAATCAGGATTGAAGTTACCATCTAATCACGATTATTTTTTTTTTTTGCTGTAGCTTTTTAGACATNAAGTTCACACAAAACACTACTCAGCCTACATGAATATCCTACATGGATGTTCACTGCAGAGTTCCACAGTTCTGTCACCAGAAACATATTTTAAAAAAGCAATAATTATAATAATATAATTGTGATACTAAGAAATAAAATTATTTTAGAAAAATGAAGACGCTACAGTATTTAAGATTAGTGTGCCCTGATACATATCCATACTTCTAAGCACTGTATCATGAATATGTCTTCCAGATCCCAGTTCTAGTCACACACTTGTCTTCAGCATTTCTCTGAAGGGATTTTTTCATCTATTAATGGAAACTCACAAACATATTTGCAGGGCTCCTTGACTGACATAATTTTGACTCCAATTTAAATCTGGTTCAGGAATTCATTATTCATTTTACTGCTTTTAGAAGGAGGTGTGGACATTCTGATTCAATGAGGTACAATGACTTCTAGAGCAGAGAGAGAACAATTTTCATTCTAGAAATTAAAATACATTTGGTGATATTCAGTGTGAGTCCCACCCTCCTTTATTATTTCCCCATTTTCAGTCTCATCTGTTTTAAAAAAAAAAATCTGTTTATTAAAATATTCATATCAATGGCATGCCATGAAAATTTATTATATGATACTTACATTGAGTTTAAGACAATTTAAAAAATCTATTTTAAAAAATTATATTGCAAAAATATTTCATAGTGCGAAGAAGGACATACTCAATCACACCAAATTGTGATTAACTAAGAAATTATCTAGCTGAGATTAACAAAGAGACTTACAGCCTTTCACTTACAAGACAAAGCTTGACAGTACACAAGGTTATGGGATAAGACTTGTTCAACACAATATTCTTAATGAATACACATCCCTCATCTTCTCCACTTATACCAGAAATATCACTTTTTGCTTTGCTAAAACTTTTGAGAAGGTAAATATGAGGATGAGGACTGTTTCTCTTGAGAAGCCTTTCTCTTGTATATCCACAGAAGTGGACAATGACATATTCTAAATTAGGTTCCTCAGTTTCCAGGCGCTTCAATGAATTTCAATTTATGGGCCATAGAAGAACAAATAAGAAAACAAACTTCCAATATACTAAAAATACTACATTTTAAATATATTCTAAAAAATGTAAAATTTATTTGTGCCTGCATTTCAAGAAAAAATGAATTCTTGCAGACTATTACAGAATGGTGAAACCAATTCGAATTTTTAAGCCTTTGTTTTTCACCTTTATTGCTTTACTATTTGTTGAGGTTCAGCTCAATAAAAACATGCTTTCTTAACTGAGGTGAAACTTGTGTTTTTATCCCTTTTTTAGAGGGGTAGTAGAATCCTTGTAGAAGTTTTAAAAGTGTACCCTTATGGACAAAGGACAAATTATGTTGATTTTGTGTTCACTTTAATTGGCATCCATTTCCTCTTTGTTCGTTCTACAAAATCTCCTGTGTCTTTCTTTTTCCACTCACCCTGCTGTTTTTCACTGATTTTTTTTTTTTGCTCTGCTTCCAACCCACACTTCATCTCCTGCCAAGGGAATTTTAAGTCATTAATCGCTGTCAGATTTCCATACTCACAACATTTAACCAGATTCAGCAACTCCTTCATCCATATTACAAAAAAATAAACGAAGAAAAAAAATAGAACAACTACTTGAGAATAATGGAGAGTGCTACCTTTCTACAGTTTGATAATTTTGTTTATGCATTAATCAGGATTGAAGTTACCATCTAATCACGATTTTTTTTTTTTTTGCTGTAGCTTTTTAGACATTTGCATTAAGAGAATCAGAATGCATACAAGAAGAATGACCCAGGCATGATTAAAACTTACTGCCTTGTGCTTACTTTTCAAACACTAAAATATTGTTCGAAATGCAGAATTTCACTGGAAAACTGAATATCATCCTAACATGCCCATTGCCAGTCATTAAGAAAAAGATTTCTATAAGAGGTCAGTGCAACACTGGAATGGCTCTCCTGGAGACATTATGGAATCCCTGTCCTTGAAGGCTTCCAAGACTCAGTCAAATAAAATCAGAGCTGATCTCATCTCTTTGGTAGTTCATCCCTGTAAGGATCCATTCTGCAAAAGTTTTACAAAGTTCTCTCAGCTATATGTTAAAATAATCTGTTGTGGAGTCCCTAACTGAAGGGGTATGAGTAGCCCACAATCACAAAATCATAGAATACGCTGAGTTAGAAGGGACCCACCAGGATCACCAAGTCCAACTCCTGGCCCTGCACAGGACACCCCAAGAATCCTATCCTGTGCCTGAGAGCATTATCCAAGTTAACGTGAAGAGTAATTAAAGTTCATCAGCACTATGACATTGCTGAATTTTACAAAATTCTCAAATAAAAAGACATGATAAACCAAATTGTGTTGTCAGGTAACCACAGAATACTCTTAAACATGATGATGAGAAAAAAAGTTAAAAACGAAAATAAAGTGACTACTTCGAAAAAGTAGACCAAGCCAGCACATATATATTTATATATAACAAACTCAAAATTCAAGACCAAGAAAAATATCAGAAAGATGAAACAGAAACTGAAATGACCAGAACATAAAAAAGAATAAAAATAAAAGATAAACTACAAAATGAAACAAGGATATAATACCTGAAAATTAAGATTTAGGAAGTTCTATTGAATTATTTTATATACCTTTCAAGGTCATTATAGTAATGTGGGCAGTTTGCTATATTCAAACTGCATGATATTGCTTCTCATAGAAATGCTCCCTTAAAATCAATGGGTTTGGTAGCTATAAATGATCACAAACACTAATCTATTTTCATTTTAAACAGCCTTTTCAGCTGGAGGCCCTAAGGTCATGGTTAAATTTCTTATAAATAGACCTGGACCAAAATAAACTGAGATTAAGCAAGACCTTAAAGAGTTACATTTAAAAGCATTACCTGCAGAGGATTACAGTAGACAAGCAATCACGTTTCATGCCAAACTATGACCTTTGTCTAACACAAATGTCACATTCATTTAGGAAAGGTGTCTGTACAAGGAAAACAGCACTCTCTCAGCGAGTTTCACTCTAAAGCATATGGATTGGCGTATTTGATTTCCTTCAGTAAGTGCCACGTATAGTAGGACCTATATTATGAAACTCTGCAGTGCTCCATTCCACTGAATGGAAAGCTAGACAAACACTCAGGCCTGTACTTTCCCTTTAATGCACATGTAACTTCTGACATTACTAATGAAGCCTAATTACACTCGTTAGTCCTATTCAACACTTCTTTTTCAATTTATTAATTGCAACAGGCCTCATGCTTTAGTGCAGCATGAAATGAAGCCCACACAAAAGAAAACAATCACCTTCTCTCCACACTATGAGATTTTTTGTTCATCTTCCAACACTGCTTTTTATTAAGACATTGGAGGATGGGATCTAAAGAAATCATAAAACAGATTTAAATATAATAATGCCTACTTAAATTTAATAGTTTTGCTTCCTCTTTGTTGCCTGTTGTATTCTGGTAAATGGAATTGGAAAATAAGACATTTTTCCATGAATTAACTGCATGATTTTACAGCATCAGTCTTCTGCTGGAAACAGACACAGAAAAGAAGCAGCATAATCACCTTGTTTCTAAACAAGTTAATTTATCATGAAAAGGTGCAGAAAATAAACCCTTTGATGGATAGTAAGTTAAATAGGGCACAGGGATAAATAAATTACAATGTGAAGTACTAGGAAGACATGGAAGAAGAGACAAAAATGACGTGAAACTACCAGATTTCAGCCACGCTACAGATACCCTAACTGTATTACAGAAGGAGAAGCTACTACCACCATGATATCACTTCGAAAATTATTTCCTTTTTTTTTTTTTTTAATAAGGCCGTTGAGAACTTGGAAATTTAAATAGAGACTAAAACATTTTTTCCCTTGTAGGCTATTTTACCTTATATTAATGAGGCGATAGCATTGAAAATACTTGCAAATTTATCAACCACAACTAGAGCCTGAGCATTCCATGGTTTTCTAGCATCATCATTTGTTTCTGAACGATGGTCCAAAATCTGACTTTTTTAACTATCATTGCATTTACTCTGGAAAGATAAATTAGTACAGCATTATCTGCCTTACACTGTAGACAAAATGAAAAAACAGCTTAGAGAAATACAAGCTGTCAAAACTATCTTGGCTCTTCTAAATACTTTTATTCTGTAAATACAGGATTATGTATGCGGGGGTTTTTTTAATGAGAAGTCAGTAATGCATATTACGCTGAAGCCAAGTTCACCAACATTTTGTTGGCTGTTTCTTCTCTCTGGTTCATCCTACTCAAATTTCACAATAATTACACACTAGTTTGTACTTCTGGTATTAGCCCTTACAGGCCAGCAAGAAGTTATCAAGCAGACAGAGAAATGGCGGTAGGAGCTGAAATAATCATCTATCTAAAATTACAAATTTATGTATTAATGAAATAATGTGGTCACTCAAGCACAAAGACAGAAAGTGGAGTAATAGAATGTGACTGCCAATTCCCCCTGCTTCCTCTATGTTTTAAGTGGAGATCAAAAATAACACTGCCAGAACTGAGGAATAGCAGAATGATGAGCAGAGCTGAGAGTCTGTGAAAATCTAGGCTGAAACTATTTTCCTGGATGCACTTCTATTATACTTATTACATGCACTACAGAGAAGGACACTGTATCACAGCAAAATTGGCAGAAATAAATAAGACACATTAGGGGTCACTGAGCAAATTCACCTTGTACAATATCAGAGTTGCTATCTGTATATTATAACATCATAGAAAATATCTGAAACATCACCAATTTCATACAGCTAAAAAGGAAAATGTATAACCATTCAATAGCCTTTTCCTGACTTGAGTTTTGTCCAACTGCAAACACCTTTATACACTTAAGAAACATTTTATGGGATTGTTAAAGCTTTAACGGCAATGCCATGGTCATGGTAAATCAGCCAACTAAATGGGTGTGTATCTGCAAAACCCAAAGCTGGCACAAGCAGAGGCATTTTCACTAACACCAGTTCTACTGTGCCTACTTTCACTGTAGTACTTTGGGCTTGAGAGTCCAAAGTTTTAGGAATCTTGTATAATTAAGAGCTCTTGAAACATTTTGGTAAGTTACCAGCATATTCTAACATTAAATAGCAACCAGTGTTTTGAGTACCCATTTATCTTCTTACAGCTCCAGGGACACCACAGCAAACGTGTTCTAAGCAAGACTGTGCTCCATGTATTACACATGCTTCAACACCAATGGCATATTTGTTTCTTGCTTTGTCAGGTGGACTACCCGACAAGATTTCAACAGATTGCCTGAGTTTATACCATTACTAAAGAATTTTATTATTATTATTATTAATACATGTTATTAGTATAATGCTTATGTTTTTATAATAATATTAAGATTATATAAAACTAATATTTTGCATAATACTGTAACATGTTGAAGTTCAAAACCACGTACAGACTCGCAACATTTTTGAAAAGCAGCTTGGTGTGAGAGCTTTCTCAATCAGCTATCATAAATGGTAGTTGATTCCCACTCTTGCTTCAAGAGTAGGACTTAAAGCAACATGACAATATTGTCTGAGAAGCTGATTATTACAAACATCTCCTTTATGTATGCTTTTTTTTTTTTTGCGGACTCAGACAATCTTAGCCTTCAGAGAAACAGAAAACTCATACCATTAATCTCAGCAGGATGGTTGCTTTGGAAGTTATTAAGTAAAAAGCACCCATCACTATAATTGGCCTGAGAGAAAAAAAATGAAAGCAATGCCTAATTCTATAATCTGATTCCATTAAAATAACAAAATTAATTTGGGGGGGAAGTAGGGACGAATGATATCCTGACTGCTGAGGGCATGGCCCTGCCTGCCACTCTCCCTTTCCCTACATGGCAGCCAGCACTGCTGCCCCCTGGTACAAGCTATTGAGGTGTAATGGGTAGAACAGCAGGTAGAAGTTCTCCACTTAATGGGCACTTACAGGAAAAAAAAATAATTCAGATATGTCTCTAATAATCCACAGCCAGCTCTGAGAGCAAAGGATCCAAACAGAACAGGAGACTCAGAACACTCTAGAAAGTCAAAACTACAACTCCCAACTTCATTTATTACGTAAATTGTGGGTATGAAGATACTTGTTACTTCCTATCTCTAAGGCCTCTCACTGAAGATTTTTCCTGATTAACAGGAGCAAGTTTAATCAGCAGAAAGAGTTATGATGCATGGGCCTTCAAATTATTGGGGTTTAAGCAGATTTTTTCGAAAACAAATTTTGCATATTCCCAACCCCAAGAATAAGCTTGACTGAACAACAGAGAACACCAACTGAGCAGAAAAAGCAACTGAACCACACAGAAGGAAAAATACCAAACAAAAGAGACAAAAGATTCTGCCTGAGATGCTGAGAAACTTGACTGATTTCTGCTGGACTTCTAGGAACTTAATGATTTGGGGAGCCAAATGAAATTTGTGCATACATTAAGCACTATTTGGGAGGCCTTTCTGTCAGTGATGTCTTCCTGGATGTTGTACAGGTAAGCACTGTGATTCACACAGAGTACAGTGAAGACTTCAGTTGGCCTCCTCAATCTATTTTGCTCTCTTTTACAAGAGTGAGCATAGAAACAACAGCTACTCTGCAGCCATCAACCGAAAATTCAGTAAGCAAGATTATCCATAGTAAGTTCTTAAGACAGCAAAAAAATATGCTTTAAAAATTTTAACAAAAAATACCTGAATTTTACACAGTACAAAGCTATTATTAATTTTCTTCAGAATATGTTCCTTAGGGCACAGATATCCTTTTCTTTGCTCCCTTTCTATTTCTTCTTACCTTTGAAATATACCTTCAGTAGGTCAATCTTTAACATGTCATGAGTTTGACTATGAATTTATCACATGATCATGTGACAGGGACAGCATTAAAAAATGTATTAATTTTACAAATGTACTGTATGGCAAACAAAACTGAGTATATTCAGATTACCCTTCCCAAATGTACAAGGCTCATGAGTCAGGCATCAATTATTAAAAGACTTTGTTTTAAAGCCAAATTCAGTGTTCTTTTTAGTCATCTCCTGGAGTGAATTAGCTAGAGACAATGCTCTTAAGCTTGGCCCTGAGGTTTTTTAATATATCTTTACTTATCTTTCAGTTTTAAGAAGAAAAAACAAGCCAATATTCTTAGACACATGATGAAACTGTCATGTTTGTAACACAGTCGTGGATGACCTTTTCCACAAATATGTATTTAGGTAAAGCCTTCTTTAATGAAGCATTCCATGATGAAAACAATCTATCATTCATATATCCTAAAAGAGCAGGTTTGAAAGGTGAATATAATTCTTTACATTGACCAAAGATAATTTAAGGCTGACATGGAAAGCTCTAAAATATTCAGTAATTATGAAAAGCCAATAAAAGATGGATGAACTGACACTTCCAATTTTTGGTGGCAACAGAGGAGATAGAAACAACACAGCTATTTTAATGTTAGTTAATAACATAAATCGAATAGTCTTTAGTTTTCTTCTGAACAGCCAGCATAACCATTAGGACAACATTTGTCTAATTTGTTCCACAGCAAACTGTTTAAAAGATATGATGTGTCCTTCATTTTTAAAGGGTACATATTATAACCTTATTTTATTTCAAAACTTACAAATTCATTGGCCGAGCTTAACTGTGTAATATGCTTTCTTTCACTATATCTATTCATAGAAGCACAGAGGTCAAGGACATGGCTTATGAAATAAAACATAGCAAAACAAAATGCAACCAGCTAGCCAGTGTCATGCTTCCAACACTACAAATTACAAGATAGTAAAAAAATATTTCAAGGCAAACATTGTGAACAGATAATTAGTTTTGTGTATAGAAAAACAAATGAAGTGCGGACAAAACCAGAACTTTTTTCAGTACATCATTCTAAGTACTTGAAAGCTACATAGTTATTTCACAAGCATTCAGAAGACTTTAAAAATTTTGATATCTAGGCTGAAAAAATGGATTCATTCATCAAAACCAGAACTTTTTTCAGTACATCATTCTAAGTACTTGAAAGCTACATAGTTATTTCACAAGCATTCAGAAGACTTTAAAAATTTTGATATCTAGGCTGAAAAAATGGATTCATTCATCTGATCTGTTCTGACAGCCGCAATCAGACATCTTAAGCTCTGCAGATAAAGGACCAATTTTTTATGGTATGTTTATACATCGTCATTTGCAAAATGTGCTAAGCGCTAACTACTACTGTATTTTACATAATAAAAATCAATGTGAAGTCAGAGATTTCACAGTGATGTGAGCATTTTTTCCCCATAAGCGCCCTGCCTCAAAAGGTGTTTGGGCTTCTGGCAAGGTATTTTCCACTGCACTGCATACTTGTGATGAAATACTACCTTCTTTTTTCCTATTGCTAACACTTCCTTTCCCCCAGTGAATCTCTTGTCATTACAATCCATTCAGCACTTCTGCTATAACATTTATAAGGTGATTTGTCAACACAGTGACATGTCTATATAAAAGAAACAGATGCAAGGTCCCTGACACCAACCTGATTAATGAGAACAAAGTGTAATGAGAATTTCTAGTGGCTAATGTCTAGTGGCAAGAAAGAACAAAAAAACATTGAAGACTCTTCTCGTACAGACAACACCATATTAGAACTGTATGAAATACGATATTACTTGTCTAAATCTGTGAACTAGTAACAGAAAAATAGTTGTAAGCCATGTCAAACTTCAACAAAATCAAAACAAAGCATGTACTTTGAATTAACTTACAACAACGTCAAACATTTTTAACTCTCCACCCAGAATTTACACAGATGCTCAGGGGGTTTCACTGGCAAAATTTGGCTTTTCCCTCTCAGTAGAAAGAAGCTCAGACCACAAAAAAGAAATCAATAAGCAGTGGACATAGCTGAACAAGGAAAGCCAACTGGACATTTTCTACTATGAGGAAATGTAGGATACAAGACGGAGTGAAGCACAATGCATGCTCAAATGTTGCCATGAAATAAGGCACTCAAAAGCAAAAAAGAAATTCACTGCTTCTCTTTGGGTGTTTCCACTTCTGTCAGACTACCAACCATCACGTTGCATATCACAGTAGTATAAAACGAGTACTCCTGACCTACATTCTTGCATCTACTGGAGTTAACTAAGCACTGAAAACCAAATTTGCACTCTGCATAAGTAGTCACAGAAGTATGCAGGAGGAAAGCAGAAGGAAAAATTAGAGTAAAAAGGCAAGTCATTCAACAGTAGAATTTATTAGGTGTACTTCAGTACTTACTAGAGGTCACTGGTAATCTGATAGGAGTAATCTATGCTAAGTGAACTACTGAACTGTCAAGAGATTCTGATCTCCAGCTTGCTTCTTCAGAAAAGGCTGTATTTTTCCTGAAAAGTGTAGCTTTTGGCTCGCTCCCTACTTTGATGAAAAGAGGGAATGATCTGAAACAAGCACTAATTTTACTGCAGTATTTTTTTTCTTTTATCACCTGATTTACTGGGTAAAATCAATGTTCAAATTACTGGCCTAGTTCAATGCTCTGAATTGAGGAGGAAAAAAAAAAATTACAAAATCATATCCAGACTAAAGATAGACATTTCTATCTTTTGCTAAGATGGTATATCCCCACTGATTGTGGCCAAAAGGTATTTGATCCTGTTCTCACTTTAAACTAAAATGATCAAAACTTTGACCTTAGGAACCTCATTGGTTAAAGTTAATAATATGTTTATATTTTAAAAAAACTTTCATTTCTTTAAGGCTTATACTCTTAAGATGTCTCAGGTGACAAATCAGAAAATGTAAGCCAGGCTCTCGCTCTTAAATGGCCACTGGAGTGAGCTAGTTACTGTTGCTTTATTCCTGTTTTTCTCATCCTCTCCCCAGCGTCACGGGGTTATAGAAGGAGCAGTTTACCTGTCCAACAAACGCGTCTCCTAGAATGAGAGGTAGGTGCTGCATTACCTCTTTCCTTTAAAAATGTTTTCCAACCATATTATGCATCCGTTAGAACGACAGTCATGTACATAAACCGTGTTGTGAGCCATCTCAACTCTGAAAAGCTGCTAGTTGTCACACACTGAGGTCTCACAGCTGTTGGTCAATTAGATGGATGAAAGGAGTTAAGAGTCCTTTCTAAAGCAAAGTAAGTGCTAATGACTACATTTTTTAAGGGGGAACCCAAGACGAACAAAACAACTTTGCTATTCACAAACTGTAAGTATAGAGATATATGAATGACATTTCAAACTACATCTCCTTAAAGATGGACAAAATAAACAAAAAAATAGATGGGGTCATCATGTCAGTGCCAGGAAAACAAACAGCTGATCCTGAGTGACACTGGTAACCTGGAAATTATGCCTGTGCTTTTAAACTATGATGGAAATCTCCACAGTGAGTATGCCATCAGTCAGCTGTATTTTTTTTTAGCTTTACTATTATTGAATAACACAGATGTGGACTTCTTAGCTTGCTGTCTTACTTGAAAAATAAATTTAGAGAGCTAAAGAAATCCGTCTTGATATTGTGCCTATTGTCACATTTCAACGAGATTCCTCAAGGCAAACAAGAACAGGTTGCCTACTGTGACTCAGGCGTCTTTTGAATCATACCTGCTATTATAAATTGGCTTGGAGAGCATTATCATATGTTATTCTTTTGTCCTTCTGCAAGCAAAAGGCATTACTGCTTTCAAATTACAGCCCTCTATTGCAAAAAATAAATCAAAATATGTTCAAAAGTCACACTGTTCCATACATATGGAGATATACACATACATGGATTTATTTTCTTATTTGAGAAAAATCAACAGAAGAAAAATTTTTGGAGAGTAAAACATAATGGAGGAGGTTTAAAGAGTTCCCTCAGAAGGTAATTCTTGTAAATTAAACACAGGCAGAAAATTCAAATACCCTGTCTCTTGCAGTAAACTGAACATCCACTATATGCAAGCTCCAGTAAACAGGTACATGTACCTGGATTTATTAAAAACGCAACACCACTGTTGGGTTGCAGTTACTTCACTCATATAACTGTTCTCCATTATAGAGGAACCTCATGTCTACACCAACAATATAGAATCACACAGAACTAAGAGTACAGCCTTCATCCAAAATACGTTTTAACAGAGGTCCTTTAATGATAAGCATACTATTTTAACATGCAATTTGAAAAACACTGCTTGAAGTATTTTGATTTTTTCTTAGTGGTCTAGACGCAATTATCAATCACTTTTACAACCAACCCCTATATATGTCTATTAATCTTCAAAAGGGAAGAGCAAGGCAAAATTCCTAGTGACATACAATCTGTCTCTGTCCACATTTCTTTGCTATACAACCAGAACTTGCACTACTAAAAGTTATGTGGTTGCCAGAATCATACTTTGCTTTTTTATAGCTCTTATCTGTCTTATCATGTTGTTTTTTTTTTCAAACAACACTAGTTCCATGAAATTCTTACTTGCACTCAAAATTCTTTCACTGATGCAGTCTATGTACCACCTTCTTTTATATCTTCCTCATCTGCCTTGGAAGTTCTGAGGTACAGTCAGACAATGAGTTCAAAAGACAGCAAAAACTTTAAAAAGCCTGAAATGACAGCATAAAGTACACTTCCCATAAGCTTTTCCTTGCACCCTGCAGCACCTGAATTGGCTAACACACTGTTTACATTTAAGATTTAAAGATCTGAATTAAGAGCCCAATGAGCTCAATAGAAATCTTTCCACTGATGTCATATGGCTTTGGATCAGGTCCTAAACCGACAGAGGTCATTAAATTGTTCTCTTGTTCCTTGCTTTTTCTCTATCAGCCATTTCAATTTCACTATGCCATTCAAGCATTCATGGAAAATGGACTGATTTTTAATAGAATCACATTAACAAGACCTGATAGCCAACAACAATATTCAAGAGTACAGATATTCACTTTTCAGTACATTCCAGTTAATGCCACATCTTGGTTCAGTCAGCTAGCACCAATGAGATCATTTTTGGCTCCTTATTTGCAATTTAGTGTTTGGAAATTAACAGTTTTGAACTCCATTAAAAATTTCAAGTAAAGAACAAGTCAGCTTGCAACATCCCTTACCCATTTCAAATATCTCTTAAATCCTGGTTTATAACTGCCAAATTTTATAATGCACAGTCATATTCATATGAAAATTATGGCATAGAAAACAGTGAATTTCATTGAATTCTATTTACTTTCCTGTAAAGGATTTCCTTCTTTTATTCTTATCTTTATGTAGAGGTTTTCTTTTTGCCTATCACACCCCACTTATCTGGGTGCTCAAGAACAAAGCAATAGCAACAAAGTACTTCACAGAATTTGGGAACATTGAATGCAAACTGCACTCTCACTGACCCTCAGAGAAAAAGGTACCTTTAAAATGTGTTTTATCTGAGAATAGAAATTATATAATGCCTTTAAATGACAGCAGTGATAACATCTGAAAAGTTTCTAAAATCTATTCCACAAAAAAGTAACGTGGTGATCCTGGAAGTTTGAATAAATCACAAGCAATTAAAACTGCGTGTGAGGCAGACAATAGATCCGTCTTCATTTCAAACCCCGTAAGCTCAGCATTGTGCCTTTCAAGGCTTTTTACATGATCCAGAAATAAACCCTGCTATATAGGTTAGAGTGAAACACGAGAGTGCACAGACAGAGAAACACTGCTTTGTGGCAAAGCAATGCACAGAACAGCTTCAGGCTTTAAAAAGCTAATAAATCTGGCCTCCTGCAGATACTATTCAACTAACTTACCATTTCTGCCCTCAGTGCATCTGTCTGGTTCACTATACACCATGAAATGTGTTAGGAAGTTCATTATAGCCACTTATCCCACTAGGGCTGAGTGGGAAATATTACCAGCTAAAAAAAGAGTAGGGGTGGGGGAGAGCTCCCTGATTTTTTGAAAGTATCCTATAATACTGAGGGGTTTAGATTTTATTTCTATTCCCTTAGGGGTGGTAAGTAGTGAAGATAGTTACTGCTTATTACAATACTTTCAACATTTCACAGAATTAAGTATGTGACTCAACACAAGAGTGATTTCTCCATGAAGTAGAGAAAACAGCAACAACCCGTTGTATGTTTCTTTTAAGTGACTGTATGATAATTGCACTGGGCATTCAATATGTTAACAAAGTAGGGAAGCTACTTTAAAACAAAACAGAAGAAAAAATTTAAATCTTTCATGAATACTTGTGGGGTACCACTACGAAGTAAACCAGTCAGCAAATAATTTAGTCACAAGACAATGAAGAGATTACCCCATGTGCCTGCACATATGACACTGGCGTGAGGCTTATCTTGTAAGCACAGCAATAATGAGTTTTATGTCTGGGAAGCTATTATACTAAGGAATCTGCATCTTTAGAAAGCACATACATAATTACTAAGAATTCTGATCACAGACTAGTGACCTCTCTAAACTTCAGCAAACAAATAAATAATTTTGGCTAGATTCCATTTTATATTTAGCACTAGCAAGTTCCAAGTCAATTTTGTCTTTCAGACTCTGTGTATTGGCACAATGCTGCTATAGTGACCAATGCAGGAAAATTACTTTTAAACCAAACCTTTCCATTACTAATTACTACCCTGAATGTACAGTGAGTAAATTCAGCTCAAGTAATTTTAAAAAAAGAATCCAATGCAAGCCTTCTTAGTCTAACAAGTTGCCAGTAGTTCCTATTTAAAATCCTCCTCTTCATGGTAATGAAAATGTAGTACCTTGAATGATACATGCTGCATCTTCCTCAGTGCTAGTGTTATGTTCCACTTCGACAGGTTAGGTTAGCAATTTGTGGGTTTAGCACTAAAAATTATCTCCCCTGTTCTCCTGAAGCATCCGATTTGAACGGTAACATGATGAAGTGAGGTGGGAGCACACTGGCAGGAGGGAATACTTCAGACTCTTACTTTCTGTTTTCACATCATTTTATAAAGAAAAATGAATCCAAAAGAAATAGTCATTTTCTGTATCATAATAGCTAACTTCCTGAATGTAAATCAGGGAGTGTTTCAAAATAAAACTTCTAAAAGGCTGTCCTGAATTTTAAGGCTATAAGAAGTATTGAAACATCCCTTCCTCTAGAGAATACTAGTCAATGCACAGATTTATAAAACTGTAAAAGTTATAAAGTTTAATTCTAATCTGATAATCAAGCCTTTATCCACACATCAAGCATACAAACATACATATGTACATATGAAATTGGACTTAAGTAGAAAAAGGACTAGGTTTTTCAGAAGCATTTAACAACTAACAGAAATACTTCTAAAAAACTAAACAAAAGTGAGTTTCATGTACTAGCTCATAAACAAATTTTGCCACCAATAAATTTATAAAGATTTAAAGATGATCTATTTTGCCCTAATAGATGTGCCAAAAATTTCATAGAAGATTCCTATTCAGTGTGCTGGTAAATGTTTTCAAAGGCTAAGGAAAATTACTTTAATAATTATATTGTTCCCACCATATATTGCGCATCACAGCAAAATTTCATAGGAAAAACAAGGAACAAGACTGAGTTCCAGAGTACTAAGTTCTACAGAAAATGCTTCATTCATCTCTTCAAGAAAACAGCATTAGCAGAATCCAAAGAGAAACTGAGTTAGAGCTGCAAATGCTAATCACATACATACTTGGGTAAGAAACAATTTCAGTATCTAAACAAGTTAAGTAAGTTGGAAACAGAAATAAATCATAAAGTTTAGAAGCAATGACATCCTAATTAGTATTTTCATGTTTAAAGACTTCAAAGTTTTCTTGGTTCTTCTAAAATTTATGAGGAGGATGGCATTGCCAACAGTGGCAACACCACTGTTACCAGCTCAAGGATTTTTAAAGCTCACGGCAAGCTAAAATCTGTCTAGCACAGGCTAAAAATCATTCACACAATAAAAAGTCCAAGGAACACTTTACTGCCTCTAGCAATCACCTGCTCTACCCATATGTGGTAACTAAAAATTTAGTATAAGCCCTACCTTCTTCACTTATCATTATTCCTAGATGAAAGCAGTCTTTGATTTTTAAATTGCATGGCCAGTGTATGAAGAAAGCAAATTACGTTAAATCTCATTCACTAAACCCACATTCCTGCCTTCACCTGAGGAAATGTGTCAGTCTTTGGAACACAGAGTATAAATACTACTATTACATTGGATATGTCTTTATTCTATAACTGGGATACAAAAATTCCAGAAATCTATTATCAGTTTCTCACATGAACGGAATGGAGGAGGGAGAATGGAAGAATCACACAGAGAAATGTTCCTCCACATCTGCTATTTTAAAGCATCAAGGGGAATTTACTTTATAGTGCTGGCTCAATCATCTCATGATTCCATGCACCACAAACTATAACACGCAAATAATCGCTTAGTGGGGGCTTTAAGAGCTATCCATGGATAATTCAAATTACTTGCATTAAGTGGATGCCTAGCCTCTTAAATATCTCCTTAATTTCATAATTTATTATTAGTCTGCAAAACATATCCAATTACAAAGCTTATTTTCACCAAGTTTTTGCATCTTCATACCAGATAGAATAATTCATTTTATAGCCTGTTCCATTCATCTGCCTGCCATTGTGGCATACAGATCATTGGACATTTTAAGTTTCCTGTTATATTAATACGTTTTTTCAAGTACCAATGACTTGGATGTAATTAAAAGACTCTTAAAACGTAACAGGTTCAACCCTTAAGTGCAATAATATCCAAGAAACAAGGGCAAACAGAGTAGTTGTAAGAGAGGAAGAAAGAGTAAACAATAAAAATAAACATTCAAGGTTCTGAAATTTCCAATTAATGCAAAGAGTGAATTGATTCAGTGTTTAAAGGAACCAGTCATTTTTAATGACTCTTTCAAATGACCAGTTAGAGAAGTTAGGTGACATAAGGAATAAGTTTAAATTGATAGTTTTATTCACTGGATACTGTTACAGGTGGCCTCAACCACCACTTCAACAATTCTGAAAAAAAACCCTAAAATTTGGAAAACTGCCACCTAGTATTTCCCCTACAAATTTTTCACTTGGTTTATAAGAATGAAGCAAATGAATGATGTCAAAGGAAGCTTCTCTGTTGGAACATAGTGCTCATCTGCAGTTAATCTTGCAATAAGTATTTGTGCTCAATTTTTTTGCAGTCATCCTCACAAATCATGAAAAATAGCCAGAGATGGCTGGAAGCAGTTACTGAGAAGCAGAGTCCTCATGATATGGTATTGTGATATAAGACCTTCAGTCTTCTTTGCTGTCCATTTCATGTTTTTCTCTAAAATTACATTAACTTAACAAGGAAGCAAATGGATGCAAAATAGTATGATGCCTGCATCTAGCTCCCTGACATCAAATAGGTACATAATTACATACATCACCGAAGATCTTTGTCAGTACAACACTAAGTCAAAGTAAATATCTGCAAAGATATCCTCTTTGCCACAACTTTAAATTAAATGTCCATACTAACCATGTGCAGAACAAAACAAGGAGCCTAGACTTATTCATGAGTTTTGAATGCCAAGTGTCTCTTTGCACATCATGCAACGAACATCAGACCTATATAATGGAAATGCATGATGTCAGCTGCTGTGTCTGGATGCTGTGAAAGGATGCAAAATATCCTGATGCTGTATTTAAATTGACATGGCTTACTATATTGGGAGTTTTTGCTGTCTCAGAGGGAGCCTGGGGACTTTTGGGGGACGTGGCTGTCAAACCAAGCAGCAAAGATTGCCCTGTGAAGGGAGTCCTGTCAACTTCATTTGCATTTTCCACAGAAAAAATTTTTCCCATGTTTTTCATATTTGGAGAATCCATGTGCTTACTTCAGCTTCAAAACCAAATATTTAAGTTCTCAGTCATGTGAAACAAATTTCCTCTACAATTCCTTTCCATCAAATCAAAGTGAAGCTACATAGTATTGCAATTGCCTCAGTGGTATGTTTCCTGGTTAGAATCAGCACATGAGACCAACTCATTCGCATTTACTGGAAAAAAAAAAAAAACAACAAACAAAAACCCAAAAGGCTGAGTCTCTGCCACCTCAACATCAGCAAACTACTGACTAGTCCTCCTTACATGCAGCTGCACATTTATACATATCATACACTTCTGCTTATCAAAAGCTTGGTGGTCTCATGACAGTCAGACTAAAATGCACTATACAAGAGATCCTATATATTCAGTACAGGAAAAAAACCCCATTCTGACCACAAAAGTTGCTTGTGGCGTATCTCTAGACTTTGCAAAATCCACTTGCCAACTTAGTTTGGCTCAAGTAATCTGTGAGGGAAGGGAAATCAGTATGGAAATTAAGATTTCTGTGAGGCTGCTATTCACACAAATGATTTTACAACCATTCCTTAAGCTGTTTTAGCTAAACTCAGGAGAAATAGGGAGAAATGACGGCCCTAAGAAAAACAGTCACACCAAAAGAAAAAAAAAAAAAAAAAAAAAAAAAAAAAAAAAAAAAAAAAAAAAAAAAAGCCAGAAGAATTAGTAACTTCAATTGTATCCTTAATCTCATTGAATATCATGTTATTAATTTATGATAAGGAATGCTATACAAATTTTTAATACTTTGCTGTCCTAAAACATGTTTTGAGTTTTTTAATGAACAGATATTTTAGTCATACCCATTTGTGGGGGTTTTCTTTGTTGCATGTATGAGAATCCCAGACCTTATTAGTTTTTACAGACCAAGAAACTAATTAAATCAAATTAAGTGAGGTTTCCAAGAAACTAATTAAATCAAATTAAGTGAGGCTTTTTCTGAATAACAATTTCAGGCCTAGACCCATTAAGAAGGACAATTGCTATTCTGTAGTTACTGGTCTCTTATAGTCAGATCTCTATTTCCTGTTTCTATTCTTCTTGGATATTAGCTGTAATGTACTGTAAACATGGAAACAGATGGTATTTTCTGTATTTTCTCTGGTAAATGTAACACAATCCCAGCACTCATAAGTGAATTTAGAAATTAACATTCAAATAACTTATTATCATATGAAGAAACCAGGTTTGAAGTGCTGGGGGTGCTCTTCAACATCTACAAAGAAAAATTGTAACTTCTTTGTAACTTATATTGATACTGTGAATCAAACCAAGAAAAAGCTAAACTTTGTTGTTTGAAAGTTCTGGATCGTTGGAAACTGGGGTACTTGGCATGATCAGGTGATTTTAGTCTTTGTTGTGATATACATACCAGAAAAACAGACCTATATCTAGTTGTATTGCACCTAACTCCCAAGGTTAAGAGTTTCCAGTTAGGTACTGCAAGCACCTAACCTTCCTAAGTTTCCAGTTACATACTCTTCCCGAACAGTGAAAGGTCTTTGTGGAAGCTTCTGGCAGGACCAGTACCCTTGCCTTTGGCACGCTTAAGGCACGTAAACCACTTTTAAAGCAGCTGTCTAGCATCATTACCAAATAGTTAATTTCCTTTATAAAAACAATATCAAATATCTAATTTTCCATTTCTCACCCACTTTTTAAGTTAAAATAATTATTTAATCAAGCTTCATGATATATACATACATACAATGTATAGACATGGAAAAACACCTATTCCAGGCAATATAAAAGTCACAGTTTTCAAAGTACAGGTGAAACTCAGGGCATCTCCATTTAATTGACTTTTAAGAATGCAGGTTTGTCTGACTGATGAACAGGCGACATGTAATGGTGCCTCCCCTTGACGCATTGTGACAAAGTGAAAAAAAAAAATATTTATTGTAATGAATGTCAATATCAAACATTCAAGCTGAAAAGTAAAGACAAGCATACTCATCCTGAAGCTCAGTTCCTATGGAGGTATTAATTTGAGAATACTAGAAATCCCCATTACAGATAGTTTAGTTACGCCTAATTTCTTAAGCAACATTAGAGTTCAAAGATTAGACTTCGTATTAATCAATACCCGTAGACAGAGCTTGCTTATGCACCCAAGTATATTTCCAATTACAGGCACAATTACATACTCTGTGATTAAGAAAAGAGTAAGCTGATCCTAGGATTCAGTAGAATAGAAGCCTCACTAAAGCCCACTAAAGAGCTAAAAGGTCTGGGGAAAGAAAAGTGAGTATAAAAGCATCTAAAGACCCAAACCATCCTAAGTACTGGAAAATCACCCGACAGCCTATTACACAAAAGAAAGATGCTTTATTTCTCTGCAAAGACCGTGAGAATATTCTTCTCATGCCAAAACCACATATTGAAGACAAAGAATACGGCTTGATTCTGACAGTTGCGTTTCGTAAATGGAAATTGTCAGAATAGACTACTTGGAAGAATCTTCAGTACATTTAATATGGTAATAAGGTAAAAATGGAATTACTAGGATATCAAAGAATCATAGCATATCTCAAGTTGGAAGGGATCCTATAAGGATCATTGAGTCCAACTCCCTGCTCCTCATGGGAATACTTAAAACTAAGCCCTGTGACAAAGAGCATGACCACTTCCCTGTGGAACATGTTCCAGTGACTGAGCACCCTCTCATGGAAGGAGCAAAACCTGATGCTCTGTTTGAACCTACCCTGAACTGACACAGCTTCATTCCATTTANAGGATATCAAAGAATCATAGAATATCTCAAGTTGGAAGGGATCCTATAAGGATCATTGAGTCCAACTCCCTGCTCCTCATGGGAATACTTAAAACTAAGCCCTGTGACAAAGAGCATGACCACTTCCCTGTGGAACATGTTCCAGTGACTGAGCACCCTCTCATGGAAGGAGCAAAACCTGATGCTCTGTTTGAACCTACCCTGAACTGACACAGCTTCATTCCATTTCCTTGTGACCTATCACTGATAACCAGAGAAAGGAGATCAGCACCTACCCCTCTGCTGTCCCCCTTAAGGAAGTTACAGACTGGGGCTAAGTCACCCCTTAGCCTTTTCTTCTCCAAGCTGAAGAGACCAAGTGACTTCAGATGTTCTTCATATATCTGGCCCTTAAGACCTTCCACCATCTTTGTCACCTTCCTCTGGACACACTCTTAATAGATGCCCTTCTAATACTGAGGCACCCAAAACTGCACGCAGCAATCAAGGTGAGGCCATGCAAGCACAGAGTAGAGCAGAACAATCACCTCTCTTAACCAGCCAGTGATGCTGTGCCTGACGTACCCCAGGATACGGTTGGCCCTATGGCTGCCAGGGCACACTGTTGACTCATACTCAACTTGCCATCAACCCAAAGTCCCAGATCTCTTTCCATGGGGTGGCTCTCCAGTCTCTCAGCCCTGACCTTACATGCATAACAACAGCTACCCTGTCCCACATGGAGAATCCCTCACTTGCTCTTGTTAAACTGAGAGTTTATAGAATTGCTTATTGGCCAGCTCTTACTCTATCCAGATCTCTGTAAGGCCCCTCTGCCCTCAAGGGAGTCCACAGCTCCTCCTACTTTACTATTATTGGCAAACCCAATGCACATTCAACTCTTGTGTCCAGACAATTTATAAAAACAATTGAGCCTGTGGAACCCCACTGGTGACTGGCCACCAGCCCTATGTAACCCCATTTACTGTAACTCTGAGCCCAACCCATCAAGCCAATTGTCCACCCAATGTGTTGCAGGCTTGTATAGCTGTATGCTGGACATTTTTGCCAGAAGGATACTGTGAGAGACCATCTTAAAAGTTTTGCTAAAATCTGAAAAATCAACTTCAAAAATTAACATCAACTTTAGTAAGTAACTCCTATAAATAAAATCACTTCCACGCTTCTTCCACATCTCAAGCTACAGTATTATTCTCCCAACAGAATAACGAGAACAGGATACAGCCTATTGAGGAATTCTGAGAATTTTTTCAAAGCCTTTTTTTGACAGTACATGGAAAGTAATCATGAACCGCATGTTATGACATTTTTGGCTTCCCTACCCAAATAAAAGTGGCTCCGAGTTTGGAACAAGCTTCAAACTGCTCTCATTACAGAGCCAGTTAAACACACTAGCAAAATACACCTGCAAGGAGACCCTAGAAGCAGATACTGTCAAAGTAATTTAACACATTAAATATTGAAAGCTCTTCTCATATAGTATTCAATAAACAGAAAGGTGAAATGTGTTTTCTTTTTATGTAGTCTTTTTGTGTTTCAGTAGATTAACTCTACTTTTCAATGCAAAAAAACCAAGAAACAAAAGGTAAGTCATTTGTGTATGAACCAAAAGGAAAAAAAAAAAGCCATCAATGAGAAATGAAAGTAACTGCACAGAAGACAGTCCTACATTTCAAATATTTGCCTGCATAACACTTGCAAAACATTTGATAATGATAAATGGATTCTCATTTCTAAGAGNAGCACCCTCTCATGGAAGGAGCAAAACCTGATGCTCTGTTTGAACCTACCCTGAACTGACACAGCTTCATTCCATTTCCTTGTGACCTATCACTGATAACCAGAGAAAGGAGATCAGCACCTACCCCTCTGCTGTCCCCCTTAAGGAAGTTACAGACTGGGGCTAAGTCACCCCTTAGCCTTTTCTTCTCCAAGCTGAAGAGACCAAGTGACTTCAGATGTTCTTCATATATCTGGCCCTTAAGACCTTCCACCATCTTTGTCACCTTCCTCTGGACACACTCTTAATAGATGCCCTTCTAATACTGAGGCACCCAAAACTGCACGCAGCAATCAAGGTGAGGCCATGCAAGCACAGAGTAGAGCAGAACAATCACCTCTCTTAACCAGCCAGTGATGCTGTGCCTGACGTACCCCAGGATACGGTTGGCCCTATGGCTGCCAGGGCACACTGTTGACTCATACTCAACTTGCCATCAACCCAAAGTCCCAGATCTCTTTCCATGGGGTGGCTCTCCAGTCTCTCAGCCCTGACCTTACATGCATAACAACAGCTACCCTGTCCCACATGGAGAATCCCTCACTTGCTCTTGTTAAACTGAGAGTTTATAGAATTGCTTATTGGCCAGCTCTTACTCTATCCAGATCTCTGTAAGGCCCCTCTGCCCTCAAGGGAGTCCACAGCTCCTCCTACTTTACTATTATTGGCAAACCCAATGCACATTCAACTCTTGTGTCCAGACAATTTATAAAAACAATTGAGCCTGTGGAACCCCACTGGTGACTGGCCACCAGCCCTATGTAACCCCATTTACTGTAACTCTGAGCCCAACCCATCAAGCCAATTGTCCACCCAATGTGTTGCAGGCTTGTATAGCTGTATGCTGGACATTTTTGCCAGAAGGATACTGTGAGAGACCATCTTAAAAGTTTTGCTAAAATCTGAAAAATCAACTTCAAAAATTAACATCAACTTTAGTAAGTAACTCCTATAAATAAAATCACTTCCACGCTTCTTCCACATCTCAAGCTACAGTATTATTCTCCCAACAGAATAACGAGAACAGGATACAGCCTATTGAGGAATTCTGAGAATTTTTTCAAAGCCTTTTTTTGACAGTACATGGAAAGTAATCATGAACCGCATGTTATGACATTTTTGGCTTCCCTACCCAAATAAAAGTGGCTCCGAGTTTGGAACAAGCTTCAAACTGCTCTCATTACAGAGCCAGTTAAACACACTAGCAAAATACACCTGCAAGGAGACCCTAGAAGCAGATACTGTCAAAGTAATTTAACACATTAAATATTGAAAGCTCTTCTCATATAGTATTCAATAAACAGAAAGGTGAAATGTGTTTTCTTTTTATGTAGTCTTTTTGTGTTTCAGTAGATTAACTCTACTTTTCAATGCAAAAAAACCAAGAAACAAAAGGTAAGTCATTTGTGTATGAACCAAAAGGAAAAAAAAAAGCCATCAATGAGAAATGAAAGTAACTGCACAGAAGACAGTCCTACATTTCAAATATTTGCCTGCATAACACTTGCAAAACATTTGATAATGATAAATGGATTCTCATTTCTAAGAGCTGCATATCATGAAAGAATTTTGAAATACAAAAAAGGAAACACTAAGGTATTTTAACAATTCTGAAATACATCTCAGAATTAAAATTTGGACATCAAGATAATCCTCATCATCTTTTAGGAGTGCTTCCTTAATGTATTTAAATGCCATCTTTGAAAACCTAAACTGAAAGTGAAGCATAAATTTAAACCCGTTTTTTATTTAACTGTGCTACCTAGAAAAAGCAGTACAATTCTAAATTTCTTTACTTATATGAAGAGATAATATCTTTTAATAACTACAGAACATTAAACAATCTGCCAGAGAAAATACTCATACCTTATAGGGTCTACACAATGAAAGAAATTACAGTATAAAACTGAGCAGAGGTAAATTGTGGGTACTTAGCTATCTGCAATGATTTCCCCGTATTGAGCTCTGATAAGGCTGCAAAAACTTGATCTCTTACAGAGAAGTACTAAGAGATATATAGGGTGATGATGTGAGTGGAACTGGATAAAGTCATTCCTGCTAGGTTGATCACACAACAACGTATTCTAAGTGTGCGTAGGTTTTCCACCCAGCATTTACACATGGGCGGATTTTCTTATATTTGATCATTCGTCTGGTATTTTAGATGTACAGATAAAACAGAAAGGACCTACTCTGTCCACTCCTACTATATGATCAGATCAATGCTTTGCCTTGGGCTTTGAGCATGAGCAGGAATAAAAAGTGAGTCATACACAAAGGTGTAGGCTTGGAGCACAGCAGGCTGCCAGCCCGCAGAGCTCTGCCTCCACCAGCTGCATTAGCTCCTTGGAGTTGCAGCACATTTGTCCAGATTGCCATCACTGAAAAAGCAAGTTACTAGAGTTAATGTTCAGTTGTTATTCAGTCCCAAAATAGCACATCCATCTGCTGAAACAAGTGTATAATTACAAGACTTATTGTTACATAAGCTATTTATTCCATACTGTTCCCTTGTCAATTTTGGAAGGTGCTAAGCCAAATTCTCTTCTGGGGCTTCCCTTCCGTATAATTTAGATCAACTCACAATTCAAGTCATTATTTTGCTATTAGCAAGCATAAGACACCAAGGGAATGCGTCTAAACTACCAGGGAGAAAATTCATCTGCAAAAGGGCCCATTGATCACTATTTCCTGAACCACCCGATTTCAGCCAATTCTACAACTCCAACCTACACTGCAAGTCACAGCTTCTGCCTCTGTATGTTCAGAAAGGTCCTCTGAGGTTGAGGACAATGCTAGTTGCAAGGCTACAAAACTCACTCTAGATGCCAAGCTCCCCTCCATCCCAGGCTTCCTCCCCTCTGTTTTTAAGGTTTCCAGTTCTTGAAGTCTTCCTCCTTTTTTTTTTTCCCCTCATTCAGAGAGATGGTAGTCCAATCCGTGGTGATAGAACTGAGACTACACTATTTCAATCAGTTCTTGTTAGAGCTTTTAACCTCACTTGATTGTTTATACTTAAATTTCAACTTAATTGTATGATTTCTTAACAATTCAACTGAAGGTCAGCACTCCAGTATCACTATGTCTCCCAGCACCAGTTCAAAACACAGGTTCTTAAAATGCTGCTTGCCCTCTCTCCAGTTCTTGCAGTGTGCTGAAGTAATCACACAGCTCAATCACACTCTGCAGGCTCCAAATCAGATGTTAATGCAGTATGAAGCTACCAGAAATTGCTGAGAGAAGCCATCTCAGAGCCAAGGAACAAAGTAATTCACAATGAGCAGACACTTACATTTTATCTAATTCTAGTCACCTATAATGATGCTGACTTCATAGACAATCTTGTATTTCTGCACAGTTAAAGGAAACATTAACCAGAAGAAAAAAATATTCTAAAACGATAACAAACTACCACTCAGAGACCAGAAAAAGATATAAACTTGTCTATTACTAAATTCTGGGGAAAAAAGCCTTACTGAAGAGGTTTTCATAACCTAGAAAGTCAGATTACAAAAAAAAGTCAGATAATACTATGTATTATTTTATTTATGTATATCTTTAACTACTGAATGCTCATTCAATCAATGACATTAAGATAGATCTGATTTTCTCCATAATTTTGAGTAGTGTACTTCAAGCAAGAAGCTGGTTCAGATAAAGAAATCCTATAGAATCTTCTAGAATTAACCCATATTAAGATTTCAATGTCTGACTAGACAATCAAGTTTGTTCCAATGCCATGAAGCTCTGAACTTCAGCTTCCATGGGTTACAGGGCTGAGGCTCAGTAGCACACAAGCCGGCTAATTTAATTCTACAACAGCCCATCCAATGCAACGCTTATTGAGGCTTTATTCTATTTTTCTAAGATATCTCAGGACTCTTACTTCTCTTTGAAACAGAAAAGAATTTATAAAATAAAGAAAAAGGCTTAATATGGATTAAAATGAATAATAACAAAACACAGTGTAATGCTTAGCTCTTCGCCAACAACACACCATAACAAGGCATTCATTCATTTTCCTCGGCTGATCACTAGAATAACCTGTATTAAAAATGCTTTTTTTGTAGTTTTCATATTTCATGCTTATGTTGGCCACATGAAAAAAGTTATTATTTGTGAACTAAAAGTGATTTCAGAATATAAGAGCTATGCTATTATTTAATGAATTTATGGTTGCGTATGTTCCAGAAATAGCAACTCATTTAAAAGAGGAGCTCTGAATGTAACATAGAAGACTAAATGGACTGAAATCTGCCAAACAGTGGAACAGTTCACATGCTATTTCTGCAAGAGTATGTATTTGCCCAAGGGCTTTCATTAATGGCAATCACTGAAGTACATAATGAAGCAAAATTCTACAAGTCAGAGAAGTCTATCATTGTTTTTTCCCATCAAACCAAATGTATTACCATTTGACATCTATAAAGAACTCTGCTATGCTTTACAAGCAAAGGTAAGTCCAGTCTTCCATCTAAATTTTGTGAGGGCAAGAGGAGAAATCCAGCAAGCATGATCCTTCCCCCAGCTATAACAACTGTTCCTATGACATTTGACAGAATTAACATTTATTTATATTGCTCATAAAACTATACATTATTAATCAGCTTTTTGCAGCCAAAATCCTGTGCCTTACATAAGCATGAAGCGTAACACTTGCCTTGAGAAACCACTGTTCTCAATAAACAAGGAATCCAGGGAATTCTGTAACATTCTATAAAGTATTACCGTAAGATATATGTAAATACATTTTGAAACTTTGAGGCACCAGATCAGGGTAGCTTTATTGACACAACTAAATTTATTTGAAAAAATTCTGTAGGTTGTCAATTTAGAAATTTTTCATTATTTAACTGATAAATTATTAGGAATGTTTTGGTACTAATTCCTTGCTTGACATAATGACTGATGTAATAATGTATGATTCACTCACTAGCATATCAAATATCAATTAATACGTCAGCATAGCAAAACTGGCAGGAGGAGGGAGATACGATAAATGCTGTCTTTAATTATAATTTCCCCAAAATAAATTGATACAAAAGTAGATGCCATGGATTGAAACTCTACAGATTGCATTTAACTCAACTCCCTCTTTCTGAAAGGAGGAGAGGCAACTATTTTTCTTCTATAGTCACACAGCAGGCATTTTATTAAATTATCTTGGTAATTGAGACATTCCTTACACAGAAATTTCCATAGAATTGGAAACAATGGCTATCTCTCAACCATTGCAAGAAACATATCTCCTTCAAAATGAAAATACACTCTTTCTCATTAATATTGCTTTTTACCCTCGTCTATACTTTGCCAGTGGAACCATGATTGCAAAAGGTTTAAAGCACATGTTTTGTACCTAATTGAAAAGCTTTTATGCAAGTATGTATGCTCTGAATCCAAAAGTATCAGGATAATCCATGCAAACTTCATCCATTACACACTCCTGCATACTGTTCAAGAAGAGACAGTTGAGTTATAAAGAGTGCCTATAGATGGTACAGGATCAAGATACATCTACAGTGAATGTCTTAAACACAAGTAAAATTCATCTAAAATGTTATATTTCTATTTCTTGGTTTCAAACATTCTGGAGTCTAATACATTACTGACTCCACAGTATCTGCAGCACTTCTACTCTGTAGGAGAAATTAACCCAATTGCATCAGGTGATCATACAAAAACATATATGCTATGAAGAAACCACTCCTCTTGGGTCTGAGATTGACAAAAGCTCTGAAGGAAACATCTGCATTTTTGGTAGCCTGGATATTAACTATTTCAGATGCATGTTTCTAATAGTATAAACCTAAACCTGAGAAAACCATCTTTTACCTAACATTCCATCACAGTGATGCTGGGGGGGTGGGACTGGAGAGTGTCCATAGTTAAGTAGGTATTGAAATGAATGAGCATATTTAGTTTTTAGGATGCTTCTACTGTTAAGACTATCATTTTACAGACAGCATTTGAAGAATTTGGAAGGATAAAGGAAAAATAGAGCACAAAGAAGGGCTAAACAGCATGGAAACCAGCGGGAAGTATTTCTGGAAAGATAATAAATTGCACCCTGAACTTGGATTAATGGGGAAAAAATAGTTAAGTCTCTGAGAAAATTTTAAGTAATCAACACAAGAAGCTTGTCAAAGAAAAAAAAATGTTAGGTAAAGGAGCAAGAGAGCACTCCAGGAATCATCTACAGTCCTGACATGTTTCTTTCAGTCCTACAGCTTTGCCTTTGCACGAGCCATTCCATATTAAATTTAAGTATCCTACTTACTTTATATAGCCGCTGTTACCATAGCATCTAACCACTAGTTACGTGAAATAGCAGGTTCCACAAGGTAAGAATTGCCACATTTGGGAGGGCGGAAGACACACAGAGTGGTTAAGTGTCTTGCCCAAGATCACTTACAAAACCCACTCTAAAGGAAGAAAATAAATGTGTCTCACAAATTTCATACTACTGTATGTATTTTGAGTGGAAAGGGAAGATCAGTAAACAAATACTGAGGACAGAAAAAGCTTTTCCTCAATCCTTTCATTAAGAGTTGTCCTTCAATTAAAATAAAATCAAAAAGGAGTTTTGACCCCAGGTATTACAATATGTGAGAAAAAAATCATTAAAAGGAGAAAAACTCTCAGAATACTGAGATGTTGGTTGAAGTTCAGCCATTTAATAGATAAGGATATGAAAGCAGTGAAATTAAAAAAAAATTATCCAAAGCCCCATATTAACAACACACTAATTCAAAAGCCCGCCAATTTTTTTTTTTTTTTTAAATTGTATTTGGCAGATGTCTCTTGGGCAAGAATGGGTATTGGGTCACAAAGGAAAGATCTGTGCCTTGCTGGTTGCAAATGGAGGAGCAGTGAAAAGAGGAAGCACCTCCTATCAGTTCAGCATGGGTATCTTTCAATGGGTTTGTGAAAAACGTCAGAAAGGACTGAATTATTGTTCTGTCTGTACTTGCTGTGAGACTTTCTGAACAGCAAAGCACTTCAGTTCCCCACATTTAGATTTCTTTCAAAATTTTCAACTGACTGTCTTGGCTATTTAAATATAAGCTTTTCAGAACAGACATTGATCCTTATTATTACAGTTTTCTGATCTTTCTACCTGACACCAGTCTCAGGTGGAGCTATTAAGCTGCAACATACTGTCAATGCAGGAGTTACCTGTAATACATCACATTTCAACATGGCAGCAATTTGTCTTCAAAATACATATTTTTCACCAAATGAATCAATACAATATGAATGGGCAGTATGAACCATAAGGTTCCTCTGACTGTATTTAATGCATGGCAGCATATATTTCTTAACATGCACTTACCAGAATGATTTTTGTTTCTTCACTTAGGTAAAAGTTTCCCCCAGCACGTAAAAAGTCTACTTATATGAGCAAAGCTTTGAGAAACAGATCTGAATGTCTTCTGACTAGGCAGAGGAAATTAAAAAAAGCTACAGGAATAGATGCTGGACCAGACAAAACCACAAAATAACTTGCTTGCCCTAGTCAATTGGCAGATGTTGCCACTGGAATCAGCTGCTATGTCCTAACAGCTTGAAATGGTGTGAATGAGAAGCTAATTGAACTAAGTATGGAAATGACCAAACCATCTATATTTGAAGTCAGTAAAGTAAGGATCCTGTGGCAGGGAAGAAATAGCAGTGACACTGATAAGGCTTGAATAAAAGCTTGCTGTGTTTGGATATAGACGTTCCAATGGCAGTAGATCTGGTAGAAGTGCCTGAAGATCTCCCAGATGATATTGTTTAAGTGCTTCCCTAATGAGGAAAAACACTGCCGTCATAGACCTAACCCTCATGATTTTTCGTGACAAAGAACAGACAGATATAAGACCAATCAATCTCATAAGGCAAGCTGAGAAAACTGGTGATGCAGATCACACTTACATTAGACTATATATAAAGAGCATCCATATAAAACATCCACAGAAAGCGCTACTGTAAACCTGAAGACTTCAGCAAGCTAATAAAACATTAATCCTCGTGAAACTTAAATATCTTCTATTTTTAAGAGTTCATTTGGCTGCAAAGGGCTGTCGTCCCTAATCCAAGTACTGCGCTTGTAGCAGATGTTGCTTTAATAAAATGATCTGTGCTGGAGATGCTTACAAAACTGCACACAACAGCACAGGATTTATTGCTCCAATGCTCATCCTCTTAGATTTCAGGTTCTGCTCCTTGGAAACTTTCTATTAGGCTGGCAAAGGCAGATTTCAAAACACAGTGCAACGGGCAGACCACTGAGGGAGTAGCTACACGGATAAAGCAGTGAAAGGCATGGTCATCATCATGGGCACGATCCCCAGGGCAGCTGGAATGCATTGCTTCGAACATCAACTTCATGCCAGCCGTTCAGCTATCATGTCAATCACCAGAAAAGACCAGACCTATTTTGGAACTCTTGCCATAAATAAATTCAATTGAAATTAATAATTTCAGTGACATAGTGGATGAGAGAATATCTTTATTCTTTTCTTGAACCACCAGCTGTGATCAGGGGCTTTTTTGTTGTGGTTTTCGGTTTTTGGGGTTTTTGTGTGTTGGTTGGTTGCTTGCTTGGTTTTTCTTCCTCTTTGAAAGCAGCTATAGTGTTTACATACATTTTTAACTGGGACAGATTTAGTAGGGCAGATTATCACCAGCCTCACTTACCACAAAGCATGGTCAGCCAAACACATAGTTTCCTATTCCTTCCCAGTTAGATGAAAGCTGCTCACATATACATGCAAACTCTGAAAGAATTGAAACTACTGGATTTATTCCATATGGACTTCAGAACTATCAGGGCAGAGGACATGATACTGAGGTGGTGACTCAGGAGACAAGTGAAAGAAGAAGAACTGGCACAGTGAGTTTCCTTGGTTATGTAGGCTGACTATTAATTCATACAATTTAACCTGCTTAAAAAAATCAAACACTTGTATTTGCAAAATCTACTACACATCTGGAAATGCATTTCATGCATGTGGCAAAGACAGGATTAATGACATTTTTACCAGTTGTGAAGTCTAAGGGATCCCTTCAGAGAATATTCTGGAAGAGCTCTAAAGTTTGGATGCTTACACACAAAGCAAAATTAATCATGTATGCGATATTACACCTTTAAAAATCAGCAAGAGAAACTGCATAAGCAGCCAAATGTGCATAAATACAAAAATTTCATTCAACGTTTTACAGAATCTTCAAAAAACTGAAGAACTGAAGAGTAGTCTATCTGACAATTAGAAAGAATGGCTTGCAATCAATACTGAAAATCAGTCTCACCTATCATCTAGACTGAACTTCTGAGAGCACAACCTACAATTTATAGGGAAAACAGAAGATATTGAAAAGTCTATGCACAAGATTAATTTAGAATACTACTTTAATTAATGCAAAAATCTAGATTTTAGAGGGTTGTCATGTTAAGCTTAACCAATTTTAAAGCATTTAACAGATTATAAAGAATTCACAGTGATTACAGCTATGAGTCCCCTTCAATACAGTATTGACACCAGAGAAAAAAGAAGAAGCAAGGATATGAACTGACAGACAAAATAAATTAACACTCAAACCCAAAAATTTCTACTTTATAAATACTACCTACTTTCTAGGAATATATTAATTGGATACAACAGCTCAGGTTGTTTGCCTCAGAATTCACGTAACAAAATCCAGTCATATAATCACCCTTGCCACTTAATCTGTTATTCTGAACATCTCTCTCCATGACAGACACTGTTCCTCCTATGATTTTCCTCTTCTTTCTGTCAATATCTGAGGCTTTTATCCTCTCACTGTTGTTCTCTGCCTTAAATTCCAAAATCATCCTTTATCCTCTCACTGTTGTTTTCTGCCTTAAACACCAAGACCGTCCTTGGCTTTTCTCTTTACACCTCCAGGTGTTCAACCATATTAGGGTGAAACGATGCCTTCCATCCCTCAAAACTACAAACCACTGCGTATATATATTTATTTAAATAGAGATCAACAATATTCAGTCAGAATTCAGACCTGTGCAAAAACTAGAAAAGGGAATAAGAACATCATCCACACTTGCACTACAATGTGTTAAAAAAAAATTAAAATATAAATTCTAACTTTCATCATGTTGAACTCATGAAGTTGTATCTAGTTTCTGGTGGTATGAAGGGAGAAAAAGAAAGATTGATTTCAAGGGTCAAATATGTTTCCAGTTTCAGAACTAAGTTCCAAGATAATTAATTCTCAATAGGAACTCATTACACTTTGTAAATGAATTCATCTATTCACCATCGTTTCAGTGACAAAGGTTCTTGATACATAGATTAAACTCTCAATTGAACCTCAGTTCCACCACCTCGTACTCTCACCTCTCCTCAAATTGAAAATACAAGTCATTCATTTGGAAAACCTATTAGATCCTTTTTAATAGAACGATGACCTTCTGATCAAAATGTCTTTCTTCCTACTCAGTGAAATTTTCTGTTTGCTTGAATTTACCATAGAGAACTGCCACAGTTAACTCTTTGCTGACACTTTAAGTATTATTTAATTACAATAACTCTATGTTTGCATCACACAATCTACATACACAGTAACATCAGTTTAAACAGCAGGTAAAATCAGAGATCTATTAAATAAGGAAAGGACCACATCATTACTCAGATTGGCTCAGTGGTCATTTTCATATCTCCCCCAGCTGCTGTACATCTAACAACATCACTGCCTTCAGGAGGAATTTCGAAAATAACAGAGGACTACCTAACAATTAAGAATATTTCTTTTTTACCTCAGACAGCTGGCAGTTGTTTTCTATGTTGGGTTTTTTTTTTGTTTCCACATGCTTTACATTATTGCTAAATCTTTTTTATAGGTGATGGGATCAGTGCTATTCATAGTATAGTGAGAGCACACCAGCAATATTTATAGTATCCAGTCTGGCACAGTTTAACCAAGCTTTGGAAGAAGCTCTTACGTTATACACAGAAAAGCTTGTTTGAAAGCCTCTTGGTGGAATTTCATGGTGGTATTTTAAACTTGCTTCATGCCTTCTACATTGAAATCAGTGCAGAAGAGGTTACATTAATCAAAGCAGGTTTGCTCACGCCATGGGCCCCAATCTTTATGTGATTAGAGATAGGAGTTCAAAACCCAGCCCAGTTTCTGAGAACTTTTATACACAAAAGCCTTCTTATCAAGGGTGGTTCTAAAATGTGTCACTATTCATTTTCTGGTTATGACCTTTTTTTTGTGTTTCATAACAGGTATTATTTAAAATGCCCAGCTCTTAGGACATTGCCCTGATTGACTCCAAAATTAATATCAAGGGTAAGGAAATGCTGTTCTGCAGGCAGATAACAATTCATTACTACGTTCCACATACTAAGACGCTTGTTAGTATGCAGCTTAACAAAGATATTTCACTTATCTGCCTCTTCACAAGCAACAACACTCTTGTTTCTTCAAACTAATGATGAAATAAAGGTGGAAGATTGAATATTTGAGAAAGCTTGTTTTATTATCACAGAGTTTTTGATGAATCTTGTATTACCAGTATGTTCAGTGCTGTTCAGCACAGTCCTAAGGCATCCTCTCCTAACAAGGCTTTTCAGCAGTGAAAATTTTCAACCCCTGCCTGGGATCTTCATAAAGAACAGCAACATTAGCAGTGCCAAACCTTCACCAGGTTAACAGTGATGTCTGATGATTTGCACATGTATAACCAGTGTGCCAAGAGTGGAACACTCCTCCCTCAGAACTAATATGGCCATAGTGCTAGATTAAATAAAATCACTTTTTAATATCACGGTAACAAGACAAACATTGAGAGTTACGCACTGAAAAAGTGGCTAACTTTCAGAAACACTGGTGCATTTCAGAGAATTGTATTTCACGAACTTCCATGTGCTCTAATGTTCTGATGAACCTCTTTGCGTTGTGCCAAACCATTGTCAGCAGTGCCAGTGATGAGGAACTAACAACTGAGGGATCAAACTGTGGCACTCACTCAATGACAAGCAGCAATACCAAACTGAACTTGTTCTAAAATAGTGAATACTGCTTCCAACTACCGTTTATGCTGTCATTTTTTAATGCACTGTTTAGCACATCATACTGTGTCTAATATAGGATTTCAACACGCTCCTGGTAGGATGATGTTACATGACAAACTCACACGAACAAGTAATGAGGGACATTTCCAGATCATAGAGAAGTAATTAATTTATCTTGAGGGTTCTGCAAAGAGCTGGTGAGTTAAATCATTAAAAAAAAAAAAAAAAAAAAGTTGACACTCCTTCACTATATAAGCCAAAAAACCCCCTGAAATCTTAGCAATAGGGAATTGCTTCTTTTGTAAGCAATCTGAAAATGAGAACAGAGTGGCTTTTGTGCTGTTAGGAACACATGCATCAGTTGCAAACAAGCAGTTCCCAGTATGGAGTCCTAGGATTTAGATACTGTCAACTATTGGGGCAAAACACTTTCTGGTTTAAAATACAAAACTACAAAACCTAGTAAAATACAGAGTTGGAAACACCGTTGGCCAGTCCCTAAAAACGTTTTCTACTAGTTTTGAAAAGGACAAGATCTCTTTAAACCCTCCCTTCTTTGGAGATCCTTCTTCTCACTAGTAATTTTCACTACCAACTAATCACAAAATCACCCCTGTAAAAACCAGTAAGAAATGATCATACCTATTATTCAGATAGTCTGTAGGCAAGAAGTAAGCTGGATTAGTCCTCCTAGCCTATGTTTTTGTGCTGAGTTCTTCCATATGCCTTTTTATTCCTGCCTTATCTCATTCTGAACAGATTTTACAACAACAAAAACATGAAGCACTACACCAGTAGTGATTTACATTGCTAATTGCTGGTTTCAGTTACTTTACAAGTTTAATTGGTGAGCTTTTTTTTTATAGTTACTGAAAGAGACAACTCATGAAATCTGGTCAGGTTGTTATAGTTTAAACATAACAGGGATTAACTCCCTGTTAGCCTAAAAGTATCTTTACTTTTTCCACTACCAGAAAAGCTAACACTATTTTAAAAAGCATGATTTTAGATAAGACATCTGTCAAAATACCCCTTTCAATTGAAGGCTCTCTCGTTATTCTGGTCTTGGGCATGTCAAGATAAGTTATACAATGAGGAGAAAGGTCTACGAAAACCATGCCCAAGTGAAACAGAGCACTACTTGCCCTGAACTTTATTTTACTGTTCTTTGAGGGGTGGCCAAGGGTGGGTCCAACAAATCCTCAGTCTAAGAAGAAACAGAATTTACTGGGATGATGCATTATGCCAGTGATAAAGTTTAATTTGAAAAAATCAGGAAAAGCTCTTACCAAAAACCATTTTTGCAGCCTGACATAGGAAGTGACAGTACAGCGGTATGTGAGAAAACATCATCCAAGAGTGTTGAAAGCAGAAGAACTATGGAACTCTTTTTAATTTCCTGACCTCACAGCTGTCAGAAACGTACAAGATATGTTGCCTTTAAGGATCACAAAAAGCCACAAAGCTGCATCTGGTGACCATCATGCTCACCTGTATCCATCTAGCATGGAGTCCATGTGCACATTTTAGGCCATCATGAAAGAAAACAGGCAACAACTAGGATTTCCTGTCATTTCAAACTTTAATGCCCAACACTAATGTAAAAGGAGAACTTGTCTGGATTTGAGGTTTAGGTGTGGGTTTTGGGGCATTTTTGGGGGGCTGTGCAAAACAGCACCACATTAAATGGAAATTCATACTTAGGGAACGTACACAAGAAAACCTGCCCTGTTTCCTTAGAAAGATCATAGCAGACCATAGCAGGACAAATGCATCTTTACTTCTACAGCTCCAAAACAAAAAACAAACAAATCCCCATAAACCACAGCAAAAATCTCTGGGAGACAATACTAATTTTGTGCTACAGTCCACAATCATGTCCTGATTTGCTTGAAAGGCTGGTCTTACCTCTTGCACTAATTTGCAATGTTTATAGTTTTTTGTTTGTTTTCTCTTCCACTACCTATTCCCTCTTTTAGTGGGCAAGAGCAATTAGGGTTACATATCTTAGGACTGATAGAAATTTCTTGGTCAGCCTCTAAATCACACTCTAATACAAGATACCTGCTTGATCAAGACTACTTGAATATATTCAAGAAGTAGAATATATTCAAGACTCTTGAATATATTCAAGAAGTAGACCAAGACTACTTGAATATATTCAAGAATGGGCTAAAAGCAAATGAGCCACAGGTGACATTCTGGTCAGGACAGTAAGAAGTTTTAGTTCCTCAAAAGCAAATTGCTAAACATGCTTGGCTTTCTAAATTTCATAATTGAGTTCAAGCCACAAGTTTATTGTTAAGATATGTTGCATAGATTGAGATTTGCTGCATATATGGCTCTTGAAAGGCTCATGAAATTAAAAAATCCATCTTAATTAAGTAAATATACTCCATGTGTTATAGATGTATGTGTAGCAAATGCCGACGTTTGCATGCCTGTAATTGTTCTATAACCATGTCATACTACTCATTTGAAAACCAGAAGATTCTTCAATAACCCATGCCATTTACTTCATGACAGACTGATGTGAATTTTAACTGCAGCAACTGGGACCGCAAGGTATTGTATCAGTAGAATAGCCCTCTTCACGTCTCTGTTTAATCAGCTCATGAGTCACCTTGGAATACCAGGTAACCACTTGCAATTGTTGAAAGGTTCTGTCTTGTGTTGCAACCTAACAGAAATTACAAGACTGACAATGGTTACAGTGGGCTAACAGCATCTTAGCAAGGTACGCTGGCACAGATTTCTCATGTGGGAACTAATGCAGCATTAACATTTTCATTAGCTACAGCTTTCTGTTCCCACATCATGCCACCCACATGTGGCTGCTGTACACTGCTGCAGCTTCCCCACAGAACACTAAAGCACCGTGATTCAGTGACTGCCAAAAAAAAATTCTAATGCTGGTTTAGATATTATATGAAAATATCAACTTTCAGCTGAATGTTATTTCTAGAAATCCTTGTTTCATAAGAACTTATGGTGGGGTTTCCAAATCCAAACCAATATATTTCCGCTTGTGTTGAAGCCATGCTAGAAAGTAGCTCAATTTCACTGGCTTTTGTCAGTTTTGAAAACAGGAAAACACTAAAATTTTTTTGTTGTTGTTTCTGGAAAAATGACTGCAAAATTATTTAATATGGTTTTCCCTGAGGGCCATGAGTAAACAAGCATCAAGACAATGAGCAAACACAACAACCACACACTATCACAGCAAGATAATGAGGCAACCATGTATACATTCTCTGCTAGTTACCAACAGACCTCCCATAATTAAATTAAACTAAATGTCAAGTAAGTTAAATCAACATCAATTCCTTGGATCCAGGGATATACACAATTAAGATTTATTTCTACTATCATTCATAATATTTTGGGGAAAAGAAAGGAGTGGATGTGGATATTAGAGCCCTGAACAAGACTCATCAGACTACAGTCAAAATGCATTTAGTAGGACTCTTGTATAAATCCCAGTACAAATTGCATGACTGGTTATACTTTTCCATGCATCTTTGTTTTGTCTCACAAAGCTGTCAACAGATAGTGGCTTCCTTATAACATTTTTTCAAAAACACTGGACAAAACAAGGATTTTTACTGCATGGGAAAACTTCTTGGGGTTTTTCTTTTTCATTTGCCAACCACCTCTGAAATAGTTTAACTGAACTAAACTACAGTTTCGTTGGAGTCACTTCAACTCAATAAAAGATACTTAACATGAACATAATGTATTGAAGACTGAAGATGAAGGGTATTACCACAGACTAAAGTCTATCCTCTTTATATCACTGCACCTTACATTTTGCTTGAAGTGAAATCAGATCCTTCTGATTTGCAGGGAAAAAAAATCTAGAACCATTTGTAATTCAGACAAGTTGAGATTCTTCTGAATATTTGGATATGGTCAGGCGTGACAACAAAGTAAAGTGCAAATGGGTTTTGCCATGAGTCTATCTATACTTCAGGGGACAATATCTTAGATATATTTTTAAGTACATGACAAGAATAAATTCTTCTTACTTGAACTTATTTAATGAGCAGGAAAATGTCTGATTCCCATGTGCAAAAAGGAAACAAGGAGTTTTGCAGTAAGATAAACTTTCAACAATTAAATATATTCTTTCACATGGGAGAGATTTACTTTTTATTCCTATCCAAGGAAGTTCTGCCAGCCAGTGAAGGGACTATGATGAAATCTCAACTTCTGCCTAACGCCATGGATATCAGCCATAACTTCCACTTACCAGTGGAAAACTGAGGACAAGCCAGATCAGTGTTTGATGTTGAAAAGCACATCAGTGGCAGAGTTCATCCCAGTTTGCAGTCTTAAGCCACAGATATATTCTTTATATATGCAATATACGCATATACACACAGATATTCTTCTAAGATGTTTATATATAGAAAAAGGTACATATGCACACACAGTACAGGACCTATTACTTGCATTTGCACCTTAAAACAATTAGCTCAGCTTTGATAATCAGAAGAATTGAGCCCAATTCAGTTTCATCATAGCAAGTAGCAAGACCCAGATGAACTCCGCATGACGGGAACACTTTCTACCAACTCAGAAATGTAATAAAATTTTAATGCTAATCAGGAATTGAAAACACAATGTGACAGCATAAGCTTTTAATTTAAAAAATCTTGGTAAGGGCTTACTTCTAATTCTGCCTTCCTCCTGTAATATTAAGAATGCCAAGTATACAGGCTGAAAATATTTACTAATTTTTCAAGCTAGAAAAAGGTGGAATATAGGAACTGGAACTGATATGATTATCAAGCTGTTCATAAACTAAAAAATAAATAAACTGTAATATTTAAAGAGTTTTACTGAATATTTGAAACCAGACTGGAAAGGATATAAAGCAGCATACTCTAGAAATTGCACAGGATACTATAAATTAGTTCAAACAGGAAGAAATACATGAGTGTTTTACATGCTTGCAGTATCACCTGCATGAAGTCCAAGAAAATCACCAAAGAATTAGGACAGAGATTACAATTGTAGTTTTTAATAAATTCTTTTCAATGGGAAGGACCACACCCCTTTTCCTTTACCCAAGAAGGTGACTGGATCAAAAAGCAAGAGGAGCCAAATGTGACAAGTTTCCTTCTGCAACTTGCCATGAGTCTTGCAAAGATCACAGGACCAGTGGGGCTCAGTGATATGGGTGGTGGCCCTGCCAATAGAGCACAATGAATGGGCACATGAGCAAGCCCAGAGAAATACACTTAGACTTTTCCTCCCATAACCATCACTTAGTAGTCTTTATTAAGCCATCAAATATTGCCACTCTATCAAGTTCAAACAATCACCTTTGCTCATTACATCCTCCCCATGTCCATATCTACTGGAAACTAAGAACAGTATTTCAAATGCCTAACGGTCTTCAAATTTCCTTTTCAGCCTAGAAAAAACTTATCCAGCTTCACACATAGCACTTTTTAGTGCATTTCATTCCAGGGGCTTCCATATGCAATGAAACAAAAGAAAGTCTTGGGGATTTTTTTGTATGTTTTTTATGGGGATAAAGAACAAAAGAGAAACAATATCAAAATTGTATAATGCAGCTTAAAGACCAAAGCAGAAGAAGATGCGGACTCACTTGACAATAAAAAAAAATGCATAAATAGATAAAAGCAATAGAATGAAATGTTGGAATTATGCTTCTTGCAGCAAAGCAAACGTGGTGTTGGAAAACATGTCCAGAGGAGAACTGTCATGGGCATTTCGATTACTTGAGAGGGTGCAACTGTGCAAGGCAGTAGATCTTGAAGACTCAAAAACTTCTTTTGAGCACAGTTATGCAATATTTCTGCAATGCAATATTTCTGTCAGAGTTCAGATCATTTTGCTTTTAGAGATTCTAATGTAACTCTCTGTATCCAATGAAGTAACTGAATAGGTGGTCAAATAAGCAAATAATACTGCCATAGTACCAGGTGCAATCATTCATTTCCTTAAAGCATAGGGTTTACAATACAGGGATTCTTCCACTTCTGGTCAGGTGAATAGACTGACAAATCAGATGTTGAGGAAGAGATCTAAGGACCTAGGGAATTTTTAAACATCTCAGCTCTATTAGAAAAAAATTTCAAAATTTCCATGACTAGCCAATCAAAACTAATTCTGTAAAATTAAAAATAATGTAATACAAATAAAATAAACCTTAGTGTAGGCAGACAGGTTTTCTAATTATGTACTGTACTAAATGTACTGCTAAAACTATTTAATTACTTTACTGGAATCCAAATGCTATAGCTAAAATTTATTCTTTCAAATTCCTTGTTATTAAAGACATCTAGTATTTGCAAGTAAAGGATAAGTTTGAAATACATTTCATTACAATTTTTAACCACGGAAGTTGAAAAAACTCCTTGTCCTGGTCCCTCCTTGTAAAACGTTTCAGACTAAGCACACTGGATATCCTTTAGAGATCACAGAAGGCTGCTGAGAAATTGACAAGTTGCCAAGTTTTCTGGTTTTTTATTCCTCTTGTCCTGTCACAGATTTCTGCAATTGCACAAATCACCATCCTGCCACACAGAATGAGAACAGAACTACTGTTGAACAATAGCTCAACATTAAGCATGGTGAACACAAACAAAACACACAAATATAGTGTTCCATAAATTTACTATTCTATTATTGCTTTAGCATCCTTAACTTTTCCTTTGCACTTATGCATTATAATGTTCCACTTGATTAAAAATCACACTATCTTTTCCAAATTGTCTCTGAGTTCAGGAGATAGCCAATGTGCTGCACAAAGACTACGCAATGAAAACCACTCTAAAGACTGCATTCATGCTTCATCTGTTGTTTAAAGTTGGGTGATGAACACAACAGAAGTTATCCACAGAAAAACTCTGTCCAAAATAAGGTTATGCTGACAGTTTGAACAAATTGAAAGTGACCTTCATTTCAAATAATTGCAAAAACCTAAAGACTTTCAGGATAGTTTTGCACACATACCATTTGTGACTTAATCTATGTCAGTATTAAACATGACAGAAGAAATGTAAAGATAAAAAGACTTAAAACCGCTGAATCTTCTTAGCAACAAGGTATAGGTAATATATAAATTCCTTAGCCAGCAGATAAAATTCAGAGTCTGAAGATTACAGACTCTGCTGCAAGCTATTAAAGTACAGCACTATCTGCCGAAAGAAGTGCAGATGTTTGATCATCTGCGTGACTTGAACTGGACTAGATAAGACAGTGTCTAATCAGTCCAGAGCATACAGCCAGGTATGACAGCACAGAGTGATGCTATTATCACTACCCATACATCTGTATCAGAGGCAAATGAGTGAATTAAGTGCCCTAAACAATCTCTGCTTTGTGAGGATTGTTTCCTGCGTTGTTTTACATGTAGTACTATTGTAACTGTGTCCAATACTAGTATTTAATCTGGTGTACAATCTGAACACAGGATGTCAAAAGTAAAAAAGACATTAAAATGCCCTTTTATGATGAAAACCATCACTCAGCAGTTCTTCATCTTAAATCTTCACCTGTGAAGGAAAAAGCCCTCACACAATTCTCGCCATAAATGCCAGCAAATTGGAAACACAAGCAAGGACAAAACCCTGTCAAAGGACAAATGAAGAATTAGGCATCTGAATACCACAGCTCTGTTACAATGCTAACCATTAGACTGCAGAACTAGATAGCTTTGTTTAATGATGATATCAGTAAAAAGATTTGTTCTATAGAAAGAAGAAACTGATTGAAGAAATTTAATTACCATAAAACTTTTTCAAGAAGGCCAGAATTTCTTCCAAGATAATGATTACATTATAGCTACAGCTTTCAGATATTATGTATTGCTGCAATAAATATTCCATGGAATGGCTTGGTTTGGAAGGGTGCTTGAAGATCCATCAAGATCCAACTCCTCTGCCATAGGCAGGGACAGGTTTCACTAGACCAGGCTGCTCAGAGTCCCATCCAGCCTGGCCTTGAAAATCTCCACGGATGGGGCATGAACAACTTCTGTGAGCAACCTGTTTCAGTGCTCCACCATTACTCTTATTTAGAGATGACTAAACAAACACATATGCAACTTTATATACTAAAAGATAAAACAAGCCACTGAGTAACTCTGTTCAGATGTAGAGTCCACAGCTAATGCTTACTTTCAGAGAACAGTTACAAGTTCTTACTGAAGTTGGCAAGTGATTCCAATAGGTGGAAGAGACCACTAATATTTCTGTAATTACCTTTAACCCCACTATGTCAGCTAAACAACAATGGAAACAGTAAGCAGTAAGTCTCAAAGTCCCTTTTTTCTTTACCAGGTCAAGGGAAGAAACATCCCTACAGTTTTCCTTTTAAGTAGTTAGCAGAAGTCAAATGACATTATTTTCAAGCTTCTTCTAAAGAGATCTTACAAATCTTTCTAGTAAAGGAGCATTTTAATTGAATAAAATATTTTGTAAGTGACGAAGAATACTAATCTATCAAAAGAACAGTCTTTTCATATTAAAGCTTGATTGCAATATCCAGTCCACGAACTGAAGTTTTGTGTTCTTAAATTCTAGGCAAGTGCAGAGTCAAGTCCACAGTCTCCAAATCCACGTACACACAATACAGAAGGGGACAGCTCTTTCTGCTTCCACTGTATTTAATTCAGCATTAAAATATAATCTGCTAAAAAATAACGTGTCAATGGATAAAAAAGGGAACTTCTACCACAACAGAAAAGTAGGGGAACAAACTCAAGATCACTGCAAAGCAAGCATTATAAGAATCCCAACCTCCCATCATCACACACTCACTGTACAGAGCCTCTGTCCATCCTATGGTTGGTTTTCACAACAGCACAAAATTAATTGTGCAATGGTAGGTCTCAAAACCTGACAGGTAATCTTGGAATTTCTACACTTCATGGTCACAATGATTACTGCTTACAACTCTTACCAAATAACTGCATTATCTACAAGCAGCACGAAGTTCACTTTAAGTTGTCTTCTAGAAGTGTTCAGCAGGATGATGCAGTGAGTTCAGGAATCTACACTGATATTGATTTCTGTACTGGCTCATATTCCAAAATGTTTTGGTTTGGTGTTGAAGGTTTTGGGGTTGCTTTTTGTTTTCATTTTGGTTTGGGGTTTTTGGCTTTTTTTTTTTTTTAATAATATTTTAGGCTACAAGTCTTTTTTTATATTTCAAAGCCTAAGAAATTAAGCGCAGTGAGAATAGCAGTATCTTTCACTAACCTTGTTAGTTTTTTTTTTTCCCCACACTCACGCAAAAGAAACTACTTCAACTGTTATGCAATAATATTACTCTTCTTTTTCAAACACAGGTAAAACAAGAGTTTCCTAATACAATCTGACAGAACTGGCCAGGCATGCTATTTAAAGGTAATACTATTTGAAGACAGGTTACTTTATCTGAAAGGGCTAGGGAAAAAACCCTCTAAAGTAACCTGTCTGGGCAATAGATCCCAAGGGATTTCCCCTCATGCAAGTCAACTTCATGCAAAGACAATCAAAGTAGCCATCTGAGATGCAAAGTAAGCCAATACTAAATACACCCAAGTTATCCTTCTGCCTTGAAAGGCTGGAAAGGGGTATCATAGATACTATTTTTCAGTGCTAGGCTGTCTCCAAAATAGAAGGAACTCAGAAATCCTTTTTCCTTATTACTACAAGACAAACAACCAGAGTCCCAGAAGAATGGGACATTTCTTCCAGTCAGGATAACTTAGGAAGACTAAATAGTCTTACCAATTAAACAACTAAATGCAGTCATGAGTTTCTGAAACTGATGCAGCATAAGATCATAAAAAAGAAGGAAATAAACTTTGGTCAATGATCAGATAGAGCATTGAATCAATATTCACTTCTGATTTTCTCTATTGACTTCCTGGATAAACTTTCATTACAGAATTTGAGTTTGGCTCTCACATCCTCTTTCCATCTTAATCAAACTGACAGCTCTCTAGAAAAGCACTTGCTTATGTTCTGGTGTCTCTGCAGTGCTTAGCAAAGCCTAGCTCTGATTTACAATACACGATGAATATGCTACAGTTTTCACACATTTGTTTCCTAAACCTAGACAAGGTTTCTTTTATTGACCTTTTTTTCCCTCACAGGGCATTAGTGAAACAGTAAGAGCTTATAACTTTCTGTTATATTAGAATTTCTGTTATATATAAACTTACTGTTTATATTAGAACAGCAAACCCATTGAACAATTTTTAGGTAAGACTGATATGACAAATAAGCAGTTATATAAAAAATAAAATATATAAAAACATAAATAGTAAGTATAGCCTTTACATTCTAATCACAAATGAGAAGAAATAATTATAGGGGAAGAATTGAATTTATTGAGAACTTTTTATTCTTGGGATTTTTCCTTTCTTTCTTCAGGTGGTAGATATTTCTGCCTCCTATATGAAATCTCAGCCTGTGTATCATGGTTCTGACACTATCTCTGTCTTCCAGGAAAACAAAACCAGATTTTATTGCTAGTGTTGAACATTGTGCACTCCTTCGAATGAAAACCTAACCTGGGTGCTTGTGTTAAAACCAGAAAAAGCAAGAGAAATAGATCACTTTTTCCATATTAGTGTTCAAAAGTTAAGTATAAAACATTCTTATCATAATGAATGAGTCATACCTCAGAACATCTTATGGGTTAAAAAATTGTTTGTACTAGATACCTGACTTGCTCTTACAAACAGACTCTCCTCAAAAGACAACTTTTGTCAAAATAACTGCACCTGTAGCAGGACATCTGTAAGTACAGACATTTTAGCCACATAATACCTTGAGTACTGTACCAGGGGATGGAGGAAGTAAAAGAAAAGAATAAATTAAAAAAACCTAAAAAAAGGGATAAAGTCAGTGATTCTCAAGTGAAGGCTCAGTGGCCTGTGCTCATCACCCAACTGAACAAAATATAGTGGACTACTGTGTTCCACAGATGGTAGCATATAACTACATGAAATGTTACTTGGAAAAGCCAAAGGTTGCTGGCTTGATCTAGAAGCAGTTTCCAGGTTATGTCTTATATACACATAACTCAGATAAGTATTGCTACATACCTGCCAGAATTTATGTTAAGCAACTTCTCTTCTGTGGCATTTTACATGAGTGCAAGTTAAATTTCCAACCAGAGTTAATTGAAATCATTATGTTGTCAAGATGTTTCATAATATTAACATTGGATTGATAATCTTTTCACATAACTATTTCAAAGTACTTCTCTAAAGAAATGCCTTGCAATTTACTATGTTAATTAAAACATTACCAGAGCTATTGATTCTAAAGGAAAATGTTGACACTAGTATAATGCTTTCCTTATAAAATGTATAATCTTTTCCAGAACACTGGCTTAACCTGGCTAAATATGGTGGGCTCTAGCACAGCAGGGCAAGAAAAAACCCTATAATTTTAATTTTTCTTTTCCAACTATCATAAATTAAGCCGAAATATTCCTGCCATGCAACAAAGTCTTTTTACTTCCAACTGCTGTCCCTATTCAGTGAAATACTATGAGACTTCATTGCTGCAATGGTCACATTAAAACCACTGTTTTGTGTAACTACAAAAATAAAATATTTCGAGGAAAGGAAAAAAAACCCCAAGCATTAAGCTTTGCATTATAACTTCCCTTGACCTTGCTTTACTAGACAGCAGCATGAAAGTCTACATGGCAGCATTGAAACATTTTCTAGAAAAATCTTATCTATAGACCAATAGATAATGTCACACAGTAATAGGAAAGCAGGCATGATTTCATACAAAACTTGCATTTTTTAACAGTTCTCATAGAACACTGAATCTGTCGACAAACCTAGTAATTTTTTGTCATTTAAATTGCAAGAATAAAATTCACCTTTGCTTATTTATTATCAAATATTGATTTATCTATGGCGCATTAAAGGAAATCAGCATGGCAGTAGAGAGAAATGTCCTTAAGACAAAGTCAAAAAAGAAATCAAGTAATCCAATTCTGCATTTAAAGCAGGTATCTTTGCCTCATTGTAGTGCAAATGAGCAAGCACTGTTTCAAAAGACTAACAAAACCACTAACCAGATCCAACCCTACGCATACAGTTTAAGTAACTTAATATTACAGCTAATCCCTGCTCTCCCTGAAATCAGAAGAAGATACACACAATCATGAGTTTGTGTTTCCTTTGCTGTCTTTTGAGAATATACTTACTGAAGTACAATGTATAGATACTTCTGTTCTTGGGAATAACAATCACACAGATGTATTTCTGTAAAAGCAGGGGTGTAAACTTAACAGACCTTCCATTCAGCACGAAGTGCACTATTAGATGACTGTATCAGAAATTAAATTTTGCTGAAACTTACTGGTTCACATTTTCTTCCTACAAAAATAGGAAAAGAAACAGTTCACTACTTATTTCACAGAATTTTACCAAGGAAAAAATTGCAAGGCTTCCATAGTGGGATACAATTCCATCTTAGGAATGAAAAGGTAATACTCTAGCCAAACACATGAGAAAAGACCTCACTGACAAGTTTAAAAGATTTTACTAAAATTTCCAGCATCAGTTTTCCATCTTGAAGCTCACAGACTCAGACCGCAAGTAAGAGCACAGTATCCCAACACTGAAAAAATGCCTACAAAACTGCAAGTGCTATAGAGAACCATGTAAAAACCAGAAAGTCCCCAAATACATAAGAACCTGCTTCAGCCAAATTTTTCCTCAAACTATAACTGTCTCTACCACTAAGTATGAATTTTATGTTCATATCTGGTCCTGCCAAGGGAAAGGCTTGACAGAGGGAGTTTGGACAGAATTTCATTTGTATTCAACAGCATCTGACCTTGAGACTAGAAATTCCCTAGAGGATTGTGACAGGTGAGTTTTTCTGCTTCATTTTAATTCTAAAGCCTATTCATCTTACTATAAGAAAAAAACATCCATAATTAGTTTTACATTACCAATAGGCCTGCACATGTATTCTCTTTAAACTTCTTGTAGGAAGACAGGTGTCCCCAGTTCTGATAAAGTTTCATTTGGCTCTCTGACAGGAACATGCTCTTCCAAATACATTATTTTCATCCTCAAATATAGCCATCTGCATCTGTCCTCAATTAAACCAGTGTAAATATGGATTGACTGAGCTAACTTCAATTAAATTACACAGTTAAGTACGAGACCAAAACTTGACCCAGAAGCTAGAAATTAATTTAACTCTGTGTTTCAATATGCTTTCAGTCTTACAGTTCCTTAGATTTTCCTCTGAACTCTTTTTTAGCATTTTCAAGAAGGATCAACACCACTTATTTTTGAACCAAAGCACTAAGCAGGGGAAGGTAACTCAAATAACACACTTGTCGACACTTCCATCAGCTAATTTATGGTTTTTAGACATTTTTGGAGTTGCTAGCAAATAAAGACATGTTTTGTTTTTACGGTACTTGAAAGTGTAACTGCTTATCACAGCAGACATACTCCTGTCAACTTTTTCTATATGGAGACTTTAAAATTCAACTAGTTTACCTTTTCTCTAGTCTAAGAAGTAGAAAACATCCAAACACAGACCAAAGAAATAGTCAATAACACTTGCAACTAGTACAAGAGGTAGGAGTACTAATCATATGCATTCATATTAAACGAATAGTTCCCAGGTGAAGCTAAATTCTTTACAGTCAGTTATTCATTTTTATAATGTTGAGCAACCTTTGACATCTCTCACGTCAAAACTAATCCAGCATAAAAGACCAGAAAACAGGTTCAGGAGGCACTAACTATATCCCTTTAATGTCTAAACCAGAATTCTTGGACATAATGCTATACTCTGTCAGAGAAATCAAAGGACTTTGTATCATCCACAAGAAAAAAAAGGTAGAAAATGTACTGTGTTAGGAAATAACAGGCATGTACACAGCTCTCTGAAACTGCAAGAAGCAAAGGTGCACTGGTTTCTTTTAACCTGAGAGATGAGAGCAAGGCACAGTTTCTCAAAATACACCTTTTTATTGTTTGTTTCAATTTAAGGGTAAAGCATGAGAGATTACAGTGCATTTCCAACTAACAAACCCTCATCTGAAGTAGAACCCTTGAAATGACCACTGAAACCCCCCAATCTGGTACAGTCTGACACATCCAATACAGAAAGAAAATATGGTCAAGATTAGAGAAGGACCAAGCATTTTGAATGTTTAAGAATAAAGCTGCTGAACTGATAACAAAAAGCATTAAGCCCCTCATTTGCAATAAATGATATGATGATCCAGCAGATAATTAGTAGTTCATCCTACAGTATTCACATTGTATGAGGTGCTATCACATCAAACACAACAAAATAGCACACCTTAATTTAGTATCAAGTGAACTGGTTGAAATATTAATTAAGAATAATGTAAAAATTTAGAGAAATACGGTGTCATTAGTTCCAGCCTCCTGAGTTTCCATCAGGTAAACACAAGGCTTTGCAAATGCCTAGCAAAATCCTCTCTGCAGAGTATTCTACTGGCAACTACATATTAAATCCTCATAAAGTTCATGCTGTCATTATTTGCTCACAAGAGATTGGGAGTCTTAAAATTTGAATCCAACAACATCAAATGATGATGCCTAATTTAAAGCAAAGAGATCATTTAGTAACAAAAAAAAAAAACCCAAAACAAAAAAACTAACAAACCAGCCCAAATGCACCAAACAAAACTTAAAACTCTTTCTTCTATGCTTTCTGTATTACTTACAAAAACAATGGACCTTCTTATATAAACATCTAAATAATACTAAAATGCCAATACTCAGCCCAAGTCAGAAGTTGTTGCAATATTAAAAATTATTTAAAACAAAATGGGAAAGAGGATTCCTATGTATTCCTCATTGCACCTGTAAATGAGACCTAATAGCAGATAATAAAGCTGCTTTCAATTAGCATGCTAATTATGAAATTGTAACAAAAATGAAGATTTTTCAAGCTTTTTCATATATTCCTATTCCTTGAACAATCAACTACACAAGTAGAGATTTCATTACAAGTGCAAGCACCTATGTCAATATTCTTAGCTACAGGAGGTAAGACAAGGCTCAAATCTCTCTCAATCCAATGCTTACTTTGTCGCAAACTAAAAGTTTTCAAGCTTCATCTTATCCTTATTCCTGTAATTCCACACCATTGAATTAACTCATTATTAATTCTCAACTAGTTATACAACTTAAGTTTTATAAAACCAGATTTAACTTGTTTAAATGTTTTTTTACTACAAGATACATTCTCTAAGGGAAATAAAAGATCTCACACAGGCAAGCTTTTCATTTGTAGAAATAAAACAGTGGGTTTGTATATGCAATGAAACTGCATCATTAAAAAATTGGTCTTTCATATCAAGAGCCATCAGCTATAAAGAGACCATGAGCAACTAGTGTTGATGCCCAAGGCTTTTTCCAAAAGAGAATACATAATAAGTCTAATGGACTGAAAGGCAAGGAAAAATTCAGATTGTTTATCTGTCTGCACCTATCAGACCCAAAAGAGATTTTTAAAAAAGCAGAATTGCAAAACAAAAACACTAACGAAAAGAGCCTGTATAGCAGAAAATATTTTGATACATGAGTATACAATCTTCAAATGCACAATATGGAAGTAAAAATAATTCACATATAGGTATACAAAATTTATATAAAGAGGACATATGCATTTCGTAATACTAGATTAATTTAACTATATGGGACAGAAATGTGTTTTAGACCACAAAATATGTATCGGGAAAGAAAAAAAAAAATCACTAAATAATTAAATTCCTGATTTCACTACTTTTTAAAGGCTGTTTTCAATGCTTTTTACAAGCACGGGTAATTAATTTGAATCCTAGCTTGCACAGAAAGAAAGGAGGAATACCAACTTTAGTTACATATTCAAACTCATGCAAGTTACTGTTATACCTGAGAACAGAAAACATGTCAAACTTCCAGTCACATACTGCAGCTACTGAATTCACACTGCTCCCATTATTTTTGAAGAGTGACAAAAAATGCTTAGGAAATTACAAGTTACTGTTATGGACCGTATCACCTATCATGAATCCTCTAGCTGATAGTTAAAAGAGAGAAGAGTTTTCTGCCCAACTAACTCCTCCAAAAGCTTTAAGGCAGTGGCTGACAACCTTTTCCAGTCTGGAACAAATACCAAACAGTAACAGTAAACCTATCATCTGTTGACCTGATTTTCTTAGTTACTTTTCACGGCCTTCAACAAGAGCAAACTGAAAACCATCAACTTATCCAAAATAACTTTGTAATACTAATCGAGAGCAAAGAAAAGCAAATCTGAAAATGTAATCTGTAGGGAAACTATTGTAACAATTTTTTACACTTTGATATAAAAATACCATTTTTTCTCCTTTATAGGTTTCTCCAATATCTTTCTGTTAGCATGAAATGCAAACCTTTCATCTTCTACATGCTGATTTATGTTGCTGTTTTGCAGTAAGGAAAAAACTTCTGATCCACATCTACTTCATTATTTTTGATATTCTTTTAAAATCCTCTAAGCATAGCAGAAAAGGGCTTTAAAATCTTGTCTTTCAACAAATATGCAGTTTGATCCCATTCATTGAAACAAATCAGACATAAGCACCAATGACAAAATTTGCTCTGGCCATGGTTGAGAACAAAAAAAAACAAACCTGCAGCCTTGAAAAAAATAAATCTGAGGAAGCCACTATAATATTCAAGAAATATCCTGCTGAATTTCTTAGAGCAGAATGTAGAATTCTCTAATTTAGCTAAAACAACAGAATTGACTGATCCAGGTTCTGTCTACAGATGCATAGGTGCTAAACTCTAGCATGGAAAAAAAATGGCAGCATGGAACACTGTCGTAACAGCCTAATGACACTCACAGCACACATAGATCAAGTGCCAGCTGCCATAATGCCACACTCCGTGGATTCTTCTAATTCAAAATTCTCTAAGTTTAAATTCAGCCTCACAGCATTTGAGTTGGCTAGATTTAAAAATCCAAAACAAGGCAGACAAAGTCGCAAGACTAGACTTTCTTCCTTTTCATAAGGAACAGATTAAAAAATAAGGAAAAAAATTAAAATTAAACAGGTCACAGGGATATTGCAAACATTTTGCATTGTCACGAAACTGCTGACAATGTACCCGTACTTGTTACCAATATAAATAGCTATACTTTCTCAAGGGACATTCAGCACCTTCAGAATACATGTTATCAGATTAAACATAATGGCTGACAATAACCAAGAGCTTAGTATTCTACAGCAGGCTCATGACAGTATCCCATTTTGTATATCACAACAATCAGATGGCTCACTAAAATCTACTCATCTCTACTGAAGCAATTTTTGCAAGATTTTACCCTGACAGGCACAAACTGATTTTTTTAACAGTATGTAGGAGTTAAATGTTTTTCAATGAGGGGACCGTGGGCATCTGACAGAACTAGATGGCTTAGTTTGCATGCAGTCTACACAAGGCAGGATCAGGTTCCACATATCACTTTTAGTTCCCAAGTGGTATCCCCATTCTAAGCAGTAACAAGTACACTGTGTTTGAAATATATTTTTTTTTTAAGTTTGGACCAGAAATAGAGGAAGAATCAGATTATCTTTCCTTTCCCATTCTCTATTTACCCTGCCTCAATTAAGTCAGTTTTGTGACCCCCTCTTCACAGTCACAGTTAGTGGTTCCATAGCTCATAAGAAGGCATGGAACTACACTGCAGAAATTGCCTTTTCACCCACCTATCCTAGATAGCTATGATGAATAGAAGCAGTCTTCACTAAACAAAGAGCCACCAGGACTGTTTCAAACTTCTGAAAAGTCCTGTCTCTTTCCCTTTTTCTCTTACCTTCCCTACCCAAAGCCTTTCTCCTAGCTTTACCCCAAGATGAAGTAATGTGTCTGCAGGATGGAGACTCAACTAGGAAGGAGCAGGATAATGTGAGCAGACAAGCAAGTTTCTCCTTTAAACTCACGGCATTTTGCTGTGGACTTATGGAAAGTCCTGAGAGCTTCCAGCTTCTAGAAAAACACATGAACAGGTAGTTAATATTCCCTGATTTTTAGTTCTAATTGACAACTTCTCCATCCTAGTTTCTACCATTAGATTACCTTCTCCCTTTTCAGAAAAACAAGTATAGTGTTTACTACTACTTCAGATTGAACCAAGCCTTCCAAACCTTACCAATACAGACATCAGACTTCACAGGAAAAGTGGGACTTTCAGCAGCTTTAGTAGTAAGCTTTGAAGCTGTCTCTGCTGCAGCATTTGAAGCTGAAACAAAGCATTAATTAAAGGAGAGAGGAATCTCCTGTGCCAAAGCAATGCACATTTAAGGAGCCACATAAAACTACTGAAGCCAGGAGGAATGTGCTGAGAACACCTCTCAAGAAACCTGTGAATATCCAAGTAAATATCTAATAGTTTGAAAAAGGAACAAAAAAATATTTAGAAGGGAAAGAAAACTGATTTTGATAGGCAATATTCTGTGTGAAAAAGCTGCTGAACACCAAAATGGAGACTTTTTTTTTTTTACTGCAAGCTTAGTAATTTGTTCCATTTACCCCACACCTCAGAAAAAATCATTGATGGTAGAGCTGTACAAAAACATACGCAGAACCGTCTTCAAAAATATTCATTATCACATCAGTGTTTTGATTACAAGCGCATTTTTTTCAAATACACTAAACGCAAAGAGAAAAAAGAAAACCATAAAAACCCCAGTATTACCAACTGCATCATCAGAGCAGTCCATCACATGGGAACTGTTCAAATGCCTTAGGGGAAGCCATCTGTCTCCTGTAGCGAGCTTTGTAAATATGCAAAGTTGTGTTTGTATCTTTTGTTTAATACCTAACTATTGTCAGTAGCCCATAGGTGGAAGGTAAATTTCACACTCTTATCACGAGGATTGACACAGCGTTATCAGAAGGAACATTCCTGTATTTACACACTTCCATTCCAGATGTATGCAAGGAAGAAGTAGCAAAGACTTTTCCTTACTTATGTTTGACATACACACACAGCAATATAGGTTATTAACAGTGATAAAGTCTAACAACAATTTTTCAGCAATGAAGACCGGTATAACAGAAGTTTACCTAAACAAGCTTTACCATCTGAATAGCAACCATGTTCTTTACTTTCTCCAAATAATCACACCATTCAAAGCTTGACACATTATTTTAAAATGTGCTTGCTTTTCTTCATTTTAATGACAGAATGCCACAGACACCTTAATTTAGACAAGAAAGGAAGTGGTAGTTGCAAAAAATGTTAGCAGAAGATATTTATTCCCATTGTAGAAAAAGCCTCTTGCTTTTAAATACTGTTAGAATGGTTTCTGCAAGCATGGTCATCTATCTAGAGGTCACAGAAGTCACTGCAGCACAGCCCACAGTGGAAGATAACTTCACAGTGGGTAACTTCCATAGCAGCAGCTATAAACTGACTGAAAATATGGTAGACCAGGCTACAGTGAGATCCAGCTTACAAAAAGAAGGCTTATCAAAATTAGGAATATTAATTAAGATAAATTGCAGATGTGATGTATACACTAATTTTCTATTTTTCCACCTTCTAAGCTAAGAATTCAAACGCAATGTTTCAAGTCCAGTTCAGAGCATATTTAGTGTCATTTCTTTATGAAAGGTTTGTTCTTTTCTTGATTTTATCATGTATATGTACCTTATGCTAACCTAACCCATTCTTCACACACCAGTACTTAAAACTGGTAAAACTGAGTAGAAAAAATACTGTTTACGTTTGATTAGCCATATAATTCATGAACAACCTTACAGAAAACAAAGTTTAAGATTAGCATATATTAATCACAGCATATGCTGAATTTGAAGGGCTGCATCAGGATCATTGTGTCCAACTCCTGGCCCTGCAAAGGACACCCCAAGAATTACCATGTGCCTAAGAGCACTGTCCAAAATATACTAAGAAAAAAAAGTACTAAAAGCAAGCTCGTGGTGAAAGAATTTAAATCATCCATGTTTATTGCCATATTAAAGTGTCATAGCTAATAAAAAAATTGTCTTCTTCGTCCTAGATATCACCTCATATGGGGAAGTTAGCATGCTTTCATTTTTATTTTAGTTTTACCACTACAACATTTCTTTAAGATCCACTGAAATTATAACAATTTCCCAAAAATACAAGGTGCAGTCACAAACAGAAATGCTACATCTACAGGCAGCACCTACACGCAGAATTTAATAATTTCGTTTTAAAGACGTATGTGCTAATAGAAGAACTTTCCCACAAGACTGTGGGCAGAAGCCCACCCTTTGATCCAAAGCAAAAAACCCTGCAAAAAAACCCCTTGCTACTGTGAATAATAAATAAATATTCAGAAAATGCATAACTGGAACTTAAACTAGCTACAGTTACCATAGAAACGAACAAGACTTACTCAACACTTCCTACTCTATTCCATTATCATTATCTCATGAACTTAAATGGAGAACATTGTTCCTATTCCTATGGAAACCCTGGAAATAACCCACATCATTGTCACAGATAAGGCAATCTAGAACTCATTTCTTGGATTCATTTATGTGCCACCAAGGCCTATGAAAGATTAAAAATAACTAAACAAAGTTCATTTCTCAGTCGAGAAAAGCAGAATCTAAACTATTTCCTAGGAACAGGAGGTAGGTAAGTACCAAACCTTGCCAAGCAGTTCATAACCTATGAACACCTTCAATGATCACATCCGTGCAGCTACACTGACACACTGCAAGGTACATTCTCAGCAGTTTGAGCACTGTCTTTATACAAATGCCCTTACTCAGGAAGACTCTGCCCTTTCATCCTTATGCCATTTCTCTTCATTGTTGATCAGAATGAGGACAAGGGAACCAAACAAAACCACACCACCCAACCACCCATAACACTCATGGCATGGAACATTCTGTGCTTCCTGCCTGTGGAGTCAGATCTGGAAGCTGAGAAAGAATTTCTCCTTCTCCTCTAAGTTCAGAAACCTAGGCCACAGCTAAAGGGAAAATATGGCACTATCTATTTTTGCCTGACTAGCAGATTCTATAGTCCACACCAACCTTTGCTTAACTAAGAAAAACTGTAATGTCAGAGCCAATAGACTGCAAAACAAATTCTTTTATCAAAGAATGCATGTGCTTAACTGTTGAAAAACTAATGTCAGATTTGGACTTGTAAAAGGCTTGGAATATTATGAGTATGAAAGACTAAATCACTGAAGAATACATTTGATTTCTATTGTCTAGTCAATTAATACATTTTATTCTAAATTAAGTCCTACTCAGATGAACTGCATCCTAAGGACATTACATATGCTCAGAAAAAAAAGTTAATTTCACAAGAAAATTGGTTACAAGACATTTCCAGGATGAGAGGGTTGAAACCGAAAGAAAAGGAAAGAGGTAAATTTATGAGAGCTTTGCTTATCCTTGAGAAAACTTATTAAACTTTGTATTTGAATTCTGAGGTGTTGCATGCTTGTGTTTGCTCAAGGTTTCTCCTCCTGCTTTGAAAATCTGGTGAAATAGCTGATATTGTAACGAACAGTGTCAAAAAATGTATATGTATACCAAATGCACCTGGCTTCTCCAACTTCTTATCTGTCAAATATCAAATTATCCTTTGAGTTCCTATTCTTATTAAAGTAATGAGAAAACAGTCACTGTCTTCGAAAACACAGAGAAACCCCACAACTTCTGTACTGTTAAATTTCACTTTGGCTGCTAGACAACTATTACTTATCACAAGACATTGTGGGTATTTTTCCCCCTCAACACTAAAAAAATTTGAGTTCTCTCCTTCAGAAAAAAAAATATTAAAAAGCAAATAAAAAGCAGCAAGAACAAATCTAGCTGTGAAAAATACTGAAAAAAACAAAGCACACAAGCAAACTAAACCAAAAAGCATATAAAATACCTACATATTTTTCCCAGGAAAATTTACTATAAATACTTATATAATTAAAGATCCACTTTTTCCCTGAATGAGTAGTGAGGCCCTCTACCATTTTTAATAGTTCATCAGAAGTCCAGTCAAGGGTCTAAAGCTTTCCATAGATTGAGCTGCGTCAAATTCAACAATATACATACGAATTTCTTCTGTATATGAAACACTCCATATAATTAAGGAAATCTTTTTCTTCTTACTCAAATTATATAATTTCAGGAAGCAAAATCAGTTCATAACTATGTTTAATTTCCTGCATCTTGAGATTAATTACGAATGTATCTGATTCTTCTTTGAGAAACCCACCTCAGGAATCTGATACTTCCATCATCTACAGCATTTTAGAGCACTTCAAAGTAAATCGGTATTTCCCTGAATAGATTTTAAGTAAACTGTTACCTTTTACTGTTATTTATATTTATACCACTCAACATCAAATGCAAACAGAACTGCACAGGTTCAGTTAGTGTGTTCTTAAATCATGTGCTTATGCAATTTAACATGGACACATTTTTAAACCATATGTCAAATTCACATCTACATTGTTCAAGAGCAAAAATCACATTTTCAAAGGTTGCTGTCACTAAGAACATTATGTTCCAGTTGTGCTTCTCAAATCTAAAGTATGAGGAAAAAAGGATTTTCTGACCACACAGTTGTAGGGACCATGACTAGGCAGCTGCACTACTTTAAAAAACAAAAACAGTTTCTAACAGTTTCTGTCGGAAGGACATTCTGGATCACCTTATACAAATCTCTTCCTCCAAAGCCTGCCCTTCAGATGAAATTGGGTAGTGTGAATATTTCTTTGTACCTAAACCACTTCTGAAACATCAGGAATAGAATTTAGCTGCTAAAGCAGTAAGAAATCTACTTCTGTTTCAGTACCTCATCTTTACTATATTTACATAAACTACTGAAACAAATGCAGTATCAGTACAATCCCCTGCACATGACACTTTTACATCTCTTACAGACAAGAATTATAGGCTAGGAGACACTCAGCTGACATAATGATAAACCAAGTGATGGTCAAATGCTTTGAAAAATCAATGGTTTAACTGTTTAAAAGCTCCTATTCTTGTTTGGCATAATGCTTCCAATAACAACAACAAGGTTTTAATTTCTCCTGTTTGTTTAGTCTTTAATGTAATTCTCCCTCTAACGAATGGAACAGGAGGGGAGGAGATTACAGATATGGTTGGGTTCTTTCAACTTTCATTTCAGGTACAGAACTCTTCCTTCCCTCACAACTACCAATGAATTAAACATTTTTAAAACTAGTGTGGAGGGGAATCATCTCTATTGAAGACTTCAGTGTCTGTCTCTGAATGGATTAAATCATTTCACTAAATGTCTCCAATGACCCAGACCGTGAACAACAAGTAACATCCCTTACTTTCTAGCAGATGCACTAAAACACACGATTTTGTAAACTATTTTGGAAAAAAAAAATTTTCTGACTAAAAAAAAGTTTCCAACTAGTTCTATGGCTACAATGTTGCCTAAGGCCTTCAAGCCTGCATCTGGTATACAAACAGAAACATTTGATTTCACTAGAGAATTGTACAAATGGTCCAATGTCAATGTAGATGTCCAAGTTTGTACTACACTATGAAGCTATAACCTTTAGACATGTATGTTGTCTTGTATTTTCCATACTGTTGGCCTTTATTTTCTTCACCCGTGGGTAGCCATAACATTTAAATATTAAAGAGGTTATTATAGGAGCACTCGCTATTTAAATATTTGTTTCAATATTCACAAAGCACCTGGACAAACTGATATGATAAATTAGAAAGCTGTTTTGTAAGGTTACTAGGGGAGAAACAAAAGCTAGATCAGACGCAGCAAAGATATGGTGACAGACTCCAGCAGACAAAGTTCCAAAGAGTAGCCCTTCTAGATTTCACGAACAGCACTTGACATTCCACTAAGATTCGTTGTGAAGAAAATGACTGTCCAGGTAACAATAATGATGGGAGCTTCTTCCATGTGCAGAAAACACAAAAAAGCTTCTACTTCGCACAGATGTGTGTTCCACACTGTGCTAACATGTCTCCTTCGCTTGCCAAACAAACACAAGCAGCAGTTCCACAACAGCCTTCAGGGGCTCATGCTAAACTGAAGTTTAATTGTAACTCTTTTCCAAAGTCTATTTTCATTGGACTGCTTTTTAAGCGTTTTTGGTAAACATTGGATGTATAAGATTGATTTTAATTTAAACTCTCACAGGGTAAAAGTATACTGTAATTTCTCAAGTCAGGTATCTCATAGAATTTTGATTTCATAAAATCTGAAATCACCAGTTCTTTCTTCTTCAGGGGGAAAAGAAAACTGCACTTCAATTCAGAAATATAATAGCTGGCAGGAACAGGCTGTATTAAATCAGTAGGAATCCATGAATAAGTCCTATATTTTCAAATAATAAACTTCAATATAAATACTGATTTGATTTTGCTACGTCCTATATCTAAAAATAATGTGAATATTACCCTCCAGCACAAACGTTCATTGAAGCAGTTAACCTTCAGCAAATATTTTCAGAAAGTAAAATTTAAATGAACAGCCAAATGGTCCATTCTGGAAATGGTCCTCCATAAATTATGATCTGTCAATTCAAATACTGAATTTGTTGAGTGCTATATTAAAATAAACGCACCTTGTTTTCGAAACTGACCAAAATTAACTAAGAGGTTCCATGCATTGCTACTTATTTCTCAGATGGTTAGTCATATTGATAAACCCAGATGTGCACAATATGTGCTGCTATATCTTGACAAGACTATAAATATATTCTCAGAAATAACCTAACCCAATGACATTGGCCAGCTGGTCCCTTATAAAATGCAATGGTAAACTCTAAGTACACAAAAAATAAACCTCAAAGAAATAAATGAAGTCATCGAAGTTCACATGCAGCCCAGTAAAATCAACACAGGGCAATTTCTGACAGCATAGGTGGGAGCAGAGGACTCTGGGATTTCTAGCCTTGATACTTAAATTGGAACTAGAAGCATGACTTTAGGGTTTTTACTGCTGAAGATGGCAGGAAACATGCAAAATGCCACTTTTAAAAAGAAAATCACTAAAAGACTGTCAGTATTGCAGCTGCACATAGAAGACGTAGTGCTAAAAGCAGCAAGTGAACACACTTTCCAGCTATTGACAGAAGTCAGCAACTAAGGTAAGAAAAAGTGAATAAGATATTTTTAGGAAAAATAACATGCTTGCAGAACCAAACTATATAGTGGCAATTAATTCACCCCAACTTTCTCCTGTAAGATACTTGATTAAGAAGTGCAATCTCTCCTCTTTTCCTCCATTCCCTTCCCCCATCCAAATATTTACTCTATAGCCCTAAACTGACTTACCGTAAAATATCTCTTAACCAAAATAAACAATCAAAGACCCAAATCCTTTTTCAGTTTAACCCAAACTAGTTACAAAGTTTCACTGGGATTCTCTGAAGTTTTAAACGGGATTTAAATCACTTTCACTTCTATTTTAGAAGTATATGCATTCTAAAATGGAAACTAATCAAAATGACATAGGAGACACTTTCTACTGCAGTGAACTCCACAGAAAACCCTCACATTTTAATACTTGACTTCAGGTTCTAAAGCAATAACGTTTAAATGAAGTGAAAAACTACAAAGTTTTTTCACTTTAAACCACATATTAATAATATCTGTCTCCATTTGATACATAACTGTTCACATGTTTGAAGGATTTCTAATCTAATAAAAGCATGAAGAGAATATAAAATCATTACTAGTCTATTGAAAATATCACAAATCTCATTGCATAGCCAATTCAATCTTGTCTTTGCTTTACAGTTCTGACCACCCTCTACATTTGTAACATTGGGCTTATTTTCCAAGTTTGCTTCCATTTTTCCAAGCACAATTTTACTTTCAGATAAAATAGGTCTATAGTTTTAACACCTCATATGAAATTAATAAACTTGCTGTTTGTAGCACAGTTCAAAATCATAGGGTCAGACTACTGGAACAGGCTGGGGAGTGGTCTGGAAGTCAGTTTTTCTTACTTGCTGTCTCTGCCTCTCTTGCAGTGGGAATTAGTCTGCTATTTTACTTCTAAGAGAAAATTGGGATTGACTCAGTGCTGATGCAACCAACCAATCAAAAATCCTCCACTAAAGCTGGGACACAGTGCTTCTTAAAAATGTTCTTTAAAATAAAAACATAGAAAATCATAGAAAACTTACAAGTACTCTGCCAGTTAATGTCTGGGCAGATATCATGACTCCTGCCCAATCCTTCACAGACGTCATCCATCCCACTTCTGCTGCCACATTCTCCTCTTTTTCATCTGTTGGTTTGCAGGCTCCATCTGCCTGTGTATCTCCACCACCATTGATCTTCTGGGCCTCCTGCAAAGTAAGTATTTGGGTTAGTTAATGTTCAGCAATTTGACAGTGAAAGCCAGTATATAGGTAGGGCCAAGAAATGCCATAAAAATCAGAAAATCTGTCTTCCTGGATCCCTGCTAGATGAAATTAAGAACCTACTTGGCCATATCTCTTTAGAAATAAGAGAAACAGAAATGCTCTCTAAGGTACCAGACTAACTGTATAATAAAACTCTCCTTGACATTACATCTTCAAAACATATACTTGGCACCAAATATGCTATATGTTCCTTCCTTACAAACAACATAATTGACAACAGCTCTGTGTGCAATTATAGTTACGTATAAATGAATTCATCAGATGTACACTGAAAGATCTTCTGATGTATCAGTTGAAAATAATGCATGCTAGGTGTGAACATAAATTATGTACAATTTACTATCACTAGAATTAATTATCAGAGTAAACCTTCACTGAGAAGCATGATGTAACAAGACAGCAATTATCAAGTGTGAGGGGAACAAAATACATCATAGAGAATCTGCAGGGAGCTGCCACGCTATCAGTGAACCTGTGCTTCAATGAAAGTGTTTAATACATCACAGGAATTATTCTGTCAGTAAGTGGCTCTCACAGAACGAAGAGCTAGAAATTAGAGGAGCCTCAGCTGCACCGAGCTCACTTAGGAGTCATATGCACTGGAATTCATATCAGTCTCTCATGGATGCTGCAGCAAGGATGCCATGCTCTGTAACTGCCTGCTATGTGCTACAGTCATGGGTGCTGCACAAACATCAAGGGAAATGACAGGAGAAGCCAGCGTGGATTTTATAGTGTTTAAATCATACCGCATGCAAAGTATCAGGCTGTGCCATGAGGATGCTTTTCATGACAGCATAACACTAATGACTTCCTGAATACTTGACAAGTTATGCTAAAAACAAGAATAGGAGAGGCAGCAAAATTCAGTGCTGCAGCAAGTACTGAGCACTTGAACTGCACCCATAGATCTGCACACTAGTGCTCCAAGCACTCCACACAGACTAACAGCTTGAAAGATCTTGTTTATAGATGTCTTGTCTGTAGGCCACTAAGCAGGAAATCAATTGCCATTAATCTCCTTTCGAATATCTTTTATACAAGCAAAGATGCTTGATGTGATTACTACTACAGTAGAAATACTACCCTATGATGGTCAAAGTCCATAGCTGTGAGATGGCCTTGAGGACATAGTTGGACATAACGGTCCAACTGAGAGCAGCACTTAACTAGTAAACCAATTTCATTGAATCTGTCAGCAAAGAACAGTAGAACAATGCTAAAAATGTAATATGGAGATCAACAGTTGTTTTTAGAGAATCTCAACACTGCAACTTAATTAGCTAATCAGATTTTTTTCTCTGTTAGTTTCCCTCCTAGAAAGCAGGCTCTATGTTCTTACCACTGATTACAACGCAGTGTGGTGTTACTATATTGATAATAACAAATTATTCAGAGTTACAACAGTAATTCAGTACACTTCCCAAGCAAATAATGCAACAGAAGATAAAAATTACTTTGTATTTGCATAACTGGACCTCATTCACTGACAAATTTGGACACAGTGAATCAGACGTTTTGCACTCGGCATTGAAAGACATATCCTGTGCTGCACACGCACAGAGCACAACCTACAGAAATGAGATCATTGCAGAGGACAGCAATATATGGCACAGCATGAGGCATTTCCAGCAGAGCAACGCTTGGCTGGAGCCAATTGGTGACCCAAAGCATCACAAAGCCATATAGATCAGTCACAAAGAAATGCCTTCACCACCATCAAGGTTTTGGTTATAAACCACGAAAGAGAAAACTAGGCTCTATACTCCAGATCTTGTAATAAAGTAAAACACTGAAGCTTAGGCAACCTAGACATGTCTCCAAGGCCTCACCGGTCATAGCCGCCGTACCCACGGTCTCCCCTGACTCCAATGCCCTCTGCAGCCCAGGACACCACTCCAACCCCACGCAGGGCTCCCACAGCCCTGTCCCATCCAGCCTTGGTGAGCCCACAGCCAATTCTCCTTGCCCGACCCACAGGCTGCTGTCCCAGGCTGGCCCCAAGAAGGCTCCAGGCCACGGCCTCGTCCCGCCACCCACCCCAGCCAGGGCACTGGGCAGGCCCCTGGCCCACAGGGAGCCCCACAGGGTCCTGACAGCTACAGACTGCTTAAAACACTACACATGCCATTTCTTTCTCTCTTCCCACCAGTTTCTCTGCCTTTTGTAACTGCTAGAGCTTGTCTTTCAGTATGTAAGCTTCACACACCAGATTTTGCTCCATCGTCCTCCTCTGCATTGCACAGTGAGCTTTCATACTCTGTACAAGTTTATACTGAATGAATTAATGTGGTTTTCATAGTAAAGGAGGTATAATTATCTCTTCCTCTAAGATAAGAAACTGAGGTGGTGATTAGGTGCCTAACTCAGTCACTAGAGAAGTCATTGGCAGAATGAGGATGAAACCACAGTCTTTTTTGATCTTTCCACCCAGCAACCCCTGTTTAAAAGTGCACGGATGCATACCTTGCTAAAAACACAACTATAGACCTTGCTACAGAAAGTCACAGAACTACAGATCACTAAACAAAAAGAGCCAAATGAAAAAGTCCATTTTATGTCAGTGAACCTTTAAGTATTAAGGTTAGAAAATTCTTCTATTGTGCACGTTTCTTCCTTACCCCCAATCTTTTTGTCTTTAGATGTGATTGCTCATAAGTTATAAAAATAATTTTAAATTTCCTAGCATTCAATGAAATAGTAGGCAATTTACTTAATTGAATGAGAAAGGTAGCTTTTATATTTTGAAAAGGTTTTCATAACCTACAGTTCTTTTGCTGTATTGACTTCTGGCAATATAATAGAGCAGTAAGACATGACAAACCTATTCAGTATTTAATTCTCTATAGGTATTGAAGTCTGTAATACATTTGAATGGCTGTATTTCTGTATTTATACTACTTATTTCACCTCCATTAAGATCTCCCACCCATATTATTGCTTAATTAAAATTTTAGTAAAACAGTCATCCCCTGCCAAGTATGATTTGGAACAGACTCATGATCAGCCTAGCTCTTGACATTATTGTAGCTGTAATTAATATGCAGATTAGTTGCTGTTATGTAATATTTGTACTCAGTTAGGATATTTTACATTTTTCATCTACATGGCCAGCTTTTTATCTTACTTAACTGGCAGTTAAGTATTAGGAAAAGTTTATCCCCAAGTCATTATGCAGTTGTGCAGAGATCACTAGAGGAGGTTCAAAAGCTGCTTTTTTAACATACTGAATACAAAAATCAGTCCTGTTATTAAGAGCATAGTCTTGTTCCATTGATATTTCTTCATCTCAAAGCATTGAGTAACCAACACCAATACCTGAAAAAGGTGCTTAAAATAATAACCTGACAGTGATGATAATTGTTTAATTATTTACAAGTTCAGTATTACAAGTAAGGGATCTTTACCCACTCTGCTTACCAGTTTTCATTATTTTAATTACTTGATGACAGGAACATTCAGGTAGATTAAGTGAGATGCAGCATATTGTGAAAAATATTATTCCTGAACTTAATGACAAAATGGAAGAGAGCATGATGAGAAGGCATGTGCAGGAATCAGTACTCAGTGTTCTACCAATGGTTTGACACAGACCTGGACCAGAAACATCAATGATTTGTCTTCTATTTTCAGCAATAAATATTGATTTTGATTACATAAGTTCTGGGATTCTTGAACACAGTTACTTTAAGGAAGAAGAATTCAAAAAGGCAAAATTCACTCAAAAACAGTTAACAGTTTTCAAACTACAAACTACAAACAGTAGTTTCTGCTGCATAGAAACCTTATAAAGATAAATACCATCTAGGATTTTAAGTGTCTCAGTATTACACAAAGACAGACAATGAAGGAACAATGTAGGTGAAATCCTGCCTGCTTCATTTCACCTCTAAAATATCTGTACAAACACAGAACCACTGCACAGACACCTCATTCAACTCAGGATAAGACAAAATAAAATCAGAAAGTTTTTACGAAGCCTTAAAACATCATCTAAGAATAATCTGTTTTTTTAAAAGACCTAAAAACATGGGACACTGTGAAGACAACCTGGAAAGAACTCTCTGATGTATGGTAGTGAAAAAACTTGGTATCCTGGTAAAATATGTTAAAAACATAGGGAACAGGCAGGTAACGTGAGGGAAAAGAACTGGGTTAAAGTGTGGTGAAACAAAGAAAAGGATTTGATAATCCCATTTATCTAACATGTAGCTAGTTGAATATCACACAAAAATCATTATGTACCACCTGTAATGAGATACAGACCATTGAGTCACACCCACATCACTCAAGAGAAAGCAGTATGGTCAATTTAAGCAGATGTTTAAAAACAGTAACACCAATGAGGCAAACACAGTATTGGCTATTGAATTCCATCCTAGATAACGTGAGATGAGAAAGGGCCTGTCAGAATGGCAGCTGCTCCAAGTTTAAAGTATGCAGTAGTAATACAATAAAAAAAATACAGTTTGGAGCAGTTAGGAAAGGGCTGCTTTAGATAAGGATGCCAGCGACTAGCAATTTTCTCTCTACTAACTGCCCTTCAATTAACAGCATTGCATTCCTAGAGCCTGGCATTTTAAGAAATGTTTTATACCATACCAACAACACTTGCATAATGGCCATTCTTAAAAATTAGGAATCTGTATCTATTTTCCTTTGCTTTTCATTCACCTGTTTCCCCAAAGCCACCACGAGGTGCTATGTGAAGAGGAATAATTTTGCGTCTAAGATTATTTCTCCTTTCTCTTAGGCAAATGTCTAAAACACTATGTTTAAAATTATTAGACTTCGGTCAATAATTTAATTCCATATCCCTCAATACATTCACTCGCCACTTTGACATATCCAAACAGGGATCTTCAATTTATATAAAACCATAATATTATGCTGCATTCTCAGAAGCTGGGCAATGTACAGTGAGTGTTAAGACTTCAGGTACCTACTGAATATATTGCCATGGCAGATGCCTTCTGTCACATGTAGTTACCATCCATAGTCTCCATCTTAATAGTTACTAAATACCAGTTCATCCAGTGCTAAAAACAAGCAAAACAAAAAACCCTGCAGCTGTTCACCTGTTACAGTGCAGTTCAGGAAACAGAGGTTTTCACTGGAATATTAATAAACAAAACAAATAGCAATGTGAGAAATGAACAGCTTTATGGAGACTTACAAACCTCTTGCAAGAATCAGTCTTGTAGGAAAGAGAAAGCAAAAGCTAAACTAACTAAATGTGAGCTAAGAGGTACTTCTAAACTGGCCTATCCACAGCATTTCTTTGATTATTAGGTTACATTGACGTCAGTTATCATACTGTAGCTATGGTTTGACTTCTTTCAAAAGATTAATTATTGATACCCAGACAAACATTATTCCTTTCACTCAATAAAAGAACCAGAATGATCTATAGAAAACATGGCTGATGAGATGACCCAACATTTTGCCCTCATAAAATATTCACAAGCTATATAATTTGGTGTTTGCAAATTTGGAAGATTAAGAAAAATAAGTCAAAAACAGAATAAAAAAGTTTCCTTATTAGTTTAAGACTAAGATGTTATACTTCGTTTTCTGCATTCCCAAGGAATTTCTGAGAAGCATCTTGCCAGTCCTTATAACCAGAGCCTTACTTTCTAAGCTGACCAGGAAAACCTCCTTTTTTTTTTTTCCCCCCCCTCTTCTTCCAGTGACCAACTTCTCTTGCATTTTTGCAAACCTTCAGTAATCCTCACAGATTTTATGTTCTGTGCCCTTCATATTTCTGGTATAGGTTACTTGTATAAAATTTCCTTTTCACATCATTGCTTTGACTGACAGAAAAGTGCTGCAGTAGAGGAATTCATTCTAAAACCTTGACCTGAGAGACAAGGGAAACTAGACTAGTAAAATATATTGTTCCACCCATGATTCCACAAATAGTTCAGCAGTCTGTCAAATGAAGGGTTCCTGGGTATGGCTCTCACTTAAGAAATATGGAACAGTAGACACCTACGTTATCTGAAATCTGAAGAGAGTACAAAAAGATTCATTTCAAAGATTAAAAATTTCTACACAGTAATGGCAGTGTTATAATGTAACACTTCCATTGATGTGAAATAGTATTTCCAAATAACTGAAAAACTGGCTGGCAGATTTCCATACCAGCCTAAGAACTGAGAGACATGCTGCAAGTCCCTGTTCTGTCATCAAATTTCGAAAGTCCTCAGCCACGTTGTCTGATCTCTACATGTCTTCACCCTGCACTATAAAACAAGAGCAACAGTAGTTTCTGCTGCATAGAAACCTTATAAATACCATCTAGGATTTTAAGTGTCTCAGTATTACACAAAGACAGACAATGAAGGAATAATGTAGGTGAAATCACAAAGTAAGACACACTAAAAACCTACTGGTAAAGATTGTTACAGTAGTTACATAAGACAAACAAATTAACACAGACATGTAAAAGAGAAGCAATTAAGAACTCCAGACGACATAGGGAAATGAAAAACAACAGAAAGTCACTGCAAACTTAAGACACATTCATATAGACAAGCAGTGCTTTTTAAAAACTATTGGTTCAAGTTAGCAGGAGTTTATATCAATAGTTACGTAAGCTTTCACTATAAGTTAAGCAGCTGGTGTGAATAATTTCATGTAAATTTATTGATAAAAATAAGACTTAGTTTTCTTTTGTTGCTTCTGATTGTGTATCAGTCCCCATTGTTACAAATAAATAACCTCTGAACTTGTTATAAGATTACATAACAAGTGAACTTACTGTCTGCAATATATAAATAAATAAAGAAATAGGACAAGTCAGTGATGTACAGGTTAAAAGCATTCACTGAATATATTTCACAAAATGTCGAATTAGAACCTAGCCTATAAATTTATTTTCCTTTTTGATAGTTAACAGAGCAACTCCTATTAATTTCCTCTAAGACCAAATTATTATCGCATTAAAATATTCTCTGAAGGCCCTTTCAATTATAAAGTAGCAGACAAGAGGGCAAACAAGCATTTCACTTTATTAATGGGGACACTACGCTTAAATGAAAGGACACATTTCATTATTCTTTGGTCCCTACACACCATAGAAATACGTACATTAAATAGATTAGAAAATTACCATGTAAGACATTCGTCTTTAACTCTATTTTCTGTGGTTCAAGCCTTATACTGAGATTATCCTTTCAAAACCTATTTTAACAAGTTGTTTAGAGTAGATTAAATATGACAGAACGCAAACTTGTGAAAATATATGAAGCAATTTTAGATGGGACTGAGTTATTGAAACTATAGAACAGGGTTCCTTAATAGAAAAGCACTGAGAAGGGCAGAAAGTTGCATGCATTTTCTGTTATCCTCTCGTCTTGTTTCCTCCCACCTAACAGAAGGCAAATCAAAGTAAGCATACAGTTGAAAATAAAATTGATATAGACATTGTCATGAAATGAAAACTGCCAAATTACCTATATCCTATTGAATGAGAAGTATCTGTCACAGATGAAAAAACATTTTAAATATTCATCCAAAGGCCTCAAAGTGCTTCACAAATGCAAGAAATCAGTTTTAAAAATGAGAAAAAAAGTAAGAAACAGGGGGGAAATTACCTAACTTATTTATCTTGATTACAGGAAGTACTCTAGTTGATTGCTTGTAATTTTGTTGTTGTTGTTAGCATTAAGTAATACACAGTTCCAAGTTTTTCAGTCATTACCCCTTGGCACTTTTTTTTTACTACCGTGAAAGGATGAAAAATAGGAAAATAACTCTTTTTTTTTTTCTAATTTTAAGAGAAATAGTACTAGTAAATTTTTTATGATCTTTAGGATCTAGATTACAAGAACAGTTTTTATAAAATAATTATGTGATAGAACCTGCAGTAAGAAAATGAATGAAATAACCATTCACCGCCAGGAATAGTCAATTAAATACACCACTGAAATGTTACAAAAGTAGAAAGCTTATTTCACTGAAAGAGATACTCAAATACCACTTACAAAATAAGTATCAAAACTCCATTGTCACTACAGTTAAACTTCACAGTACCTTTTCAGTTGTGTACTCTTCTCCATCCTGCTCAATCAGAAGGGAGGTTTGTACCTATTAGCAAACAGGATGCTTACATTCATTGAATTAACTTCATAATCCTCTCTTGCATGGGCTATCAGAAGTATCCAAGAAAAGGAGATCTAGACTAAACTGCAGAAGGAAATTTTTCCCCTATTCTGTGAAATACGGAATGACTAAAACTCATTCCCAAAACCACATTTCTATTGCCCGAAAATCACAAAGAAGCTATGGATTAGGAAATGCAGTGCACAGCTTAAAGGACAAAGTACAAGGTACTACAGCTACTCCAAAACAGGAATTTTGGTCCTTACATAAAAGGAATTAACCACTCACTTCCTTAGCTGAAAGAACAGGTTTTCACCTCGAAAAACTTGCTGACAGGAATTTGAGAACTTCATTTGTAACTCAAATCAAATATTTTAACATGGAAGGGATGGGCTTAAACACTTGTGTTTTCTTTATATGTAAAACAGCAAATTACCAACATTTTATGGGAATATTGGCCATCTTCAATGCTGAGCCTCAAACAGAATTTATTTGCATATACATTTTTATAAACAGATTTATGATTTTTCAGAAGTGTTTAAAGATAGCAGCATAAAAGATGAAGGAGAAAGGCAGCAGGACAAAAAATAACAGACTCACAAATATAACAGGTTGGTAATATCACAAAACACATGTATAATAATGATCTGAAAAACGCCAGAGAAGTATTCTATCATCTGCCAAATTCGATAAGAGAGTAATCTCTAAGGGTTTTTTGATTCAAGGGTAGTATATAACATTTATTCTTATTGTATTAAAATCATAAAGGAAAGCACAATGAACTAAAGATAGCTCTCTGTAGGATATAAAGCCATATCTCAGCCTATCCTGATGTAGGAAAATAAGTTCCAGTATGCAGCACATAAATATTTGAAGAGCAGCAGGTCAGCCAGTAAGTAATTAGAACTATTTACTAGCACACAACACTTCTCCCTCCGAGATTACAGAGTGCCATGCAGCTTTCAAACTGCAAGAATTTGGTGCAGGGGGGAGTCAGAGAGCACACAAATGTGCAGGAATCTGGAGCAAAGATATACAGCTGTACTTCTCAAAATATTGAAAATGCAGATTTATTTGCCAACTAACTGATTCAATGACTACTTTGAAATAATTTCATTAGACTCAGCATTTCCCCCTAAATGCCCAGTTACATCACACTGTAAGAAATGTGTAAGTGGTATTATTTAATCAAGTAGATGCAACTTCATTTATTACCCACTACTATGAAAACAACTTTCCGTAATGTGAATCTCATTACTCCCTTGCATAAATGGCAGACAAAAGTTCTTGATCTATGAGAATTTTTTCTTCTTTCAGCTCCTTATTTCTTTTAGGCAGCTTATATTACTTTCCTAGACACTAAATATCAGCATTCAAATTACCCAATATCAACACTTGCAGACTACAAATACAGCACCTGATACATTTATGGTGCAACAAAACACACACAGTTGTTCCAAATTTACAGATACTGACTCAAATCTAAGGGAATGAGGAGAGGACTGCTAAATTTCTGTCTGATTTGCATGTTACAGCCCCATTAATTGTTACTTATACTATATAGAATGAGAACAAGCTCAGCAAATTTTCTCTTTCTTAACTTCATCACCTTAAATAACAGGAATAACTTAAAGCAGCACAGAGATCATCCCAGTTCTTGTGTGCGCAGCAGAGATGCACTGCTAGGAATTGATGCATGACTGTGACATTGAACATTGCCTTTTTAAGCAATCAGAAGTTGGACTAGTGGAAAATAAAGATACATGGAGCCCATTCTTGGCTCTCATAACACATCCTGTTCAAGGCAGGATTGAATCTGTCTGTACCAAAACTTGTAGGTGAAGTTCCTACTCTGATAGGTCATTTTCTACATGAGAACAGCAACTCTTTGAAGTTCCTCAGAGGCCTGAACGCTCAGAAGCAGCCCTGGCAGAGCTGCATTAGTAGTAGACGGCCAGTGAGGTGCTTAAAGGCGGTTATCATTCTGTCTCATGAGTCTGCAGTTTTTGGTTTAAAATTTATCAAACCAGCAAATACAGCATATGCTACAAAAATATGTTACCTCTGAACACTCACTCTGCCTATAAATAATGCATGACACAGCAGGCAGTTATTGTCACCTGAGCAGGAAAGGTAATGAACAGAGGTGAGAGGATAGGTCAATTTAAATTTCTAGCTCTTTTTGTAAGATTAAATAAGAGTAAGAAGAAATTGAAGTATAACTAGTGTTAAATCATCAGAAAGTATTGAGTTTTAATTTGCTCAACCTTCATGAGAGCAGAAGTTGACAATAACAGATAATAAAGTTAAGGCTACTACGGAAATTTCAATCTTGAATGACCTTTGTTTGTATCTTGCAATTTTGTGATAATGTTATTACATGGCCTAGAACTCCCATTTTTTCTTTTAAATGCTATATTAATTATTTTGATAAAGAGTTTGAAGCAGCATAAAGATTGAACAGTTCATCAAAGCAGGCTGTCACACTTTACACAATTCACAAGATGTGTTTTACTGAACCTACTCATCAGCTTGAAGCTTAAGAGACATTCTCCATTTACCATGCTGCATAATTACCTCACACAGCTTTTCAAGATGCAGGTGCCCCCCATAATTTATCTGTGAATGAGAGTCATTGACAATCCCATGCAATTATCACATGACTTAAAAAATTTCACCTTAACTACTTCTTAAAAGAAGAAAGGGCTTAATTAGGCCTTAATAAAAAAAAAAAGTAATGATTCATACATCAGTAATTCACATCTTCCAAATATCTGATTCTAGTTTATTCAGCAACAAGACATTGAAGTAATACATGTAACTAGGGGATGCATTTGAGAAATAGATATTATCTCTGCATTTCAGATTCAGCTGATGGAAATTTGGGGGGAGGAGGAGGGAAGGCAGGAGCTGTAACATCTTTTCTTCTGTGTTTAAAAGTATGGCTTTTATCCTAGCAAAGTAGTGTAACAAGGAAAATGGGATCTGCAGGTTACAAAAGCAGCAGTCATATGTGTCATGAATCCCATTTTGTCTGCAGATATACAACTCTAAGAAAAGGATTCAAGGACATTTTTCTTCCTGGTCACTTTCTAAGTCCTCATAGGTATCATGGGATGCATCACACATAATTCAAATGCTTCAATTTATTACCACTTGTAAAGTGCCCAATAAACTAAAAGCGATGTGTAATTTTTACTTGCTGCCCACACTAGCAACCACCACTGCCGGGAAGCATCTAATGGCCCTCACCCCAGGCTGCAAAAGATTTCTGCTGAATAAAATGAACTTCCTGTGAAGGAAGCTTCTTCCTTAAGACTAAGCCACATATCAGATTTTTACACTGTGGTGTTTAAGGAAAATTTGACTTCAAATATATTTTAAAGAGCTCTCCATGGAAACAAAGTCTCCTTGTTATTGACTGGGTCACTAGAAAGAGCTGCGAAAATTAAAATGGAAAAATGTTACCTTCATTCACTTTTCATTTTTATGGGATTCAAAAATGATGAAACAATTCTATTTCCTCCAAAAACCCCCCACTATTACCTATAAAATTAAGTTGGAATCCCTCAGATCCACAGAAATCTTTTCCTAGACTGATTTCTTCTCTGCAGGTAACCACAGCAGTAACAGAAAACTATAAACTAAGCAAACTCCAATCTCTACTGATATTTTTATGAAGTAAAGGATGTTTTACACAAAGTTCTAAGCAATTACACACAACAGAGGCTATTGGGAAAAAAACCCACACACAGCAAAACAGTAGAAGTGTTATTTTCTTTTCTATTAGCTTTTTTTGCTACAGCAATTCACTTCATCCATCACACCAACAAATCTACACAACTCTACTGCTTCTACAGGTCACAAAGGGGATGTTTGTGGACTACAACTCAAATACACACCACCTTATTAACTCTTCTTTTCTATGATCTCCAGTAACATCTTTGCAGGTATGGTGGTAAATGCAGTCTCTTCATCTCCCAACCAACTTATGAAAACAGATACAATTCAAACGAAGAGAGAAACACTGGGCCCTCATACCCCACTCTCACCAGAAAGGTCTTCTGTATGTTTCCCATTACAGTCAGTCACAGCAGCCGTTAGCATATGAAAACAAACCCTGTGAAAGTCTCTAATGTGTTTTTTTAAACATAGTACCAGTCAGAAAAAGAAAAAAAAGGAGCCTGGATTTTTCTGCAAGAGCTTTGAGGCACTGGCACAGGTTGCCCAGAGACATTCTGGTTGTCCCATCCCTGGAAGTGTTCAAGACTAGGTCGGATTTAGGTTTAGGCAATCTGGTCTATTGTAATGCGTCCCTGTCTATTGCAGGGAGATCGGAACAAGATGATCTTTAAGGCCCCTTCCAACCCAAACCCTTCTATGCTATGATTCTACTATCCATCTCTCTGGATAGTACTATCTCATAGGGATTATAACCTAGAAAAAGGGATTGTAAAGATTGTGGAGCACCATGTAAAACTAAGCTCACAATGATAGCACACACTCCAGAACTGAAGAAGTGCAGTATAAAGCTAGCACTTCCTCTGCTAGGGTCTGAGTTGATGGCAAGTTCAATATGAACAACAGTGTATCCTGCCAGCCAAAGGGATGTTTATCCTAACGCAGTAGGGATTGAGTAAAGAGCCTGTGAGCTTCCAATTAGTTCAGTAGAAGGTGTCTAGTGACAAAGAAGAATATGTTGAGAGAAAACATTTATGATCTAAGTCATTTTTTCAGGAGATAGGGAGGCATCATCCTTCTTAATTTTTTTTACTTTCTGTTTGCTTGATTTAGGAATGATGGTTTTGAGGTTTCCTTCCCTTGTAACATAACAGTGTGTCATTTCATGTCTGCAGGTTTGGCTTAAAGTCTCCAACTCTTTCAGAGCATCTTCTACTATTATCATCAATTGTAGTGCTACTGAGTAGTGAAAATATGATCAACATCTGCACACAGACTCTGGATGAAACTCTGCCAACCTCCTAGGGTGACAACAGATGTTTTTGTTAGTTCTCATGTCTCGTAGGAGCCAATACTAACCCATGGAAAAAGTCAAAATCTGAAAGTAACAGTGACAGCAGGAATAATACTACGGTCCACTGGGCACTGAGGTCACCATTTAACAAAGTAATTAGTTACAGGAGTAAACACACCAAATTACCAAAATGGTTGCACAGCCTTTCACCTTGCTGGAAAGATTTTTTGCTACAACAAAATAAAAACATTATTCTAATGAAGAAATACCATTAGGCTGGGTCTAAAGCCAGTAGTGTGTGTGGCAAGGATATTGTAACTGGGACAATGGACTAATAAAAGATACCAGATAGAGTAATCAAGCTCCAGAAGGAGGATGGAAGTTCATTGTTTTGAGCATTTACCTGTAAAAGCAAGCATATGGGAATTGCTGAAACAAAAGACCGTCTCAACTATGGCTGCAAGAATGGAGGAAAACAGAATTAATCAATCCCCACAAATTTATGCTTGAAGTAGGGCAAGTTTCCCATCATAAGAGAGGTTCTTAACTGCATTACATGAGTCACTTCATCTTGTAAGAAAAGGAGTATGAATACAAATCTTGTTCCTGGCAACGAAATTAGTGCAAGGGCCACACTGAAAATTAACCCATACCAAGAAAAGGGCCAATTTCTTGCAAAGATTATATAAAGCTGTTGACAATTAATTCTAGTTTATTAGAATAGAGCTTTGAGAGTTTGCTTCCTCCTGTCTTAAGCCGCCCAGCATCCCAGTGATGGTGGCATCACTGCCTTGCTGTGCTCCAGACCTCAGAGCTCAGAAGAATGTTTTATTTCATTACTCAGAGACCTAGCAACAGTGATATTTAATAAAGTGATCATCAATCATCTAAAAGAATACATTTTTAAAAATGTATGATTTTCTGCTGTGCTCGGCACTCCCTGTAATCGGAGAGTTCTTCTGGAATCTAAGTGGGGGAAATTTTTCATCAACACAGGCATATCAATTATGAGAATGTCAGCCCTGCTGGATGCCAGATTCAAACTGTTGTTAGGTAGGCTGTTTATGAGATGGCTGGAAAAAAAACAGTAGAAAAGTATAAAAATAAACTGAACATTTAACAGAGAAAAAGTAATGATAGAATTATATACTTGAATGCAAATCCCAACTCTTTGTAACAAAATCCTTCCCTCATTTCCTCAGTGTGAGTTTCAGGGTTTGTTTTGTTGGGGGTTTTTTTTGTTCTTGTTTGTTTGTTTTACAATTAACTCACTTTCTTACATACACTCTCCAGGATACTCTCTAGGTTTAAGACAAGATTCTAGCATAGACACACTTGATACTAGAACTGAGTTGCTTGAGAGACACAAGAGCTGTTTGAAGGCCTCTCCACTTACTGGCGCACATTAAGATCCATGTTGTGACAAAACTATCTCAGAAAACAGATTTGTTCATGCTATCAGTATTTTTACCTAAATGTACTCAGACATCCAAAAAATATCATCTCTGATAACCCTGCATCTTTCACAAACTTCTCTGAATCTACAAATTCTGCAGAGGTCCCTGAAGATGAAAAAATGAACATTTTCACTCCTGTGAAAGCATGCAGACTGACCTCTAGAGCATAGAGCCAATACTTCTTCCTCTCCCTATGCGTCTTTGCAATCCAAACATAGCTTGTAAAAATATCCACTTTCTTTACAATGGGATGATAGAGCATTACCAACAAATAGTCCAGATGGTCTAATCAAAGTTATAGTCCTGATTATTAGAATATACAGGGCAGCAACCTAGGTACTGGCTGAACAAAACCAGGAGAATTTTGGCTGGTTAGCTTGGTTGCTTTTTGCGTGTTTTTTTTTAAACTTAAAGAAATATCAAGTCAGTGACCTAAACAATAAAGGTGTATTGATTCATAAAAATCAATAAGGATCTGGGCCAGAAACTATAAACACACATTCCCTCTGGGACAGGACAAAACATATGGCTCTATGAATTACTCCATATGATAGGGGGGTTTTGTTGGAGGTTGGCTTGGAGGGGTTTTTTTTGGTCTTCGGTTTTGCTTTTTTTATTATTATTTTTGGTTGCTTGGTGGTTTTTTTAAGTCTGCAATGTACAGAGAAGGAAGGTGTACAGTCTGTTTTCTGGGTACAAATGAACTGACAAAAGAACATCTGCATGATTAGGGGTTAAAGGAAAGAGTTAAGGAACTATCCTTAAGGATCTCTCCTCTTTCTCCAGCAGAAGTAAAGGGAAACTCATTCTCCTTAGCTTGGGTAAATCTGTTTCCCTCTCAAGTCCCCATGATTCCCCTTACCTTGACTATTGTGCCATGACTCCTCCTTCACTTCCCAATAACCTAAAACTACAAGCTATGGTTCGTGCACTGCATCACCTGTATTGATTCACACTCTAAGACTTTATAGATATTTTTACCATGTAATACTAATGTCAAGGGTTCAATTATGTAAGAAAAATTTCACACATGACAGCCTTTACGATTATTTCATACAAAGTTTTAAACCTGGTTTTACCACAAGTACATACATATTTTAAATACAAAATTAAAAAACAAAACATATTCCATAAGCTTCTAATTAGCAATTATCTATTATTAATGAGATTTACTTGTTTCACTGAAATGTTTCTGCTCACTATAGCAGGGCTGCAAATAGGAAAAGCAGTTTTAACATTACTTTCTCTTTTATTTGGCAATACTGAGAAAATCACAATAGGTTTGCCTAGACATATTTGTTTCTAGCATGAATACACATCTGCTTTGGGTTAAGGTCCCTTCCAACCCAAACCACTCTATGATTCTATGAACAAATTATTTCAGAAGAGAATGATACTACAGTCAAAATAGGTAACAATTTAAACCTTCTGTTACATCGAACTAGTCATGACCAACACAAAAAATTCTCACATTCTCAACACTTTCATGTCTGAGTTAAAGGGAGCAAATAAGGTTATCTTGCAAGCAGAAGTTCATCAATTTGTGATCAGAAGCATTATTCATTGCCTACTTACTGAACATTCTCTTAAGATTGATAACATACATTATACCAGCACACACACCAATTCACACGCACAAACCCACCAGAACATACACAGCCAATTAACATGTACAAAAATACTCAAATATAGTTCAGAAACAATTTTTATTTCTAAACTAGTCATGCTTCATTTATTTCTTAATTGAAACCAATTAAAAATAAAGAAAAAAGAAAACAACTACTTGTGACCTAGAATCAACAGAATCTGCTACACTACTTTGGTTTGGTCAATTGAGTAGGGTTTGGATTCAGTTGTTCGAAATGCAAAGGAAAAGATTTAAGAATTTACATTAAAATAAAGAAGTCTTTAGTATGATAGATGCAATGAGGAAAAATTCTCTTTCCTATTTAAAACCAATTTTATTACATGATGTCAAGACTTCTCATAGTTTTCAGCAGTCTTCCATCAGGCCTCTACTTTATGTAATTCCCTTCCCCAGCTACAAACAGGTAATCAGAACAACTGGACACTTTTTTGAGATAAATCTGATCTTTTGTTTATTTTTTGGAATATATGGAAGTGAATCAGATCTGGATGCTGTCAGACAAGTAATAAACATGAAAGTGTCTATATATTATAGCATTCCCCCTCAAACTGAAATCACTGTAGTAATCTTGTGAATAAGCACAACCTACATTGACATTACTATTAACTGAATACCAAATATTATTCATTTTCACTCAGTTGCTTCTCTCAAAACACTGATTCTGTAAAACTGGAACTGCTTTTTGCACATAGCAATTACTAATACAATTTGGGAGTCTTACTCCACTCTACCACCAAGGAACATTTGGAGACCAGAAAGGTAAACAGCTAAGGGACAAAGTGCCTTCCTTAAAAGTGACACAGAATTTTAGAACTTAAGACGACAATCTGAAAAACTCAATTAAGTCATTTGCACACTTGAGACTGATAGTAACATTGTCTCAAAGTGAAGAGTTTTCATATTATGGTCATTACTTGTAAAATATCTTAAAGAGCTATGACTGAATTTCTAACAATTAATAATTTCTGAATTTCTATGACTAATTTCTGCTTATATATCTCACTTTTCTAAAAATAGTATCAAATTGCATCACAGATTTCAGCATTTACTCAGAACACTGACGGCCTTGAAATATTTGCTTTCAGATAACTTAGACAAAGCAGGGAAGTGTTTTTCCAATTTTGAAAAGCAGGTACAAAGAAACTGAAAGGCATACAGAAAACCTGTAAGGAAACACAGATCTGAAATCAGATTATATGTTTTAAGGTATAGCACTAATAAAAGGAATAGCCTCTTCTTTCACGTGGTGTATATAAGCAGAATCCTTTGCCTTGCTAAATAAACCACACACAGAAAAATTCTGAGAAACATAGTTCTGAGAAATCTTTCGAGTGTCCTTTAGGTCATTTTTCAAAATAACTTCATATTACTTGGTGTATACATAAAATGCCTTCCTTATAATCTAGATCCTCTGACAATTTCCTATTCTAATTAGTTTCCATTGGGCTAGAAAACATGGACTGTAAATTTAGCCCATGTCCTCATTTTTCTCCCTTTCATTAAATGGAAAGGGTCATCATAAAATCCAAGCTAGCTCCGAACCAAGTTTTGGCAGTGCTTTTTTAAGACTGTATCTCAACATAAGAACCCTTGCAACAAAGTTGCCATTTAGGAGGCACACTGTCAATTTAATGCTTTGATTAACTCCTTTTGTCTGCTACCAGGAACTCAATCTTGGAATGTAATAAAATAAGAGCAGATGGACAGCTCCCAGACACAGCAATAGTGCATAAACCAGGAAAGTAGCTTTATCCACACATCCTGGTCTTCTAAGCCCAAGAAAACATTGTTCTTGTTACAAGGAGATCCATTTTCACGTGAATAACATTTTTTAGGATAACGGTCTCTGAAATACTCTCAGCCAAAAATGGAACTTCTGCTTCAGCTCATGTTTAAGAAACTCCTGCATAGAGCACTTGAAATCAATATGTATTCCTGCCTGCCGTACCAAGGACTACACTTTATTCTTTTTCTATCCAAAGAACTGATACTACAGCTCGTAAAGAAAATAAATTCAGCCTTATGGATAACAGAAAGAAAACTTTACATTCCAAACATAATTTTATTTTTCCCTACAGAGGTTTAGGAAGCAGAAGCTAATAATTCAGAATTAAATAGTACTGCAAAACTTCAGAGACTCATGGTATCTACAAAAGCAACATCTCTTAATTTAAGACTAACCCACTGGCTAAGAACTATACAAAACTAGCTTGTGTTTTATTCTTTTTGGTAGCCTAGAAAGTAAGAAGTGAACATTAAGACTAAAGATAATCAGAAACAGACTGCTATCATTCCTGAATAGTCAGATCTCAACTTACACCTCAGCTGTGCTAGAATCCAGCATTCAACAAGCTAAATTATCACTATTAACCAATACTGTAAAATCAATTAAGCACATTAACCACTCACTGGGTTGCAAGCAGAAAGGTGATATGCCCAGTCCTTAATACAATGCCAAGGAAAGCGACATTTCACCAGAGAGTACAAAAATCTCCTTAGGCATTTTTGAAGCATTACTCTAGAGTTCAAGCGGTCCCAAAAAGTTCTTTAACAGGTACCTAGTTTTTCCAACAGTCTTATGGTAGCAATTAATTTAATAATTAGCAGCAACACTTTCAAAATATATGTTTCTAAAACAGAGCAGGCTGTTCTTGGAAGCTCTGCTACTGAGTACTTTCAAATTTCTTAAACCAACATACCATGGGAAACAGCTCTATGAACACCAGACTACATATGCCTTTAAATTCTTGTTGCACCAACTAGGACTCATCACTACTTTTTTAACTATATTCAAATATTATTTTTATTTCTCTAGTTTTTTGGACAGTAGAGTCTTTCGGTTGGCTTCTTGTTTATTTGCAGGTTTGGGGGGTTGTTTTTGTTTGGGATTTTTTGCTTCTGATTAAACTAAGAATACAATGTACCTATATCAGACTGAATTCAGATGCTGAGACTTGGTTCACTGAACTCAAACAGCATAATTCAATACTTAAAAAATTAATGAATAAAAGGATTTTCTTTGGGGTTTTTTTTTGTTTGTTTGGGTTTTTTTTGGGTTTTTTTTTTTTTTTTTTTTCTTTTTCTTTTGCAGCTTGCACTGCTGTTCCACTTCATGACAGCTGCTCTGTTGTAAGACAAGTACTATATAAAAACACTGAGGAGCCATTTCAATACTTTTTTTTTAGACACCAAACAAGTTGTTTGAATTTCATTCTTTAAAATGACACTAGAGATTTCCACAACATACAGAATTCTCTCCCAATGTAGTTTATATTCTTTCAGCATTTTCAAAACACACTTCTGAAGTATACTTCATATCTATATTTGTTAATCATAAAGTCAACAACATATGGCTCAAAGATCATAAAAATCATGGAATATTAGTTTTTCAACCGTTTTTTTCCCATACATATACTGGAAAGAGAAATTATACTATCTGCAATCTATTAAATAAATAAAACATTGATAGCGATTCCACTTAACTTTCCCTCTGATGAGCAATTCAGCATCTACTGTGAAACAAACAAACAACAACAAAAAAAACCCAACCAAGTGCACCTATTCCTCAAAGTTCCCTCTTCTATAATTAGCTGTACCTTGAATTCCTTCTGAATATATTTCCACATCAAGGAATATTTCTGTAGTAAAATATGTACATATAAAATTTTTGTTACCATTTTAAATTGTCCCAACAACTGTAACAAATTACTATATCATACAATGTAGTTAATAACTGTTAAGCTATCACTTGAGTAAGTGCTTAAAAATCTACCAGAACAATTCTAATATCCATTAACAAAGTGTGTTCAGAATTATTTCAATACAAACATAAGCTAAAGGTTACATGAAGCTGCACCCGAAAAATAGTGAAAGTGAAGTATAGTATAGTGAAGTGAAAGTATAGTATAGTGATGTGAAAACGCATTTATAAATACTTATCTACCAGAAAAAAAAATAGAAATTCTTGTTTAGTCTTACATACAGAAACTATGAAAGTCCTTCATGTAGGATGAGCAAAAACTCCAAGATTAGAACAGCTGGATTTTATTGATCAAGCAATACCATGTCTTCCATCCACTTTTACTTTGCTTAGATAACAGATTTCCTATGATAACTGAATGCAGACGTAGCAAAGAGCAGGAAAGAAGCAATTTCCTACTCAGTCTGATTGAAACCCTTGGGGATTTTGGTTTGTGTAGTAAAGAAAATTTTGATCTGAATGTCTCAAGCAATTGTATATCACTGCTAAAGTTTCTGCATTACTTTAGCCTGAACAGGAGAAAACCAAAAATTTCTCCTCTCACACACGGAAATGCAAGTGTCTGTGAATCACATATAGAATACAGTTTTCTGGAAAGCCCTTTAAATTCAGAGAGTTTAAACTCTGTTTTCAGAAATGTCAATATCACATATCTTTGCCCCGAACTTCATACTGGATAATTTTTGGACTCGTATGAACCTTTACATCTAGAAGATTAGTTGTATCAACCTTTGATACAATGCTGTTTATTATGTTCTTAATCCATAAAAGGGAATTATTTACTTAGTTTATTGACAATAATGTCTGGCCTTGGTTTAACTACTCAAAAGGAAAAACCAGGGCAAACAAGCCCTCATAAAGAAAGTAAACACTTTGAATCAGTACAGCTAAAAGGATTACAGTCACTTGTCACAACACACAAATACAAGTTTTGTGTCAGAAATTGCAAGTTACACGCATGGCTATGTCAAGGAATATCCTCCGTGTATGATCAAGTTTACAGGTAGAAGAAAGAGAGCTAAAGAAAAGAAGAAAAAGAAAAAATCAGAAGAAATCTGGTGACTTAAAGCCTATGAACAAAATCTAGCCTGTACACATTTGTCTTTTGATTGTTCTAACATTTGCTTTGCTGTAACATCTTGGGAAAAAAGATAAAGAATGGAAATACCTATACCAGATTACTTTAAGAAGTCGTATGACAATTGCATTAAATCTGGTGCTCCTTTTTTTTTTTCATTTGTCATTCTTCACATGTTTCTTTTTAGAACTGTCTCTAGACAAACATCAGGGGAAACATTCTCTAACTTCATTTTTAAAAGTCTGAAATAGAAAGCATAATTCTGTAACTGAGGGACAACTGGCTGTTACCATGATATGCCAAATGAAGGTCCTTTCCCCTGGAATTTGTGGCTACCACTGATTCTAGGTTAAATTCCCAGAATTAAAACCCCATTCATAAGGATTTGAAAGGCAGAGCTTAAGACTTGCCTTCCATATGTGCCTGATCTTACAGAACCAGTGGATGCTACTTTATAACTGCCCACAAGAGGAAACAAACAGCACAAAAACATGGCTACAGGGAACATCTTTAAACTATAAATAAATGTTATTAACCGAGATCCAGTGCATGCTGTGCACCTTATTACAGTCTAGCAAAATGACTGTGCCTGGAAAAATGCCGAAAGCCTTAAGATTTCCTTACTTAATATGTAACATTTGAGCAATACAATGATATCTTAGGCAATTTTTATGCCACAGGCCATAATTTGTGTTTAAGTACCACTCTACAAATGTGTTTCTGCAATTAAAAAAAAAGGCATTTTCTTTACCCATCATTGCAATTTTCTGTTGATTTAATCTTATCAGGAGGCATAGAAATAATAATCGACTCAAATTGGGGTTTTTAACATATGTTGATAATTTATAAAATCCAACACTTCATAAGAAGACTATATTTGTTGTTCACAGCATAAATGATCATAAACTATGCTTCCACTTCTTAAGGGCAATAAAATTCCAATCCTGACCTACATGCACTGCTCATGAGCTTCGGTCTTAAATACAGAACTAAATTTCTGAAAGGTTCTCTCTAACACATACACAAATGAAGATCTATATTGGAGTACAAAGTTCCAACTGATTCTAACAGGAGTTAATCTGTTTTAGTCTGCAATACAGAACTACATGTTTACCATTCACTACAGATGTTACTACATGCACCATATTGCCCACTTAAGTTACAAGGCTGACTTGCTGCTGCAGGCTAGAATAATACTTTTTCAGCAAATGAGTTTTGTTTACTGCCTTTGCTGCTCAGTGAGTTAAAAACCATCAAGTTTGGAGCTGAAAACGCAATAGAATCAGTAGATAAACTGTGGATCCGCGCAGCTAATTGTTTTGCTTTTGGCTATGGCATATGTATTACTTGATTGCCAATTTCACGCTCTGATACTGCTTCTTTATAGCAGCAGATGAAACTGAAGCTCAAGTACTCTGTTCAAAGAGGCTGATAAATATGTATTCCGCCCCTTTGCAATGTTTGACACACTCCTCACCCATTGTTATGCTTCCCTTTTATGAAGTGCAAAACAGGCCGCTATTTTAGCTCTTATTCCTGCCACTGTCAAACCCAATTTATATATGCTCTTGGCTTAATCAGTATGCCAAAAGGCATTTTAATTTTCCTGTTTACAGAAATCCTCTTATCATTTGTTGTGTCTGTAGAGTATTTAGGTTTGAGGTGGGGAATCGCACACTTGCCGTGCAATTCTAAAAAAACCGCGAGAGAAGAACAGCAGCATTTCTCTGCAGATGGAGAAATAAGCACTGAAGAAATCATACTGCACCATGTGCATGACTGAACTTGGCAATTAGGGCTGAGATTCAGATTCCTTCTAGGAGCAGCAATTATTGTTACTGTAGTTAATTTAGACCTACCTGGCTCCAAGGACTGCCTGAGATGAAGATACAGCTCTATAGGACAGCCTAAGAGGGTGGCTGAGAAAACTAAAGCTTTGGCTGGTCCCTGTATTATTAGAACACAGTGAAGTCAAAGCAAAGTTTCTAATGTTACCTTTAAAGGAAGTCAAAGGAAAATAATACTGAAAAATATCAAATAAAAACATTGAAATCTATCAAATTCATTATAGTTACATAATAGTCCATCAGACAAAAACAACAATAAAAAATGAATGGTTGTGAAATCAAGAAAAAATGGAATGAAACCAAAAAGCAAGTCTAAGGAGACAAAACCTACTGGTTTAATTTAAACACATTTTTATCTTCACTGAAATATATCCACTATATTTTTATTTCCATACTATAATCAGATTCTATGTTCTTACATCACCAATATACCAGGAACGATCTGTAATATTTTAGCTGTCAAAGAACCCATAACTTCTGCATTCCAGTATTTTTTAAATGGAAATGCCTCCTCTTCTTTTTTCCCTTGGGTTTTTTTTCAGATTGTTTTATATTTAAGGAGGAGGGTTTTCCACATAATTAAGGGGCATATCTAATAGCTAGAGTAAACAGGAGATGCAAAATGAGAAGCAAAAACTGGGAGAACTGCGGCACTCCAGACATATCAAGAATGAGAGGGCTAGGAACAAATGAGTTCTTGCTATACTCACATATGAAATCTAAGAAGTGGAAAAAAAACCAACCCACCAGTAGTGTATGCAAACTTGCAAGTTCATACTTATTTGTGAATTTAGCAAACATACGTATATGTATATACACATATACACACATGCATTCATATATATAGAAACAAACACACATGACAGGCATAAAATTTTAGATCCTGGGCAACACAAATTCTGGTTTCCTATAGAACAAATCCTCATCATTGCCTAGCAACCAGAGCTATTTTTATGTCAAACTGTAATAATTCAACATTTCAGCTGTCTTTGTGGAGATTTGGGGGTGGGGAAGATCTTAATCCCATCTCTTCCCATTTGTCCCTCCAATACTCTGACATTAGAACTTTTCAAACTCAAAAATCACTCCTTCACAGAAGTCAAGTTAGGATAATTTCACCATATAAAGCACCATATAAAGTTGGACGAAAATTCTGAGTGACAGAAAAGGACACTTTAGCAAACACTCTTTTCATTCCACGTATCAATATAGTTTATTGTAATTTTTATTTCTTATTTTCAGAACTCTCCATAGGTTCTGATGCAATCATAAAAGTTCTATGCAGCTAATACTGCCTAATAATGCGTAGCACAACTGGTTCTTATTTTAAGGGCTAAGTCATAACAGTATAGTCTTCAACACAAAAAAGCACTTTACTGCACACTATTAACTGTTGTATTGCATTTTAATTTCACAATTCACTAGAAGAAATTAATGAATACTATTGTCCTGGGATTCTGTACATGAAGTTAACTGAAACTGAAATTCCCTTACAAGAATTATAACACAAACATGATGGAGGAGGAGATGGGAGTTTAAAGCAAAAAAAGTTATACTGCTTTCCCAAATCCAAAGCCTGTTTCAGTCTACAAAAAAAAAAAAACCTCACAAAAAAAACCCCCACAAAACCAAAAAACAAACAAAAAAACCCCACCTAGATATACTGTGTGAAAATACCATCTTCGCATGTACGTAAGGAAGATAAAAAAAGATGAGGTATTAAAATACTTAGTCTTACACATTCAAACTTCTGGGGCTATCATAAAGATAATATTCCCCTTCTTGCATATTAGACTTTTATATCTTGTTATCATGTTATATGGTTTACTTTCTGAAAAATCAGAATCAAAAAGATGAGAAACATGTTTTTATTTTAAGAGAAAGACAAAATTCTGATGCATCCACATAGCACCAGAAGGTAAAATGATGTCTCTATGGCAATTCTCTGATGAAAAATAACAAGAGCTCTTAACATTACATAATCTGAAAATGCACGATTGAAATCCCGGAGAGAAAGATGAACCAAAATACAGCCTTTACCTACAATTTTGCACAAATAATACATGGAAGCAAGAAACCTACAGAAACTTGCATCAAAACATTCTCCTGGCAAGGTTACTGCTTCCCACCAAATAACATGCTTTAATCACAGTGTACAACTGCCTTCTGTACTGTCCTCAGGTAAGAATATGAAAAATAACTAAATAAAAAGTCAGATTCCCCTCAGATATGCATTATTTCTGTTTTAGGAACATGGAAACTGGAGCACAATGGAGTTCATATATTTCCCAATGACACTTACTCTAGGGCAACTTTGAATTTCAGTGCTGGGTTCCAAGAGGGGAAACTACCTAAATTGCAATAAGATGTGCTACATTTCAAAAATGGAAGCGGTTAGAAGACTGCACAGCACAGAATCAAGATAATTTGGCTTAACAATTCCTTTCTTTCCTTTCAGCATGCTTGAAGACAAATCAAAAGGCAGATACAGTGGTTTCTGAACTATGAAACACACCAAGTACTCATTATGAAGAAACTGACCAATTCCAAACCTTTCCTTATATAGTATTATGAAGTCTGTAAAACTGCTTTTCTCTGTAGAGGTTTTCCCAGAAATAGGTTTAGGTAAGGTAGCTTTTCTCAGTTGCTCTTTTTGGAATTTTAATTGTTTCTATGGCATTTCTGGGAAAGTGCTGTTTGATGGAAAACACAGCTGAAGCCTAAAAACCACCTTCAGTCACGTTTCAGAAAATAAATTATAATTCCTTAGAAAAAGCCTATGGATCCATACAAAAGTAAAAACCAAGAGCATAGTATGATGCTTTAGAAGTTCATTGCTGTCCTCCAGTAGGGTGGGCCAGTGCTAGCCTCAAAGCTTTTAACTAAATATTAACACAGCATTCTCTAAAATTAGTAGATTGTTTAAAATAATGTAAAACGCTTATAAAATTTGCCCATAAAAAAAACCAGCAGAGAAATACAATTCTAAGACTACAACAGAAGCCAAAGAAAACACAGACAAATAAATTCCAAGTAGAATTTCAGTTGGCATAGGCAAGACAAATGCCCTATGCTACACAGCAGGTAATATTTGATTTTCTTTCCTAAATCGAAAAATTCTCAAATGTTATGTGTACCAACTGTGTTTGGGATCTCCAAGCACAATCAGGGCTTAGAAAACTGACAATTTAGAAGTTTATTACTGCATGTAATACCTGCCCCTTAAGAACTTAAGAGTTTTAAAAACACAAAACACACAAAGAACCGACAGCCTGAGAAAGCGTAAACTCCTTCAAGGAAGAAAATTATCACAACCGACAAGTAATTCACATCCAAACATTCTCCATTCACTAGCATCTTATTTCCTCCAGCTTTTGTTTTTCTATACTCTTTATTAGCAAAATTATCACAGAAAGCTGAAAGTTTTAATTAATTAGTCTACTGTTACACCACTTGCTTCTCTTTTTTATGTCAGAGTTCAGAACTTTAAAAGGTGCCACTTATACAATGCATACACATATGTATTGAAAACATTTGAAATTTCATTTCCCACACAGAAGGATAGAAGTCTAATAATATAACAAAGTTCTTTTCCTGGCTCAGATGCTATGTAATTATGGAATACCTCCTAACACAGAGGTTCACTTTAGCAGCTCTGGGAATTATTATAATTGCACATTATTATCTCTTATATTAGCTCTGTTCTTCCAACAGTCATCAAAAAAAGATAAAATGTCTTCAAACCACATCATTTTTTGCCAAAGATACGTCCCAGTTTTCAATTTATTCAAGTTCAGATTTCTGGCATCACATGTGTTTTCTAGAACATTATTGTGTGTGTGGTAATAGCAGTATAAATTAGGAGTAATGCCAATAAAATTCTAAAAGAAATAAAGAATAAGCACATACAACAGTTGCCCTGGTTTTTCATAAAAAGCAGTCTTTACAAGTCAAGGGGGTAAAGTAAGTTCCAACAGGTCTGTAAACTTGGCCTCAATTATCTTAATTCTTAAAAAATAGTAACACCACCAGTAACAAGGGATGAAAGCATTATTTGTTTAAGGTTTGGTTAATTTTTTCTAGTACTCCTCCTTTGTCCTCTTTGAGGTACTGTCCATCCCAGTCTAGCTAGGCAATGAAATGATAATTCATTTTCATTCTTCACAGCTAATACTAAGGAGTGTAAAAAGTGTAAAAATACTACTACTTGCTTGTAGTATTTACCAGTAGATGTAGCCGTGTCTCATTCTTAAACCTGGCTACCAATGTGTTTCAATGAAGCAAGAGGACTATTTCATAAATTTATATTAAAAGTTATTAGCTTCCACATAAATAAACCAAACAACATTTTATGATTATTGCATTTGAAATCTCAAAAACCCCACAATAATTAAAAAATCAGATAGTAACTACAAAATTTAACATATTTTTCTAATGCTGCTACTGCAGTCATTCAAGCCTGTGCAGTCTATGAAAACTAGGTCAGGCATGTAATCTCATTCATGTAATTCTGGTTTTGTCTATCCATTCAGTTTCATTCTTTTGTGGCTTCAGCCCAAGGAAACATTATTTCAAGAAACAAATACGAACTGCAGTTTGATTTTTTTTTTCTTTCTGTATGACCGGCTTAAGAAGAAACCAACTTAAGCCCAACACATGCAAGATGAGGTTCACAGTATAGACAGGTTTCTGAATAAGAATAAAAATATAAGGTTCTACTTGCTAGAAATATCGTAATAAAAAACCCAAACAAACAAACAAACATAAGAAAGGATGCTAAGAAAGATTACAGCACTCATCTCAGAATCATGCAGCTACAGTGCAGCAGCAGGGGCAAATTGCCACATCCTCAGTCAGAGCTTTACACCAGGAGAACTTGTAATGAGTAATACCTGTCAATTGGTGGGTTAGGATTTCCTTCCTAAGCACTTGAAGGAAATAAAAAAATAAAATAAAAATTCAAAGCTGCTTTGCTGTGATGAAGAGTATGGCATCTTTTACAGTTAACTTTGCCCATGTTCTTGCCATTATCCTCATTTATGTCAAGTGGCCAAAAAACATCCCTGGATATGAAATAAATGTAAGCTATTATGCCCCTTTCACTGTAAATGCAACCTAATTTACAGAGCACTGCAGAAATGAAAACTCACATTATTTTTTTTCATACTTCAAACATGTAAATTACCACTCAATTCAGAAAAGCAACATGTAAAAACTCTTATTTAATAAGGCTTCATTAAGGAACACTCAACACATATTTAAATAAATGATATAACTAAAGACAAACCACATAACATTATATGGGTCATTGATCACAAAACAAAACCTCCATTTAACACTTACTGGCTTTTCAAATTTGGTACCTTACGAAATACTTTCTGCCATTATTTCTAAACAAAGCTCTCTGAAGGATGGGTTGAGTGCTGCTGCCAGACAGGCCAAAAATAAAAACCTACCAAAAAACCCACTCACACCCAACTTCACACACCCAGGTTCCACCATGTGTTCTCACAGACTAATACTTGATTTAGAACAGTTTGCTTTTGGCAATTGCCCTCCCAAAAGGATCAATATGGCATGCATTTTTCTTAATATTTCACAAACAAATTAATGAAAAAGCTTTACATTTTGCACCAGAAGTCTTGAGCAAAGTGGAGAATATTTTAGAAGTGGATTATAGAAACTCTTTCATGAGATCAGTGCTAGGGGGCTGAAGGGGATTTTTCCCCTGCTTATTCTTCTGCTATAAGCTTGTTCTCCACTGGAAGGAAAAATAAATTCTTATTTCAGGATTTCTAGTAATCAACATAACACCCTTAAACAAAGCCTTTTTTAATTTTAAAAGTAATTACTAGGAAAAGATGCAACATAATCTTTGCCTTTAACACATTTAAATCCTATCCATTGCACTAGCTTCACTAGAATTTTACTTCGTGTGTGTTAATACATCAGCTTATGCAAGTCAAGACTATGTCTTTTTCACAACAGAACTATGTTCAAGGAGTTTTCCAGTCTCAAAACTGTCACCATGTATTGATGTATCAGAAGGACCTTGTTTCCAAGCTCTAGGGCATTTCCCAGCTGTTTCTAGTAGAATGGCCTGAAGACCTTCTTCAGAGGTGGAGTTACTTTATTGGCAGGTAAAACTGACACTGCACAGAGACTGAATCCAACTCACAAGCAGCTCAGAACCAATGCTGGATGAAGTACACTCAAGTGTTTGACAGCATCATTACTGCTTTGTCCATTCAAAGGAATGAAAAACTTCCTTTTTTTTAGCTAAGATTACCTTGTTATCAGATAAAATTTGAAGATAACAGAACTAAGCTTCAGAAAACCTCAAAGATTATAGACTTGTCAGTTACAAAGCTCTATTATTTTATTGCCACAGAATCAATATAAATGAAAACCAATAAAGTTGTTGAAATAATTACCATTAATGGTACATATTAAAGTTACGAGGTTTCAACTGGTAATGCCTTAAGTAGCCTAGATTTTTTTCCAGGAATGGAAATAGCTAAGCATATACCTTCTGGGGGGAAAAAAAAAAATTTAAAGCTTCTTAGAAAACTGCTAATCATTTATGAGCCTGTTTGGTGGGTGGGGGGTGTTAGTTTGTTTCCCTTTTGGTTTTTTAAATTACAAATAATCCACCTCGCTTCGGTGAAAGAGAAAAGACCTTTAGAGAAAAATGTTCAAAACCATCAACTGGTTTAAAGAATTACTTAGGAAGTAAGAGGAAAAGATCACCAATTTATGCTAGCAGTTGATTTGTCTCCAGTATCTAAAGATTTCATAAAGTCACAAGGCAAAAGGCAGACATCATCTACCTATCATGGAAGACTTTCTGACAGTGTGATATAGGGACTTAAGATGAAACAATTCTCTCAGTGATTGAGGGAGAATTAGTCTTTCAAAACTAGCCCAACAAATCTGTTAAAAAAACTGAATACAGAAATAAACCTTCCTACCATTTTGCAGGATGATGGAGATGAAAAGATTTATTCTAGGCTATGCCCAAAGGAAAAATTCTGCAACACTTATGCAGAATAAATGTGCACCATAGCAGCTAAATAGCTAGAAATGTAATTGAGCTTTCTGAAATCTTGAAGTAGTACACAAACTTATGAAGTGATAAATACAACACTGCTGAATTTCTAAGCACAGGCATTAACCCAGAATTATAGGTTAATTTCACACATTAAAAGGCAGAGAAAAAAATATTATTAGCAGCAGTGAAAACATATTCACATCAAAAAATGCAATCACAAATTTTATGGAAGTTAATTTCTGGTCACCTTGCTCTAATACTTCTAACTAGAGAATAATTCAGGTACATGCCACAATAAATAAAATAACAGTGCTTATTCACCAAGCAGCATGTGGATCTGCATTGTCCACATAAACAAGGGCAAATGGCAAACAGGAAAACAAGTCAGGAGAGATTTAATTGGCATCCAACTGAGCTCTTGGCTTCCGTGATTCAGAAGCTCTAAAAAACATTTTTTCTTCCATATAAATATTTCAAGGGAGACAGGATCAAAGCCCCTTCCATTTTGCAGGTATCTCACAACTTTCATCCAACCTAAATATAAAAATAGTTAGAATTTATATTCTGAAATAGCAGCCAGGATAAATCTTCCTTAGAAAAGGGCTAGGAGTGGAACCGTCTAATCCAATTAGAGGCACCTGGTGATATGACTGGCACTCTCCAGAGTGACATCCAAAGAGGCAAACATCCAGCAGAGACAAATTAGGATTCACAAGAGAGAAATGTGAATTTTTAGAGACTCAGATGTTGAAGTAATACCTCAAATGGCAAGTACTTAGTATTTCAGAGTTCTTTCCCTCCCTGTCTCCTCAGCCCAACCTAACCTAGGAATTTCACGAAAACAGATCCTTGCAAAACAATTCTTGCACAGGAACACGAACAGCTGTGGAATACTGCCTTTCCACTGAGCACCCTACGTAGACATATCCTTACTATACCCACGTTTTTGTATTCCTCAGTTCATCAGTAGCTCCTGTGTTCTATTCCTATGTAATTCTCAGTCACAGATGGATCGCTTCTGTGACATGCTACCTGTCTGCTAGACAGAAGTAGCTTCACTTGCTAATCAGAGCTCTAGTACAAGATCTTTTTCAGAAAGTCGAGAAGCAATAATACAACTAGATAAATCCACAGACTTTCTGATTTAATGTGCATGCATTTTATTTATCCAACTTCAGTTAAAACAGCAAGTTCCCTGCTGAAGCATTAGGACAACTTGGGTTTAGTTGAGCCAACATGATAGAAAATAATAAGATTACAAGCAATTTATTTTCTTAAAGAACAAAAAAAAGGAAAAAGAATTTGCCTTCAGCCACAGAAAAACAGATGGTCAAACTAGTTATGAGGACCAAACCTTCCTGTTGCCTTAGAAAGGTGGTCAGGATCACACATATTTGAGCTATTCCTTGCCTTTTTTTTTTTT
>VZRS01007399.1:135003-217986 GCA_013398055.1 Ifrita kowaldi
AAAAAAAAAAAAATCTATGCAGCCAACACAGCAACAAGTTCAGAACTTCCACTTGTCTGTAACTCTGAGAAGGTAGCTGATGTAGACAGAAAAGGGGAAAAGTGCCAGTATTAAGGACTATGGAAAAATGGAGTCAGTTTTGCCAGTGATGAGCAATTAATAGAACAAGGGAGTGCAATCACACTAAAACTATTTCCTAATTAAAATAATTATATTAGCTGGCCTTTAAGGAGATTTATTTATAGTAAGTGTGACAAGCTATTAAGGATTCAATTTAGATCAGAAATCTCAAATTATGTCTTTAGGTATGGGGTAGAAGTGAGCTGCTGTCAAGCACAATAACTCGTCTCACAGAGTAATTTGTCTCTGGCAAGGGACATAACTGGAATTATTCTGCTAAGATAAGAATTCAAATAACTTTTGCGTATATGGACATGCAGATTGTGAAGTGTGATTGCTATAGTCAAAAAACTTCTGGAATAGATGTCATATGACATCCAATTTGTAGGAATTACGTCATAAATTTTCTTATACAAATAGTACTTTTAAAATTCTTATAGTTATTGTCTTTTTTTTTAACCAACTTCTATCCCATATATACTAAAATCTACAAGGTTCTCACAGTTGTATTTTTTCCTATATTTAAATATTGCTGAACACATTTGGAGTCTCTCACCTCAGATTTCTCAATGCAGATCCTATGGGCTGTCAAAATGCCCAGAGCCAGCACACTAAGACTGAAATCTCCACACCGATCTATCTAAAAGGCATGGAATTTTAGAGGTGAGTGAGGAAGGAGGGAAAAAATATCATAAAAAAACTCCTAAAATGTTTCTAAGTTCTTAATTTTCATCACCAAATGTATGAGAACTGCTGTCTACAGTGGCAGATCAAAATCAAACAACGGGCATCCCAAGGTCAGACAGTGAAATCAATAGTTTGGACTTGCTCTCTCTAAACACAAACTTTCTGTTAGCACAAAATGCTTCTCCTGCCATGTAGATTGATCATCAGGTTAGTCCTAAAGGATAAATACACTTTGTATTGTACAGAAAAATCTCTTGGAACTAGATCAGAGGTAATAAAGGTACACTAAGAGCTTATTACCAACAACACTCAGCAGAAAAGCTCATTTATGTCACCCGCAGCTGATAGCCTATAGACATATAATTCAATTACTGCAACCCATACAAGTAGACTTTTTTTATTAATTACTTTAATCACACATTAAGAGGTACAGCAATATGCTAAACAATAATGTTATATTACAAACTCAAGGAGAAGTAATTTCACTGGCATTTTTAAACTCAGCTGTTGTCATCAGCATTTCTTACCCAGTTTTTTCTCATTCGATTTCCAATGCTTGTCTGCTCCCTAATCCTAAACCCTCACCTCCAGATACTGAAGGCCATTTGATTCACCTTTCTGATCCCATTTCATTCCACAGGTGCTGCTATTCCCAAGGAGCAATCTTTTCCTCTGTAAGCCCTGATCATAATCCCACTCCAAGTGCTGATATAAATTTTTCTTCTACCCCACTGTTCTCAAGAGTGATTTATTGATGAAATTTATTTTTATTTGGCATATTAATAATCCAGTGATTGCTTTAGTATGTCAGGATTCCCTGTAGCAATGAGGGAAACTCATTTTCTGCCATGGATGACAAAATAGAGTTCTGGTGACAGCAAGACTAAATGAGATAATCTAGAATCCTGAACTTGCTGATATCACCTGGAGTGCAACATACTGGTTAATTAACTGGCAATTAATAGACATCATCCTCCAAAGGAGACCAGTGCAATAAGCCACTAAAAATTCAAAAGTTTGCTTCACAGTTCAGAATGGAAAAACCACATAGTGCTAAAAGAATTTTTCCTTCCTTTTTATTCACTAGAAGCAGTGGGCATTCAGAAATCCTCATTTTTGTAACAGAAGAACAAACTGGACAGAGATTACAATATCCATAGAGCTGAAAAGATTTTATATTTCTTTGTGATCTTCATGAAAAATGAAGCAAAGAAAATACCCCACATTATTTCTGTTAACTACTAAGTGGATGGAATTGATAACTAGACAGATCTGACAAATTCACCACTGGATCAGGCAGCAGGAGAACGTGCAGCCAAGCTGCTTCAAGGAGTCCAGACTTCCAACTGCCTCTACTACCTGTTCTGAAAACATTACCATCTGAGTATCATTCATTATCTCCTTTTAAAGTAATTGGGTATGTTACCTTAGCTTGACCTCTTAGGCATTCGCTGCTTTCCCCTTCTGTGTTGCAGGCTATTTCCACAGTGATAAACTATGTCAGACAACACGACAGCAGTCCTATCCCCATGTAAGCCAGTATCAAAAAGCTGACATTAACTTTTAGTCTACTTTTACCACATTATCTGCAGAACTGTCATCTAATAAGCCTATGGGTAAACTAGATTTAGCTCTCAGCAGTTTTCAAATGTACCTTAGCCTGTGAAAAGTACATACAGAAGGACTGCGAAAATTTCTGCTACCAACAGTTGTAGTTCTGACAGCTTTAATAAGGAACTCAACGAACACGAACAAGCCATTCCATACAGGTCATTCAAAAACCTATGCCTGCTTATATAGTCTCTGAAAGGATAAGTTAGATGAAAATTAATAATGAAATAATTAGATTAAACTTTCTAAATATCTACATTTAACTGTTTAAATACATAACAAAGCAATAATCCTTTTCAGCTGGATACATATCCTCAGCTTTATCTTTCCACGGCACTGGTACACTTTGAAGGATTCACTGTGCACTTCATACAGCTATTAGTGCACCACTGTCATGAAATTACCTCCAATTAGCAGCCTGCTATCCTAATACTAAATACACACACAGCTGTATACAAAACAATTGCATCAGTTCTTGAATTTTAAAGTACTCTATAATTTGATAGCACATGTTTGAAAATGAAAGTATTTTTAAATTGCATGTAATAGCTCCTCCCCAAGTAACGTATTTATTTTCCATAATGCTTTTCAAATACTACAGTGAAAAGCGAAAATAACAGTAACAATGACCTCCACTGACAGATTTCAGCTCTAATTTAAATTGATCTGATCCAGGAAAGAGAGGAAGAACATGCACGTCCTCTATTACTTATATCAGAATGACAGCTCTGCGTTTATTACGACAGTCCAAAAGCACTTTACCCTACAGCACTGGAATGAATTCTTAAGTCCCTCCATTTTATTTAATCAAAGCAAAGAATTCATTCTAGATTTGTGTAGTTCATTCATCAGACTGAAGTAAATTTTTGATAAGCCATTGTTAAATTTTTCATAACATAATGATCTGCACTTTAATAGCCCTTTCACTTGCTTCTCCTTTATCTTTCAAATTTCCATGCTATGAGACACAGTGAATGGCCTAGAAACTGCAGAAAACAAGTATGACCTTCTTTAAAATACAGAATATCAGAACAGTCACAAAGCTACATAGATTAAGCATGAATACTCCCAAAGTAGTAAGCTAGCACATCTTATTAGGACCAAAACATTGAATCCAGGAAACAAACTTTTGTGAGAGTATATCCAGATTTAATTCTGGAAGTCTATCCCTCAAAACTCCAGATATAAAAAACTTATTCTCTTACCTAGAATCCCACCAAACATAATACTAGAAGATCAAGAGAAATGTCATTTCTACAGACATTTTTGCATGAAATGCTTATTCCATCAAGACTAAGCATTTAGGAAAACTATCTTGGTTTTTCTGAACTTTCTTCACAAAACAAGCTTCTACCCTTTGTCTTCTACTGTTTCAGCTGTTCATTCTATGAAAAATCCTCAGTCTTTATTCCCGAAACACCCACGATCACACCAACTGCACTCAAACTCAGAGTTCCTGCCTCCTGGTAGACCTATCAACCAAATCTCTACTACAAAGCCAGCTCAGCTTCGATTTATTACACATAAGTTAATATGGTATGAAAAAACTCAAAGTCAATTGACGGGATGGCAACCAAAATAAATAAAAAGCAAATAGCCTCCCGACTCAAATTACTTTTTCTTGCATGGGGTATTTGTTGCAGCTACTCCCAAAATAGATGTTTTATTTGGCATCAGGAAGAAGCAGCAGAGGTAAGTATCTGATTTTTTCTGATGAGCTTCCAGAACTAGTCTCCACTCAGCTTTTATCTAATTAATTTGCCCAAGTGCTCAAAAAGCACTTTGGGAGGGTTTTTTTAAATTCACATAGTCAGCAGAGACTTGCATTTTATTTTCTTTCAAGTTTTCCACTGTATTAATGATATATCAAAAGCAACTTTTAAATCCCAGCTCCCACAAAATCTTTTACAGAATCATTCAGGCTGGCAGGCACCTCAAAATGTCACTTTGTCCAAACTCCTACTCAAAACAGGGAAAATACTGAATTCAAAATTTCAAATTCAGGTTGCTTTGGACTTTGACCATGCAGGTCTTCAAACATTGCTTTCTGCCCTGAATGGTGCTCCCTTCTCTGCTTCCCCAGACACTCTTGTCAGAATATACAGAGGTATATGCAATAGATTTTGACTGCTTTATGAAGTAGCCAAGTTAACACCATCATTTTTTTCATGCTGACTCAGTTTATCACAGAGCTAAAAAAGGGATCCACTTACGTCTCTAGTTCATGCACTTCTGTACTCATCTTAGAAATTAATAGTAAGAGAAATAGTATTTCTCTATATTCAATAATGTATTAGTTGGCTTATGCTGGAATTTAAAATGTAGTCTTCGTGTAGTCTTCTGAAAAAACTACAAACCCCAGGCCCCTAAAAAAAACAAAATCCAAAAGACAACACTCCCACACCCAAAACAATTCCAAATGCAACAAGATAAGGCCAAGAAAACAAAAGAACCCTCCCACAGTTCAGCTACTCCTGCAAACATCTTGCACCCCATAATAAAGAATGAAGGACCTGGTTTTTTCTGAGGCTCAAGAACAAAACCACAGAATAAAGTAAAACAGATTTTTTTTTTTTTCGAAAGATCTCCTGCAAAAGAATCTTAAAATTTGTTATACAGAGTATTTTCCACTTCAATAGCTAGGTGTACGTATAAACAATGTCCTTCCTAACACTGCCTGCATGCATTAAAAGTGCCCAGCAAATCGCTCTCCACACTCCCAAAGCAGGAACTAAAAAAACATCCTCAGGTGCAGATGGAGAAGTTAAGGCTTGGAAGAGTGGCTGTAATGACACCCAGACTCAGCAGCATTTTCACTGGCACAGTACAGTCTGTGGTTTGCATACCACTGTCAGATAAGGCTGACACTGTTTGGTACACCCAGGAAAAAAACAGAAGAGCATAGCAATGGCTCAGATTTACACAGTTTTAATCCCACATAATTCCACAACAGGCCCCATGCCTGTTGGTTCTTATTGGTTGGCTCCAGGCTTCCAAAGGCATGTAGCCAGTAGGAAACATTAGACAAAAGGACTTAGGTGGAATTAGATGGCATTTAGGCTGGGTGAATCTGGGCCACACCATGCTATCCCTTTTCTGAAAGCCCTGAACACTGCCAGGATATTTTGACCAACACATAAGTAACAGATTACTGGAAAAGAGCTACATCCAAGTCATGCATCATACTGTTGTTAGCACACACAATCAATAAAAATTTTCAGTTCGGTTTCTCCAAAAGCACTGGGTTTATAGAAGTTCATGGCCTGTAGTCCAGTGGGATATGAGGGTAATGTCCAGTTCACAAACTGGTTTTTTCCTCACTGATTTAGCCTGTAGGTAACAACACAAAAAATTGCTGATCTGTGACATTCCGCTCGAGTTTCTGCTCTACTCTTTTGCTTAAATAAGGGATTCAATCTACCTGAACTGTTACTGTTCAAGTACTGTACTACAAAAACAAGGCATCAATCCCATGTCACTACAACCAAATATTTATCTTTCCCCTATTTAAATCACTTATTAATTTTAATATACATCTAAATAAATTAGAAGCTATATGAACTGTCAAAAGGAATTTGGTTGAGTTTCATTATAACACTTATATAACACCCTCATCTAATTTTGCTTCTCTGCTTCCTAGCCAGGTTAGAATCCATACTGATACACAGAGATACCAATCTTTTTACAGGTATGTCCAGGAATAAACCCCACCCCAATCATGAAATTAAGTTTTTCATAACATTGAAGATAATCACAGATGAAAAAAACAGCCACAAAATCTTTTAAAACTCTAACTCAAAATAACTATTTCTCTGGTCATTCACACAGGAAGCATGACAAAACTGTATTTTAGGAACTTGCTTGAGGAAAAGTGGTAGATCAACAGTAATGCTGTAGTGGTCACCAGAGTAGGGGTGTTCAAAACAACCCACTGTGGTATTGGAAGAAAATATGAGAACTCCAGCAATACATGTATATAATTTATAAATAAATATGCATATATCAGGGATGCAGGTTCAGAATTTTTTTATTGATGGGGTGAACACTACCCTAGCTGATTCTCCAAATTATTCTGGGGCATGTGATTCAGATACTCCCACCCAAGAACTCAGTGGCAAAAAAGTAAGAATCTGCCTCTGCACTCAATGCTTGCAGACCTTCTAAGCTTTACAGGAAAACAGTTGACTAAAAAGGGAGTTAAGTATTCTCAATCAGGTTAAAATGCTTTCCATTACCATAAAGTAGGTAATAATTCAAGCTTCCACATTACCTTTCTTCTTTTAACGCAATGCTTCTATTTGACTTCGCCAAATTTGAAACCCATCTGGCTTTACCGCATTCAATAATTAATGCATTTTGGTCTTATGTTTTGGTGGATTTCCTGCTAAGTCAAATCAGGTGTTTGAGGAACACAGCAAAAATCTCAAACTTTTCCTAGGTATACTGAAATAAGATCTCTATAAAACTGTACATTATTATAATTTTTAATTGAGTTGGAAGCCTCCATCACATATATTGATATTCTTAACATTTTAAATCGATTCATTTAAGTGCAAGTTAAGTGCATTCACTTTACTAAAATGACCAAATCTGAACAAGTGATACAAGAAGTGACTTTTAAATTGAAGTCTGTGCAATAAGACAGATGAACACTGATGGCAAAAAGACCTTAAAAGGCCTAGAAGAGAGGCTATTGAGAAATGTAAATTCTTATTTTCAGAAAACCTTCTCCTGTACAGCATTTTATAACAACTGGACTACAGGAAAAGGGTTTAGAATGATAAAACTGAAGCCATATCATAGACAGACGAAATATTTTTGTGACAATTTTATTGGGTTACTTGCAGAGAAAGTATTGGCACCCTTGGTTAACCTACTACAACTCTGTTTGGGATTAGAATTATTTAAATCACAGCATGTATTAATGGTCACTGACATCATTATGTCTATACCATACTGCACTTTCGCAGAGATTTGTTTTCAAAGCAGAGAGAAGTTACCTATTATTCTCCCCATGCAGACTGTCCAATTTAAAAGTCAAGAACAGAAATTCCTTTGAAGAACACTGAAACAACACTAAAAACAAAACATATGGCTTTGAACAGACAGCACAATTGTAAGAAATTTTCCATAAGTTACCTATCTTTAATCCACTGACAGAAACATCAAAGCGGCATTAGGGAATTTGAATAAACCTCATAACTAGTCTATACACACCAATACCACACTTAAAACTTTAGTTTATACAGATACAAGCAGATTAATTTTACTTCTTGAGATAAAATAAATTCACAAAGAGGAAATCTTACTGTATGGCGAAACTCTGTAACCCTATCGCTAATGCTCACATCTTAAAACTAGAGTATACTGAAATATAGTGCATTGAAAACCAGGAAACCCAACTGGAGTCAATATACATTTTTTAGATCTCAGTTGATCTTGCCTACTCCTTATTTTTTTTAAATAGCTCTGGTTTTACAAGTTAAGAATTATAACCTCTCCTCTGACCAAACTCCCTGTACAGTGGAAAAGATGAAGTTTACAAAACCAATAGGTGACTGGACTAAAACCCTGAATTTGCGTCCCTGACAAATGCATATTTATTTATAAATTATATACATGTATTGCAAATAGAAGAACACAGGCCATACACAAGAAACCTCATAAAAAGACCGGGGATTTTAAAAATGGTTAGAATTATAAATTAAGGGAAAGGGGATAGGGCAACTTCTGTATTTAACTGGTTTTAAGCTTTGAACATGGTTTTTCTGTATCTCCCTGAACACAAGAGTCATTTGAAGGGGACACGCTATAAACGGACAGAGACTTTAACCTTTCGGTCACCAGTGTTAATGATTAGCTTGAGCTATTTAGTAGCTTGAGATAGTTAATAAATCTCTACAGCTAATCACTCCAGGCCACAGAGAACAATAAGCACTTTTGCTGCAAACCTCTGTGCAAAGGCCAAGAACCAGAGGAAAGAGGAAATGTAACAATCTTCACAGAGCCTCAGGAAGTAGCTTTACAGTACAGCTTCTTGTTCTCACAAAGGAAAAGTTATGTTGCATTTTCCTTTGCAATTACACATTTTGTAACAGAAGCCACTCCGGCTAATGCCAAGTCAAACGTTTCACAGCAAATAGATCATTTCAACAAGAACAGTGTATTTGACGACTGAAGCGTAGGGCATGATGCATAGCTTTGGCTTCCTGTTAAGGAGGCTTGTTGATCTCAGCTTGCCCATTCTGCCACCTAATTACACCTCATGACAGCAGCAAGCCATTTTCTAAGTCCCATATGCTCATTCCATTAGTCTCCATAGCAAATGACTGGCAGACAGCATTCATAAGATATCAGCACAACAAATCTTACTCTCAAATACTTTCAAATGAAAGTGAAATTTTGCTATCATTTGGAGCACTATTTAACAACTCTTTCTTTGGATGTGATAACAAGCAGACACTAATCCATTAGGTATAACTGGCCTTTGCTAACACTGTTTAATTTTCTACAGACAAGGCAGGACACTGAGCAAGGCAGGCTGTGTGCTTTGCACTTAGCAAGAAACAGATACCATCAATCAACAGTGGCCACATCTTTCTTTATCGCTCCAAGTAGCTGGGATGTCAGGAGTGACACAAAATGAAAGAGTTACAGAGGTGGGAGGGGGATCACAGTATCACACTGTTGAAAACTTCAGCTTTTTGTTTCGGCAAAAGACTTGTCCTCAACCCTCACACCAATAATGCAAAAGGATCTGTTGCCAGAGTACACAGTGCAGCAGTAGTGACCATCACATGACTTTTCTGACTTTTCTAACTGGTAAAGGAAACAGTCACACTGAACTTCCATCCTTCTGCATTTGCCTCATTAGATTAATGGTCCCCTTAAAGGGTATATTAAAAAAAAAAAAAAATACGCCCAACCAAATTAAATTTCAGATTCCAATAAAGTATTTAAAAATGACCATGACCTGAGTTTTAGTACACTGGAAAAGCATCACCTTCAAGCAGAAATATTGGAAGATCGTATTTTCCAGTTAGCACCTTCGCACATTGGTCCTCTGTGACTGGTACATGGGATATTCTCACACTCACAATACCTGTAGCATTTACACTAAATATATCTACACTTAAAAACTGCAGATGCAAAATACATTTTCTACCTCTGCTTCTCAATGAAATTCATACAGTATGATTTCTCAAGATGTTTCAAATGTATGCACAGACAACACCAAGATGAGAGCTGTCTCAGCCCTAGAGAATTAGCTACAGACTGAATAAACAGGTCACTGTATTGTCTCAAAATACAGTTTAACCTCTCTTACCCCAGGCATAGGAAACACTTGAAAAAAGTCACCAATGTAAGTACAGCTATGGCTACATCTTTAGTTACACCAGGAATTGCAGCTCGTGTAGGTCCTGCAATAAATTGATGCTGAACCTTACCAAGTTGTTTTTTTTTTTCTCATGGAAGGTCGTTCAAATGCAGGAAAATTACCTTGCTTTAACTATTTCTAAAGTACGGGGTTTTCCTATGGTATTCTTAAGCAAAATTGCATTGAATAGAAAAGCATGCTATAACTAAACATCATTCAAATTCTCAATATTGGACTTTTCAGCCAGACTCTGGTTCTGTTATTACACAGAACAATGTTGCCTCATATTAAATACTCAAGTTCACCAAGACTGGCAGAAACACAATAATCACAAAAATATGACAGTAGTATATAAGAAATATTTAAAATAGCGTTTATAACCTTGGCGTGTATTGAAAAAATTGTGCCTGGTGGCACACTAAAACATGATCAAGTTATTGCAGGGCTGTGGTTCTGTGCCAACAGCTCAATATAACTCTAAAAACGCACCCCCAGGCCTACAGGTTCTGGTTTTGGCTAGAACAGTTATAGGTTAACACACAGCAAATTTAGGCAGCCAAGTAGAAATTACTCCAGAAGTTAATACAAATCAGTAATTAAGTGACGCTTTTCAGAAATATAATTTTAGTTCTCATTTCCTTTTTTTCCTAAATACTTTCTGGGCTGTTATTTTGAGATGGCTATTAACCGCAAGGTTATTTTTAATGTCCCGCATGTGACAGATGTCTCTGGAAGAAAAGGCAGCTGAAGGACAACAAACTCCTTCTCCAGGATGGGTTTTATGTCCAGTGCTATTGTAAGGATCAACCCCAAATATCCTCTAATAAACTCATAAGTCACACTGACAACTTGCATATAAAGAATTATTTAAGACCATTGCTCTTTTTCTTTCTAAAGCAAGCCTGTATTTGCAGGACACTTAGCCTTAGAGAAGGAAACATGTCTGACAGGAAATGCACTAGCAGTGGGATCTGATTTGAAATTGAGACAGGGAGTAAGGAAATTGGAGTTAAAGGGTATCCTACAGAGAAATCTGTAATTGCTTTTGGTTCTAGTGTCATCAAAATGACAAGAGGGACCACCATACAGGCTCTCAAGTCAGCAGTTTCCTGAGCAGGTTGCCAGATACCAAGTAATTGGTATGGAGAAAATGACGAAAAGGGAGAAGAGAGCAAAACAGGTACAGAAGAGTCTCTGTAGTAGAAGATACCCTTAAAAGAGTAGTAAATGAGTTTTTCATTACAATCTGGGCCATTGTAAGAATTAAAAATTCTTCAGTAATACAGTATCAAACTGAGTCTGCAGGATGTACACATTTCTGAAGATACCAGATAAATTTAGCACCGAAAAGATGCGATGCGATCAGACAGGAACAAAGAAGCCCATCTCTTTGATCCAGAAAAAAAAGAAAAAAAACTTCAGACCACTCTAGATTAAATAATGGATTCTTTACTGAAATGCTTAAAAGAGAAGTAACAGGCAGCCTGGCTGGGTTGAGACAGAAGATCCCTTTCTCTGAGTCAACATTTGGGGCCTGGCATGAACTTAAGTTTGAAACCTTCCATTACATACTAAGGAGTACATTTGCACAAAGTCCATCCTCCTCTGAAAAGACTCCTCCCTGCACTGACGCCACTATACTTTTACTGCAGTCCATGTCACATTTGGGTCACAATGAAAGGATAGCTAAGATGTGATGAAAAACACAGTCCGTCATTACTTTTTTTCAAGTAGGTTACATCAGTCCTTCTGGATGTTACTGAGGCAGAATGTACAACAACAGGTGCCAGAGAAATCCATCTGTACTCCTTGGATGTGCCAAAACACACAGAACTGGAAAATGTTGCTGCAGACACTCTCAGGTCCAAAATTACCGCAAAAGACAAAGCAAACCACCAGCCAAGGAATCTAGTAATTTATGGCAGCAGTTCTGTTCTTGTCCCAATTAGAAATAAAAGGCAAAGGTTTCTAACACCACTGCTTAGTTGCCTGGTATTCATTTTTAGACCAACATTTGAAACACACAAGTTATTATTACAGTTGCTTTTCCTATCGATATTGCACAGAAAGTCACTTTAGAGGAGAGATGAAATGGACAAAAGTTCCACATTTCTCTTGGATCCAAATATACTAAAGAGATCAGAGACTTACTATCAACATAGACATAAATTTGTAAGTACTTCCTCAGTTCTGAGTACTTACTCAGAACTTGAAAGGTTCTGCTTTCAATTCTGATCAGACTTAACTAATTCAACGCCAGTTTCCTGTGGATCACTTTGACTTACTTGACTGATGTAAAACAGATGTCAAAATCAGGGTATTTATATATCTGGAACCTAAAGGATCAGAAACCCGTAACAAGGATAATGGAAGGAGGAGCTTACTGAGCCTTCAAGTTAGATTTGCTATCAGACTGCTAAACAGACTAGAAATTATTAGAAATTTAAGCCCTTATTGAGAGTTTAGTGACCTTTCAGGGATTAGGAGCACTAAGTCTCTGCAACTGTGTATGGCATTGTAAAAAAGCTGTTTTGTCTGGATTAACATGAAAAACTTGAAGGTGGCAGCCTGTATATATCTCATCAACACACCTCAATTAATCTTGCGTGAACCCTAAGATACAACAAAACAGTAAAATTGAAGGCTTGGCAATGTTGACTAGCATTCAAGACAAAATTAGAATTATATTTTTGTCTCAAGCAAGCTACCTTACTTTTTCAGCACTTTAAGACTTCTATTGCTTTCTAGTGATAATGCAATTATGAATTCTATGTACAATTCACCTTAGTTTTGGAATCTTTAATTAGACTGGCAGAAGAACATGATTTAAATCCTAATGACTCTTTAGGTCCGTTTAGGCTCTGTTAATGACAGATTTATAAGTATGGAAATCCTTTTATTCATGGAGAATAAAATATAAATAATACTTTTCTACATCATCTCATTTGAAGTGAAAAAGAGAAGTAAACATGTGACTACACATCAAGAATTTTTGAATTTCACTTCAGTCTGACACGATGGCCTTCAGTAAACTTCTACATCTTTGTAGTCAAGACATTATTTGCTTACTTGCTAATTTTATAAGATTTTTTGTTAAACAGATTAACCTGGTTGTACTAAAAGACAATAAATCACTGGTGAGCAAGCAAAAATTTCCCATTTGTACAATGCTTTGAAGACAGAAATTACTAGATAATGTGTCCTCAGATGACACAACAGGGAAATAGCTTACTTTGTAAGGATATTCATTCACATGATGTAAAACCCACAGAGTCACAATGCACAATGAGTTTTTCGTTTTGGAATAGCCTCAGGGATGTGACAAGCAAATTAAAGCTGTTTCTACTTTGCTCCCTCACATACCTTTGCTTTCTTCCTCCTCGTGCAAGACTATGAAATTAATTGCTGCCACAATTTTGACCTAGTAGAATTTCTATCTTTAGTTCAGCAGGACCTAAATATTATCTCCAGATCTCAGAACACTATAAATAATTCCTGCTATTTCTTACCTGCCATTAAAAACTATGGAAGATTCTCAGAAGTTTTGTACAGCCCTGGCTGGAAAGTTATTTCTCACTCTGCTGAAACTCAGCCTCACAGTAATAACTGTTCACATAGCAGAGCTTAGGACAATCTGAAGTTTTAAATAAGCTTCTGTAGCAGAGCTTCCCCCCTGCCCCCTAAAATCTCAACTGATTTCAACTTTTTCTGTAATTTCAGCAGCACCTTGGGCTCTTCCTTATTTCTGTCCTTTCCACTTAATTCAGTTCTCTGTTAGACAAGTGAAATTTTTCACTATTGGCCAAAATTCAAATCTATCATTACTCCCCAAGACCTGAAGCTGAAATTTCCCTCAATTTAACTTGCCCTTTTTAGTGCAGAAACAAGACAGACTACATTCAATAACATATCAAGTAAGTACAAAATATTTTTCCTGTGTATGTACTTGATTTCCTTCACAGAACCACCATTACAATAATTGTTTTATTTTTAAAACTAACTTTGTGCAAGAGAAGACTGCCTTAAAATGCCTTAAGCATTTTCTTAAAAATAAATTAAATGAAGGACTTACTGGCTAATATGAGGGAACTCAGTATATTTTTCCAGGAGATCTGAAGTTAGCAACAAAATACAGACCGATTAAATACAGGACCATGGTATATGCATTTCAGGGGAAGGATACGAAACTGAAAATGCTCTGCAAGGGTTTTGCCTTAGCGTATCTATCCATTATCACACATCCTTGTTTCTCACTTCAGAACTGGGATCTTGGTTTTGGGGTCAGGGGAGCATTCTATTTAATGGGACAAGGGAAGTAAGGGAAAAGCAGAATTATCTAAGGCGTTAAAGCGGCTTAAAAGCATCTAATGCCATAAGCTGCTTTCAATGCCTTTGATCTGTTTAAAGGAGGAGGGGGACCAAAAAAACACACAAGCAAAAAGTATTTCTGAAGGAAAACAAGAAGCCTTGGTGAAATAGTGGTTCAGGAGGCATACTGATAAAAACTTTCAAGGAGGGCATCTGTAATATTTGGGGGCAAAGATATGAAAACTCAAGATTAGCTTTCAGGAAGATACAGTAGTGGAGCTGACATTAACAAGTGCATAATTTACTCTTGGTGACAAATGGTTACAACTCTGGACTAGCTTTGGACAGCTGTTTCTAACAGCATAGCTGGAAAGGGAGAGGTGAGGGGAAGCAGAACAGGCAACCAAACACAGTAACAGAATGGCTGCAAGCACAAGCACATACAGCAAGGCAAAAACACAAGAACAAGCCTGCCCCATGGACCTTCCAGGGCAAGACCTTTCCACACTGACATAAACTGATGTTTTACCATTATGTTACTGAGCTTCCACATTTGGTGTCAAGCACAGGCAGAGCTGTCCTTGGAAAGACATTTCCTTGAATTATTACACTCATATTTAACTGCCACCACTAACATTCTCAGTTGTGGTTTTATCTCATGCCTAGATGTACATTGTTAATCCCGGCAAAAAATGCCAGACAATATTAATAGCTCAAAGAGGTGATGTAATATTAGGAATAAATGCATCTTGTAGTTACAATTTTCTAAGCACTAAAAAGACTCTAGCCTTAGGATTTTACTGGAGAGCAGGTAGCATTGCACAGGCTGCATGTTACAACTGCACTGATAGCCTGCAATTTATTTCTCCCTCCTTAGGAAAACACTGGAAATCAAAATATTGCCCAAATACTGTTAAGGTTTTACAAAACAGGTCTTTCTTTGGTCCTTGGAAAAAGAAACAATAACCCCTACTCTTTTTAAATACAGTTTTTAATTATTTTACAGGTAGATTCTGTTGCACTGGTAGACCTGAGCAGAGCCTCATTACTAAATAAGAATGTTACTCTGTATTCCATGCCAGCCATCATTCAAAACCTACATAAGCAAGATGAATGCTGGGAATTTTCTTTTAGGAATCTAGATTGAAGGGCCTTTGACAGCTTTTGAAATCAGGCCTTTAACTGCTCTCAAATATCTGTTTACCACTCGTCACCTATCTTGCATTACTGACAAAGTTCTGAGGCTGAAGCATCCCAGTTCTCTGTACTTCATACAGATGTATCAAATAAACCCCATGATACGTCAGGTATAGAATTTGAAGCAACCAGTACTTCTGGTGCTTGTAATTGAATAACTGAGGGACATTCACTTGTGTAAGCACTTACAAACACAAATTACCCAGCACAGGGGACAAAACAAGAGCTTGAAACACCAGGGGAACCAAGACAACTGTTCAGGGTGTGTTGTGTCCTTAAATGGCTTGAAATCAACGTTAAGCCAGAACTAGAGAAGACATTTTGAGGACTCTCCACAAGATTAGAAGCAATGTGGTTGACTGAAGTGGATAAAACTCTCCCTTATTCTCAGTGCACTCTTACCTTTACAATCACTAAGAGAATATGCCATGGTGTATTTCCAAAGGACTGCAGGGCTGAAAACCACACTTCCACAGTTCCAACTCTGCTCACAAGGATTTGCTTACTTATTGGTTCCATGACCATGTAAAAGGCAAATTACCTATACCAGGCTAGATGTAAGACCATGGCAACTGGATATTGTCCAACATACAGCTCAGCTGCAGGAGACATGCACCTTTCAGAATAAAATGTAAAAATATGTTCAAGTCTCCCAGTCCAACTGAAAAAAACCCAGCACTTCAGGTGTTTTTCTGTATCACTGCTACAGTTCATCTGAACAGTCAAAATGGTACTGGACAATTCCCATCAGGAGGCAGCTTCAAAGAGATGCAGGGCTGATGGGTCTACTCACCAACCAAAATCTATTCTGCTGTGACACAATTTCACAGCACAACAATTTGGTTGAAACTTTGGGAAATTTTAGCACAATTAGCTCAGAAAGAGAGTTTTATCTGCTTTTTAAAAACACTGCCCAATTTTTAAATCATGCTGTAATATTTTCCTAGGGAAGTAAATCATCTTCTTTTGCCTGTTACTTTTGCAGTTATTGCATATTGCTCATTGACTAGCTCTTCACTGACTTTTTTTACTTTTAAAATTTTCAGAGTCAAAAAACTTCAGGATTATTTCAAAGTCAAGCCAGTGAAATGTGAAGTTATTTCTATGCCTGTATTGAGCTGGTCATTACTACCTGACATTCAGAGAACAATTAAGGACACAGCAAAGGTAATTTTTCCTAATTAGAACAGTATCTGTACAGTGTGAGATGACTTCTTCCAAGCTTGAAACTGAAATCTGCTTCCTCAATGAAAAAGTTGTTTCCTCTACTTGAAACTCACAGACAAAAATGTATTACTCTGCTAGACTGCTAGAACTTAATGCATTTATATTTATAAAACCAGCACAAAAGCATTTTCAAAGTGAAAAGGAGAAGTGAAAAGATATTTTGATGACTCAGAAAAAAAAATGCTTGAAAAAAGGGTATGCATAAACGAGACAAGGTCAGTGCTGGGAGACTTGGTTTTTACTTCTGTGGACACCAATATTTACCTACCTAAACCATCAGAAGTTAAATCATTATTCATTACGTAAAATTACTACTATGAAGAATCATCATTATTACCATAATAAACATTTTCCATAAAAGGGTAGTTCCAATTCAAATAAACCATTTCAGGCCATCTTTGAATTAAGGAACATGGAAAAATATCTGGTTTTAAGGCCACAGAGATGCCTGTTGAAATTCACGTCAGCAGCATGACTTAAAAGTCTAAAGGCAGAAAAATAAACAAATTCTACCCTCTAAAAACAGCATCGACATCAAAAATGTTGTCATTTTATTTTTTCAGGTGAAAAAATGCAGAAAGAAGGACACCCCAATCTTATTTAATCACTTCCGATTTCAAACGCCATTAAAATGCCACAGTTTCTAAGCTGTACTTGGAAACACTTCCAGGAATGCTTCGTTTTTCACCATCTGATGCCACCCACTGATAAGAAGCACAGTGACATGGAAATCAATAGGCAACGCTCACTGAAGTAGTGGGGGTTCAGATGCACTTCACAGTGGATAAACACTGTGCCCTAGTTCAGAAAAACCCTACCCTTACCCCATCCTCACTGCAACTAGTCAAGAATTTCTACCAAAACACAAATACACTAACCATTCCTGGAACTATTATTTGTTGCAAGTGCTCAGCCCACACCAGTGCTGAATGCTCACGCCACCAGCCATTCTGGATGCTACCTTCCCATGCAGTAATGATGTGGCATGACCTCACCATCCTTTGGAAAGCTCTGCTTCAGAAGACCAGAGAAATATTTCAGAAAATGGCTGTAATAACAACACAAAATTATTACAGAATCTATTTCTGAAAAGAAAAAAAAAAATCTAGAGCTTTTAGCTTCATGCTTTTCCCCCACTCTGTACTGCTCAATCATTAGCATATTCATATTTTCTGGATCGTGCTATCAAAATCTACATAACAGAGATGAACTCCCTCACACAGCAAATACGTGTGAACATCTCTTAGCAACAACCGGTCATGAGCCAGCAAGGAAACTTAACAGTGATCCCACTTAAAACATCCTACTTATGCATACCAAATGATAATACCATCAGTAAAAATCCAAACTGTTCACCAAAGCAGCATTCTCATGAATGCTTGAAATTAAATCTTCCCCACAGAAGCCAGACACCAGAAGGAGCTGTGCTTCGTCCTTGACAGCCATTCCAAGAACACTTGCAAGGGAACAGTAATGTGTGCTTCTGTCCCCAACTGCTTCAGCTCCAAAATTCACATTCAGGCACTGCTTAAAATTCACTATGCGCATAATGTGCCTACATTACCATCACCAGAGAAATAAAGGAAGAGAAAGAGGGAAAATATTAACAGTTTTCTCTGCTACTCAACCATGTGGAAAAGTAATTTTGCCAGTCTAATACAGCCAATGCAGCAACAAAAATCAGACTTACCAACTGGCCTCTAAGAGGTCTGAAAAATATGATCAAGCTTGATGTCAGCAGCCTCCTAATTGCTCATGTAATAGCAAGGGTGACTATCACAATGAAATTGAGGGTTTTTTCAGTCAGGCCAGCTATATCCACTCCTCCAACTGAGCAGAGGGTGCCATCAAGTTAAATTAAAAATGTGATGTCCCAGTAAGCATAGTCTCTTCCCTCCTCTTTCCTATCCTTAGGGGTAATGAGAACAATACTTAGAGGTGTAATTCCTATCCTTTGCCATCATATTGTTCACTGCTTCAAGGAGGGTGAACCTCTAAAAAGTCAAGTCACATTTATATGCCTACAGAGGAACTGGGTGAGTTGTTTTGTGCACACACTTTGTTTCCTGGTACTTATATTGGCCAGCAGCCTCAGCTCCTCATGGTCCCAGGAGTTACACAGGGGGTAAATAAAACTCCAACGCTTTTTCATTTCACTATATGCTTAGAACACGCTTAACTTCATGTAGCATTCTCTTCACAGGGCTGCTGTACATTAGGTAACAGGCAATTAAGTACTCACAAATCTACACGGGGTAGATGAGAACACTGCCATTAAGCATAACTCAAGAAGAGATGAGTGAACTAGTGCAGGAAGATGGATAGAAATAAAGCCTGACCTGACTCTCTGTGGAATACACAGACCACACTAAGAGAAGAGGGACCAGAATTAACTTCACAGGAGTGAACTTCCCCCAAACAAGGTAATAAAAAAGACAAAAGCCAAAGGTGCTGTGTTGAGGAAGTGAAATGTAATGGAAAAAACAGCAGCAAGACAAGAAATGCCTTCATTAAATTCAGTCCATTTTCCTGAAAAAATTCTTTAAGGAAGGCAGTGAATTTCGATTGATTAGAATGCACCAAAGAGGGACACTAACTGCTTGTTACCAAACTAACTGCTTCTTAGTAAAACAGACCGAAAAATACTTTCAAAGTAGTCTTTGAATAGAATTTTCATCTCAAAGAAATGGAGCTACACGTTATTGGAAAAAACATGTGATGTAGTTTTTAGGAAAATGCACTAAACACTTTTTTTAATGCAGCAGTTAGTGCTTATATTAAGTGGAAAAACTAAACCTGTTTCAGCTCATTACATTTTCTATAACATCTAACATCTTCTGAAATACTCCTCTTTTCTCATGCTTTTGTCAACTTTTATTTGACCTTAAGTCAAAAACAGATACGCATTTTTCATCCTGAATCCTTCAATACACACAGACTTGTTTGAATTACAATAGTTTCACTGAAAATTATGTTGCCATTCAGCTAGCTGTGACAGAAATGACTGTCTGAATTATGATCTAGGGGAAGCAGCCTTCCACTGAAGTTAAGACCATTATCTCTGCTAGATACTTTATTCAAAATCATCCAGCTCCAGTGTGGGTTGTATAGCTTCATCACTTTTTTGTACTAGCATATCTCATATTGAGTAAAAATGAAATTATTCTTAAATACTCAACACAAAATGATCAAAATGTTTCACAGCTTATCAGTTCAAACCTTTCATATTCATTTTAAGCATATACCCTGTAGAAGTCTCTGAAATTGTAAATACTAGTTTTAAAAATATCACTTGGTAGGTTTTGATAGCTGTTATCAGGCATTAAACTATTCAACAGAGAAGTTATAAGCCATTCTCCTTCATATATTGTACCACTTGCACATTACTCATACCAAAGTCCTTAGTTGCTTAAGGACACCAATGGCTTAAGCAAAGTATTTGTTTGTTGGAGAGTTGAATAGGACAGTTATTGTCCAGCTGGGAGTCTGTGAAGCCAAATGTCAATAACTTGGGAGTAGTTTCAATCAAATGCTCTAAGTAATAAACTTAGAATTAATGCAGTCTCTGTGAATAACTCAAGATAAAGCAACAACTGTATGACGAATAGCAAGAATACATAAAAGAAAAATTACTTCAACCACCTTAACCATCTTTTAAAAAAACTTTTAAAGGAAAAGAAAATAAAACACATCTCTGATCTAAGATTTACTTCACAAAGTAGCATTTTGCTGTCATCCTACCAGTTTCCAAGAACCCTAACAGACAATTATGAAAACAGCCTTGAGATGAAGCACGGCATGAGGCTGCACTTTACTGTATTCCCAATTTCAAGTTCCTGCACCTTGCAAATAAATTTATTACAGCAGACTTATGCTTTTAACTTTTAGCATGTCTAAGATCAAGCAGTGGTTTAAGTGAAGTAAGCATACAGAGTACACTACCAGTGCTTCCCAGGGATAATTAAACAGTGGAAGCAGGGTGTTGGGCAATACCTTGGGGCATCAACAACCCAAAGAGGGTTTTAAGAATTCAGAAGGGATACATGTCCTGCCTAACTGCAAGAGCAAGTCAGAGGCTGTGTCACTAGGTGATGGATTCTGGGATGAGACCAACAAGGTCTCAGCAGTACAGAGCATTCATAGTTCCAAACATCTCCCAGATCATCCCACAGGCAAATGAGGACATTTGTTGAGAGAGAAGTCAGTACTAAATATACAAGGGTAACAAGTATCCCTCAAAGTTAAGCTGTTAAAATAAAATTAACAAAACTGACAGAATGGCAGTAGGAATACTCCATCTATATTGCATCTTACGATTCATTTCATGTCCACGTGAAATAGAAAAAGCAAACATGTGCCTTCTCTGAATTATGATGGCCCATTTTTGTGGCATAAAGCTACATTATTAGCAATCCCCCAAAAAGAGGAATTTGCTTATAAGGCTGAAAGAGGACTTACTAAGAGTGAATCACCTATCTGCTGATCAGGTATTTTGGCAACCACTGGAAACTAGAGATTGTAAATGACACCACAGACACAGGCTGGCCAACACCAGCACAGTGTTCTACAAGATTTCAAAGAGCTTCTCACTAAAGTCTTAATGCCAAAAGCTCAATATGTTCATATATTGGAAGAGAAAGTATACAGAAAGAAACTGGGTTAAATACAGATAGATACTTTCAGATTAAAAAAATCCCTTACCAACCGTCTAAAGTAATAAAATTCTGCAATTAATTTATTCTGTTCCAAACTATTAAAAACATTAAAGATGCATAATTAATAGAATGCAGTCAGAGAGCAAGGCAGAAGCCCCTCTCAGCCGATCCAAGTAATTATGTATGCCATTTGTTGTTATGCAGCTGAACTGACTCAAAGTTCTGCATTAGCCCTCATTTTGCAGCCCCTTTTACACAGAATCGCCAGCTTGAGTCTACTCCCACAGTGCAACGAGCATGCCATGAAGTGGCTGTGAATCACAGATGGTGCCAGCAGAGATCTCTCCATTCTCATCTTTAGTCATTCTGCAGGCAGGGAAATGCACTGGCTGCAGAGCCCCCACCTCCTGCAGCTCCAGCAGCGGCAGCTCGACTCCGCTTTGCCACAGACAATCAGCTCACCTGCCACTGCCTGGCTCTTCAGCCTGGAGACATGTTCTGTGCTCGCTGCACACTAAATCCCTTGTGCACTGCTGACACTGCAGCACTTCAAAAAACCTACAGATTAAGCCACTTATCCCCTGCCTCGGTCTGCAAGGCAGCTCTCACTCACAGGTGAACTCCCTGCACACATCAAGGGCACAGTGTGAATTAATAATGTGCCACACCTGGAACGCTTCAGGTTTTCTACCTTGTAACTACTTCTGCAGGTAGTACGGTTATGGAACATGGAAATAACTATATAAAAAATAGAATCAGAAGTTTCACTTTCTAAAAGTGGCAGGATGAAATATTTCAGCATACTTAACATTCAACATTTTAAAGTAGCCATTTGACAATATGGAAGCAGAGAGTATTTGATACCATTAGTACATGGTTCCATCTGTTGTAAAACTTCAACCCCCAAAAGTCTTGATTTTGCCTCTGTATTATGCTGAAGAAACAAAATTTTTTGGTCTCTTGGCCAGCAGCATTATAGGAAACATCCTGTTCTTCCTTCCTTTCCATGATTACCTCCCTACACATCCAAAGGAAGTCAGAAGCACTAGCCTAGCCAACTAGAAAAACCAAATATCTTCACCAGAAATCCGGACAAATATTCCCATGGCACAGAGTAGTGCAAAGCACTGGGTTAACATAATGGCTGAACAGGGGAAAAACGAGAAAAAAACCTCCAAAGTACTTAACTAGCATAGTGTTCAAAGAGGCCTGGAACACAGTGCTGAGCCAACAGCAATATCTGTGTGACAGACCTCTGGCCACTAAAATCAACAACTGATTGCAATGTGAAAAAGCAGAGTCCCTAAGATAACCTGCCAGGGAAGGATCTGTTGTGAAGCAGCAAAGGAACTTGGGCAGCACAAGCAGTAGTGAGTACAGAACACAGCTGTGCAGTACAACCGCATCTGCTTTGCTGCTGCCTTGCCAGGAGAGCATACCAATACCCTAGAAGGCTACAGCATTTCTGTTGTAGATGTGACCTACATACAGAAATCAGATCTTGCAAGTCTTGTCTGCAGTACCAATATACATTATTCAGAGCATAGCCAAATTTCCTAGTGTTCTCAGAAAATTCAGGATAAACTGTGCTATGGCTATGTGCCTCCTCCTCTCTTCACTTGTGCAGAATCAATGCTTACCCATGCTGAAAGCTGTCAAGGGGCTGGTACATACCCGCATAGAAAAAGTTAAATTTAGTAAAAATGTAAAGCCAGTTCTGCTACACTACAATACAAAAATAACACCTGTTCCTCCAAAGAGAAAATGTGTTTCTTCTTGCTTTCCTTCAAACTGGGACAAATCAGCCTCCACCATTACCTGTCTCCATCCCTAGACTGCCAATGCTGTCACTTGGCTGTGACCTTCAGCAGGAATGGGCAGTAGTTTGCTGAATTGTCTATCTGAACTCAGTATGATTAGCTGAGACACTGAATTTTGAATTTCACTTCATACATAGAGTAGATATATGTACATACACAACATGTGTGTGTTGTGTACACACACACAAATATGGTACAGAAAAAACACTAATTTGCTCTGAACAGTTGCTTGATTGAGTGGAAACAGTAATCCAAGGTTATCTGAAATGCATTAGCACTGTAAGAAATGACAGAGTTTATAACAAATATGAACATCTGCAAAGATGCTTACTTCACCTTTACCTTCTTTCTACCTCATCATTAAATATTTTAAGCTTCAGAGAAAAAAAATCTTGGCAGATTTGAGGCTACAGTCCTAACAAACATCTTGTACTGGCTATTTAACAGCTCATTAACATGAAACATGCTAACACTTTTGCATTTATAAGCATAAAACAGCTTAAGGACCATCTCTGCAGACAGATGTATCAAGGAGGAAGTATTTTTATTATCTTGGCAACATCAGAAAGAGTGGAAAAAACCCAACCCTACGACACTAACAGTTATTATCTATTGAAAGTTTATGATCTGAGAACAATACAACTAAAAATGTACTGTATAAATTAAAGACAAAAATACTCACAGATCAGCTAAAAAAAAAGCATAACAGTTCTCTTCCATTTATACTTTTCTGAAAAGTTTGACGCTGAGTAATAAGGTAAAACAGGCCATGCCTAGACTTCATGACTTTTAACCTCAATAGCTTTTTATTTCTCTAGAAGCTAAAATATTGGCCAGTGGTATTAAGCACTATTTTCTTAGCTAAAAAAATATAGCAACAGGCACAATAAAGAAGGACTTTGCACAAAAGGCTCTTTGAAAAGAGGTTTTTATTAGGGGTGTTCACATTTACCACTTGGTAAATGTTATAAACCAGACAAGTATTAGATAGTATCACAGTCAGATCTGGCAATATTACAGCATTTAAATTATAAATTAATTATCTGCATCTAATTCAGACTGGCACGTATGCATTCACCTAAGCACCACAGGCAACTGCAATTTTATAAAAGAATAGATTGCCTCCCACATGCAAACAGCAGCTGAGCACATCAACTACTACAGCATAAGGGAGTAACAGTAGACAATGCCTGGTTTTCTCTTGAAAGCCAACAGCCATAAACAAAATAAACTTTAAAAGCAAAGTTATAAAAAAGTATTTTTATCTATTTTCCCTTGTCCTACAGTTTCTCTTTGGGACAATTTACCCCCACACAACTGTGGGATCAAAATTTGAGCAAGTTCACATTTTTTCCAACTAGTGTGCATCACATAAAACTGCTCATGCATATCACGAAGCCTCAAATTTAAAACTGAGCTAAAAATGCCTCTTGTTTTTCTTTCCAAGCTCTTTAACCACAACCTACACTGAATAAGGTGAAGTCATCAGTATACAGTATCACACCTTCTATATCTCCTGAGCAGCTGGCTCTCCAGGACTCAAAGAGATACAGGAAAAAGAAAGGTGAGAGGAAGAAGAGAGAATAGGGAGGCAGCAACTCAACATTAAGAGATCTCTACCATGGTGCCATAGAAACCAGACAATGATATTTATTGCTGAAGCAGGATCATGACACCAGCTACTGTCCGTGACCACAGCCCGCAGGACTCGCAAACAGCTTGTAATTGGCATCTATTCTCAGCCACACAGAGCAAATACCAAGTTATTTTGAGGCAGTTAAAACAAAACAAAAAGTCAACAACTAAAAAACTTTCACCATTTAACATTTTCCTACATAAGCTGGGAAAACAAAACCATTCATAAGTTTTCTTTCCCTATTTCTCTCCCTTTAGTAAATATTTTACTAAATCCTCAGGCAAGGTCTATGCCTACCAAAATACTAGACATGCAGGCTAGTCTTTGTGCTCTTTCCTAGAGCCGAGAGGGAGAAATACTTTTTATGCTGTTCTCCTTAGAGCCAGCAAAAGCCCTGCTGCAGGCAGAAATACTCCACCAGCTGTGGGAACTGGTGTGTACAGCCGGTCTAGACATGATCTTACCTGAGCAGCACAAATGCTCAGAAAAATCTCTACCAAATGGCTTTGGAAGGAATCTGGTGTTTACTAGTGATCTAATACTTCTAAATAATTTGCATTTTGAGTTTTGTTTATTTTATTTAAATAAGGAAAGGGATGAAAAGTGAAATATTATCTCACCCACTAGTGACTGTTCATAGCACAAGGCTGGGCAAAATCCCTCCTCCAAGAGAACAGAAAGAGAACTTTTCACTCTTCTTAATCAAAATCAGGCCTTTTATCCTGGATCTTGCACATTCTTAACCAGGGTCTTAACAGAGTTTTGTTGCGTGACAAAAAAGAATACAAACACAATACAGAAAAACAGAAGATGCCATCAAAAACACCTGTCAGCCTCTGTCCACCCAGTTTGTAACTGGCAGAGCATTAAGAAAAAAAAGTGGTTTATACAAGTTTCAATCTTCAAGTTACTGGTGAAGAAAGAACAAGATAAAACAAGTAAGGAAAAATTCAGAGTACAATTTGCATCTCTGAGCAGGATGACAGTTATGCAGCCCAACAGTCCACATCATTCATTTGGACGTGTGAAATACCCTGTGGAGAGGTTTGAATCTTAAAGTAGTTCTCTCAAAGTAACGGATGAAGTAGTGCATGATAAACCAACTTGTCAAGAATCCTTTTACAGCTATTCCAACTGGAAATAAGCAGCTTTCTCAAGGAACAGCAAAAGAAAAATAGTTATGTCTGATATACTTTGTCTCTAAGCCAGAAGAAACTAGTCTGAAAAGGCTATTTACAATCTTTAAGACATGCATTAATGCAAGGGGACAGGGAAAAATTCCTTGCAACTGCTGGGAACTAACTACAGAGGAGAGAAAAATGGAATAGTATTACAGGAGAAACAGAAAGGCCAACAGTAAAAAATGATATAATTGACATTCTTAATTGCCCAAAGGGGAAAGGTACTGCAACTTTTTCCAAAGGGAATTCAGAGTGTGCTATATAATAAAACAGAATAAAAAATGCTCACACCCACGCTTAAGGGAATGAAATACATTCTAAATTTAATACGAACCTCAACCTAAGATTTTTTCTTTTAGAGACCATAACCTGCGTTTTCTCTTATGTGAATAAGCTACTGTACGGTAACTTACATATAATTGGCCTTTGTTGTACGATACAACATTTTGATAAGAAGTTTCCTGCTTCAATTAAATTCAGTGGAATTACCCAAGTGAAGACTAATGGCTTAGTCAATTATTAAGGTTTTGACAAATAGTTTCTGCTGATAACGATAACAATAACAAAAGAATAAGCATTAGCAAGGAACTGAACATTTCAACAAATTACTATACTCACTAAACACACGAGCAGGCAAAAAGCCAACATCTGGCTTTCAGAGTACCCCTCTGAAATCACTGTCACTTTCACAGATTTAAGGTGAAATCTGATGCTGACTGAAAACCAACCTTTAAAAGCTACCAAAGATTTCTGTGAAATCAGCACTTCGGAAAACTCTAGAGCAGATTTATAATCAGAATATAGCTTGTAAATAGTGCTAAAGACGCCTTTTCTTAATAACACCACGATTGTATTTGATGCCCAGGTTAACGCCACTCTGCCCTCTCAAGGTTCTTTTAAGTGGAGGAGGTGGGAGAGAGTTAAAAGAGGAAGTAAAGAGCCAAACCAAGGCACACTGGTTTGTGTTTGGTCCCCCGGCCCACGAGGCCACAGATCCTGCAGCTCCACAGAACCACAGGGAGCATGGGCAGCTCTGTCAGACCATGCTGGCTTTACTTTCACTTCTGAAATCTATAACTAACACCCCTCCATCGTGTTCTGAACACTCCAAAGAGGTTTCAGTTTGGAGAGGAAAAATTATGGCTTGTTCCCTTTTTCATTTTGAGCTAATCTCTGCCTGCTCCAAAGAGGTTTCAGTTTGGAGAGGAAAAATTATGGCTTGTTCCCTTTTTCATTTTGAGCTAATCTCTGCCTGCCTGGTTATACTAAACCATGCTGGATTTCCAGCTACCAACATGCTGCATCTTCCCATGCTGAGGGCTGTCCCTCAGGCAACTTCAATATCTTAAAACATTTCCTAAACCCTTTTTTTTTTTCGCAGAGCACTTTGGTTGCACATTAAACATGAGTCACATCTTATCAGCAGTACCTTCCATAGCCATCGCCTCTTTTCAGAGGAATAGGAGAGGGAGAAAAAATATCAAACAATCTGGATTTCTCTTTTTACAAACTGAAAGTCATTAAAAAACAGATGCTTACTAGATTAAAAAGCCTTTTCTTCCATCGAGACACTGACAAGTGAGGCACATAACTCTTGTAAATGCTGAGCAAGAGGCTTCTTCAGAAAAAGCAGTAAATAAACAGCTGATGGAGCTGCTGCCTATAGACAGCACAGAATGTAAGAAACTCCATGGTGTGGTAATGATACATATTAAGGTATGCAGCATGGTTAAAAGCTGAGAAATAAACACTCTTCAAATATCGAAGCTTATGAGAGTTTATCCTTATTCTCACAAGTTTTCAGTATTAGTTCAATAAAGAACTGGAAATCACTGGAAATGCTGTGAATTAAAATCTGAACTTGTATGAATACACACAGTATAAAGTGTGCAATGCCAGTTTCTACTGTCGAAAACTGAACAGGTCAGTTATATATACATTAACTTACAAAGTCAGACTTCCTCTTTCAGCCAACAATCCTGCGGTTCTGTAAACACTGTTTTTTAACTATGAATAATAACTTCTCTATGAATAGATTGCTCTTTACTGTGCTCTTCACAACTCAGAGGAGCAGAAAATTCTCCAAATGGCCATACATCCCAAGGTGAAAAAAAGAAGTCCGAAAGAACAAAGGCTTGCGGTATTATATTGCACTGAAATGTTCGTCCCCTGTCTTTAACCCAGCCTTTTATATATACACAGGAAGGCAAAGAACTACATTTTCTGGGGGTTTTCCATCAATTAAAAAGGATTTTCCTGTAAAAATCCCTCTAATTCATTCTATTCTGGCTTGCCGAGAATTTTCTTCCATCCCACTTGTTACCTCACCCTGTTCTTCCTTTTTCTGCATCATCCTCTGTCCCTTCCAGTAATTTATCTTTTGACAGGCCATGGCAGCAGCTGCATTTTTTACTCTCTCTTCCCCTGCCCCCTCTCATCTTCCCAACTGCAAAACTATATTTTATTATTATAATTTTATGTCTGGACTGCTACAGCATAATTTATTGAAACACAACTACAATTTCACTGTACTTCACAGCTAAAGTACATTTGAACCTATAACTTAGAACTTACTTCTAGAGCTGTACAACTTGCCACTCCTACCTGATCTATCAGCTGTATGGTCAAAGAAAAACAGGGAGTGCAAGAGAGACAATAAAATGCTATTTCATGCTTATATTTGCAAGGTAACTTAAAGTACACAACATATAAAAATTGTTGCAGAAGACAAATGAACTAATTCTGCAAGAATTTCTCTGGTAATCTACACAGCCAAAAATAAATGAGATGCTAGTTTAAAAAAAAAAAAATTAAAATCAAATATCACAACTCCAGTTGTGACACACAAGTTTTATGTAAGACACCAGAATTGACCTGCAGTGCAAAACAATTATTTTTTCAGTTTTATTACAGTGTTTATCCAGCACAGAAAATTAGGTCAAACTCTACCACCTGGGTATGTCAACCAACAATCCAGAAAATGTGTAACTCGGTCCGACAGTGTTTAGAGTTATTTTCTGCATGTGTTACGTGAAAGAGATACAGCAGGGGATAAATTCAGAACTCTGTGGCACCCACTCTGTCAGGCACTTCAAGTGCTGTTTAGTGAGATTCCAACAATTCCTTTTTTCCCTAAATTTTAAAAATCTTTCCTGTACATTTCAACATTTATTCTAATGAAGTCCATTGCCATATGGAGACTTCTGAAACAGACAAACTGGCATAAAGTTTATTTCTGTGTGCCAAGCCTGCAATTTACTAAAGAGATGTGCTAAGTCACCAGGAGGTTTGAAAGGACTAAACCTTTTCTATTCTCCAGATGGCATTACTGGCCAGCTGTTTTCTCTCAGTTTGCCCTGTTATCTTAGACTGCCAAGTCTACAAAACCTTTCTTAGTAACTTTCTAGCCACCTAGTACTCACCAGTTCCAGTAATAGCTGAAGGACAACAGATGAAAACAAGATCAAAAGTGAAAACTGACAAGGCTGTAGCACAACAACTGATACGCAGAAAACAAAACAACAAGGAAAAATAACTGGTAAGGTTGACCACTACGGAGAGAATCCACCTCAGTTCAGCATCCACTCCATAAAATTGAACAGCACAATCTAGACCAGGCTACAAGAGCAGTCCAAAATTAGATTTTTAACTTTTTTCTAAATAAATAAGGAAAATAGCATTGAAACTGCAATCACAGATGGAAACTTTTATTAATGCCACGTTCAGAGAAACTCTGAATAACCACAGGAATTGTCCAGAATGTTAGAATTTGAACTTTGAAAAGAATAAAGACACATATTGGTGTGAGGGAAGGTGACACCTGACTGGGCCTCCAAGGCTGCCAACAATTATCCACTGCAAAAGTAATAAATTCACCTTAAAAAGGTTTAAATAAACTAAGTGTATCAGCATTTAATATAACTAGAACTACCAAAAGTTACTACTGTAGTTACACTACACCAAAGATGAAATACCTCATTAATAGAAGCAAGAGAAAAGGAAGTACATTAAATCTAAAAATAAATGTACTAACAACTTGTCTTGTAGCTTTTAGTGCAGAAAACAAAGTTCTCTGACACACATGGTTTTATGCTTAAGATTTTATGTATTTAGGAATTAAGTTCTCTTCCGTTATCCAGGCAACTTATGGCTCATTTACACGTGTGCTTGCATAGGAATACACAAATATGGCTAATGCACCCTAGCCAAAATTCAAATTTGACATCTAACAGGTCTGAATAACAGCTGTCATCATTATGAACTTCAGGCTGTTTTTTGGGAATTTTTTTAATACATCCTAGGAGCCTTTCCCAAGCCTTTAAATGGCATTTAAACCACCATTCAAATGTTCTGAGGACAATAAACATGCATAATGCTTTTGCTAAATCAAAACATCATCTGCACCAACTCCTGGAAACAACCAACCCACTTAACAACAGAAATTGATTCTCATCTTAAAGAGAAGTGAGCCATCATCGTAGTTCTAGACAACAGGGGGAAAAAAACCCACCAATATAAAGGTATGGTATATTTTAAAGGTATGGTGTATCTAGATGACCAGTCTGTATTACTAGAGCAGTATGTATTTATCACCGGTATCCTACTTCCTTGAAGAAAATAAGGTTGCCTGTTAGGAAAAAGACATCTTCAACTGAAGGGTCAACACTAATACTTCGATAAAGGGTGCACTGAGATGCATACGTAGCTGTTCTGTGATAGCACCACAGAAATCCTGACACTGTTTAGAAGCTTTTTCTTAATAATGAAAACCCATTATAACACCCATGAAACCTTATCATGTACCACAGATCCACAGTGTGTTTACTGCCACTTCAGGAATGGATCTACCATGCAGACCAGGTAAGTTTCTGTCCTCTAATTTTATCCCCAAGCTCCCTCTTGTCCCTCATGCCAGGAGAATGAGAGGGAGGACTGCAAGAGGGACAAATGTATTATTTCGTTGTTACCCAGATTTCTTCTTGCTTTGCCTTTTAGAATTGGCACATCTGGGATGCCAGCCACACTGAGACAGCACCTTCTGCTAAACAGGGACTACAGAAATCAGGATTAAGCACAAAAATGGAGAAGAGTCATAATTAGAAACAACTTGAAATTAAATTTCTGCAGAAGTGGGACTCCCAAGGGACTCAGCTTTGGGCCAATTCTGTTACCTTTTACTTCAGGAAAATCCAAATTAGGTCAAGTCCATATAAATTGAATTGTCAACATGGAAATTTCTTTTACTAAATTTATTTTCTTTTCTAATTAGCCTTGTATTTGAAAATTTCTCTATACTCCCAACATATTGCTGCTACTTCCTTCTTTCATTGGGTTACTGCAACTCTAGCAATAACAGAGCAAGTTATCTGGGAGTTGCAACACACATTCTCAAATGAGAATCTCACATGATCAAATACTACAGCAGGACAGACCCTTTCCACTGAAAACACTGAAATGCAGTTACCAAAACCCTTGGCTTCATTTCTGGGAACACTGTGAACGGCAGTAACATACAAGTCCCCTCTATTATGCTGGCTTTCTCATTTCCTAATATACCAGTATCTTCTAGGCAGCTTAAAAGTGAAAACAAAAGAATATGCCATGCACCCTCATCTTTTTGCAGTGGGTTATGTTAAAGTCACCATGAACTGAAGCTGAACCCCCAACAGCTAACTAGGGGTGCTCCTGAGGACTGGCCAAGAAAATTTACAGCAGGGTTTGGTCTCTAACTGCAGCAGCAAGAACTACACTAATACCAGGGCACCTCCAAAATATCATCTTTTGCATGTTCTGTTCTTTAGCTCCCAGTATGTGCATATTTTCAGTTCTAACACCATATTTATAACTGAATGAGAAATTATTTCAGTTGACATTATTTGCCTCTTGCAAGTTTTTCCTCGATGACATTTACTCATTTTTAATTAGATATTTAAACGTTTGGTCTGTCTGGCACCACTGATGATGGGCAGTGGAAAAAAAGAAAAGAGTAGTAAAGACAGTCCTTGTTTTTTCTTAAACTCAACTTCCATTTCATGTTCATATGTTGTCGTTTAACCCCAGCTGGCAACTAAGCACCATGCAGACAACTGCTCACACACCTCTCCCGTATGGTGGGATAGGGAGGAGAATTGGAAAAACAACTAAAGTAAAAGATAATGATGGTAATAATAGCAATGAAAGGGCCAGTGACAAAGAGAAGGTGGATAACAAAAGAGAGAGTAATAAAGACAAGTGATGAAGGTGACCATTGCTCACCACACGCTGACTGATGCCCAGCCTGGCCCCCAGCAGCAACTGGCACCTCCCAGCCAACTCCCCCCAGTTTACACACAGAGCATGACGTGTAAACTGTTAGAGAATATTCCTTTGGCCACCTCGGGTCAGCTGCCCTGGCTGCGCTCCCTCCCAAATTCTTGTGCACCTCTCCTCGGTGGCAGAGCACAGGAAATTGAAAAGTCCTTGACTTAAATTGGGCACCAGTGAGCAACAACTAAAACATCACTGTTACCAACATTATTCTTATACTAAGTCAAACACACAGCACACTGTAGCAGCGACTAGGAAGAAAATTACCCCAGCCAAAACCACGACACCATACTACTTTCCAATTCAAGAGTCAAACAGCAGCTCTAAATCTGAGCTAATACACTGTACAGGTTCTAGTGTTGCTCCTCTCAGTGACATTTAGAATTGTGAAGGGAGTGCTGTCCTTTAAAAAGGACGTACTAGACTAACACAGGTTTTTTATTATTATTATTATTATTTTTAATTTACAACTAACTTCGTCAAATAAAATAAATGGCAATTTCTCCAGCCTCACTGGCCTCTTGCAGAAATGACTAGTAATTGCTGCTATTAAAGGAGCTAACAGAGAAAGCATTATCCAAGGTCAAGAGATTGCTGGAGCAGATTTAAAAACCTCAACATACGTAAGCTTTGCAATCAAATTAAAAAATCACTCCCTGTTCCAGACATGTATCTGTGCAACTTTATTTATCCAAGACAGATGTTCCTACTACAAAATATATGTCTTGTTGTTCAGCTCTTACATAGACTGCTTTTGTCAAAACACTTCAAACAGCCCAGGAAGAGCGAAGCTAATTCCACTGTGGTTTTATGCATCTGAAGTAATGTTTTATTATTATTGTAGGTGATAGTTAACCATATAATTTGCTCTGTTTTCAGAACCTCACTCTTAAATTCTTTGATTCTCCGAAACTCCAGCATTTCTGGTAACCTTTCATCTACCAACTTCACAGGGTAAGAAGTACTGCTTAAGGCCAAGATTTTGTTTTCCTGAAAGACACTCAAGACAGGTATAGTCTCAATGCAGAATTTCTCACTCCATGAGAGAGGACACTCAATTCCCAGTTTCTAGACCTTTCCCTAGCACATGGATTTTTGCAAAACCTATCTCAAAATGATTTCACTGGTGCTTACTAGAACTGCATCCCTGACATTATTTCAAGAAATAAATTCACTATTATTATTATTCCCCTTTCTTCACATGCATTATTCTATCTTTCAATTGTATGCAGGGTCCTTATTTCCCAGAGTCTGTTCAACAGCTGTAACCAAAGAAAATTCAACTCAAATATGAGTTTCTTAGAAACACTGAACATGAAACCTACCCTAAAGCCATCTCCCACCTGTACAACAGAACAGAAAATTTTTTCCACTGGGACCTCCAAAAACAAACGGGTACAGGCTGGAATCATCATCTTTGTTAACGTACCTACAATAGACGAAAACCCCCAACAGGCTGGCCAGACAGGTGGATCTTAACTTTTATATTTCAAAAGAGAAGGATCCTTCTTCACTAGACAAGAAGATCTCATCTCACCATGGTATCAGGGTATCCTTATCTTGATCTATTTGTCCACTCTTATCAGGTTTTTAAATTACATAAAATGATTAATTGAGGGTCTTTATATTCCTTCATATTCAACTGGAACGTGCTGCATAAGGATATATTGCCCGTTTTCTGTTTTAAGTAACATATCTTGAACTTTTATCAGCAGGTTCTTTATTGACTTTTAAATTAACATAAATAATCTCTAATCTTGAACAATAAAGAGATTTTACAGAATAAAAAAGTTAGTTTCAGTGTAATTTGTGCAAACATACAGCAGACAGGATATTAAAGGAGATTATTAGAGATTGATTATGAACACTGGATGCATATCAGATATATAGTACAAATAGTAAGGGGGTAGCAGTTATTCCAAATCACACTGATGTCCATCAGATACACTGTGAGGATGTAATAAGTTAAAGCATGAATCAGCCACAAGCACAAAATACATCTGATGCCCACTGTTTTGTCACTGAATTAGTCACCAGCAATTCCTCCTGCAATGCTTCTGAAGTTTTCCGCACCATGGTATATTTTCAGAGCTTTCTGAGTCATTGGGCCTGGAAGGAGACACTCCCGAGCACATTATCTCCCTGAAAAAATGTCACACTAAACAGTATTTACCACTATAAAGTACATGCTACCCAGTAAAACCGAAGTACTCCTTCAGAGGGAGAAGCCAAGAGGAAGAGGAGGAAAAAATAAGTCCCTCAAACACTGCAAATTTTAACTATGACAACGCAGATATTTCTGCTGATATTCTGATTACAGTTCAATGCATGCCTCTTTAGCATATTTTCAGCAAATCCCAGAAGTACCAATTAAGCTTTTTCATTTTTATTATTGTTCAGCTGATACAAACTGGAAGTTGGCATTTGGGCTAGATTATATTGCCTTTGGCCATGCTAAGTAATCTCTCATCCCTGAACAGTGTCATTTATTGTAATTTACTTAATGAGTGCTTAACAAGAGTTAAACCATCATTCAATTGACACAAGGAGTATGAAACAAAATTTCTTATTCTTAGTTAAGGCATTTTTGTGTGGCATTTGCAAATCTGCTCCAAGTGTCCTGAAGTTGCTTTATTCTCCTCAAGGAAAGCAAGTGCTCCAGTAAAACTGGTTATTAGGAAGAAGTGCAACTTTACGAGGAAAAAGCAATGACCACTATGAGAATGAAACTGAAGGTGCACTAGAAACTTCCATCGCTCGAGATCCCATTCCTGTAATTCACTACAGACCTGACGAGTTAATTTGCTGGTATTCTGCAAACTGGTAAGAAGACATGGACAAGGTAGAGCTACGCATACAGGCTGCAAAATCCAATCATGGATTTAACTGGAATAGTCAGAGAAAAGTCTCTGCACTCACACATGGACAACAATTCACAGGTGTATACACAGTAAATACACAAAGTGAAAAAAGGCACATCCACAAAACCGTCCATTCAAAACCTTGAAGTATTTCTCATCAATCCCTAAACAAATAAAATTCTGTACATTTAGTTGCAATTTTACTTTTTAGTGGTTCAGTTTATTTTTTTATTTCAACTTGTTTATAGACATAATTTTTGTTATTAACCCCATTTAAAGACACCATTCTTTTGCTTCCAGGAAGCAACTGTGAGCTGATTCTTATGTAAGTGGGATATGTTAGTGCCTAAGACAAACATGATCTAGTATTCCTAATTTTCTAAATATTATGCATACTATCAGTAAAAAACATAATTCATATTCAAGATCACAGTTAAGTTTTAGTATTCTTATGTAAAACAAAATATCTTCTCCTCAAAGGCCAGAATTAATTTTTCTTCAGCACCTCCATTCCCACCTATCTGCCATTCAAATACCAATCGGGTCTAAAACCAAAAACCTTTAAAGAATCACCAAATACCACTACAGACATAGCTCTAAGGCACATCATTTAATCTAACAGGAAAAAAATCCTGAGACTCTCTCCACTCACTGCTTTTCTGAGGGAAGCTGTCATAGCAGGGATGAGTCACGCTGGTTTATCAAAGATGTTCCAGATCAGGTCATCTCCATTTTTCCATTTTGGTAGAACTTAAAGGATTTTCAGTAGGCATTTGAATACTTTATAGCAAATACATTAATGTAAACTAGCTTAAATTGACATAAGTAAAGCTAAGCTGTCACACTACCGAAAACAGAACAGGAAAGCATGATAAGCAATGTGAGGGAATTTTCTATCGGTAGGCCAGAGAGACTAAAGGATAGAAATACATATTCATATTAACAGCATGTGTACTAGTGCACTTCATGATAATAAAAGAAAAGCTCTCTGGGCTTTTCAAGTAACCTATGAGATTCAGAAGAATTATCCTCTTTTCTTTATATATTACATTTCTCATATAGGTTTTCATTAAAAAGCTTTTACACATAACACTTTGGGGGGGCAGGGGTGAGTTGCCTGTATTTTTCCTTTTTAGCTGGGGTTCAAAACTGGAACTAAAAATAAGACTTCCTTCATGACATAAGGACAACGTAAAACAAAACTAAGACACTGCCAAGGCTAAAAAGACAAACAAAGACAAGACCAATCAGCAAGTGAGTTAGGATGACCCTTTCCATAACTAATTTCCTTTGATTATGATTCCTATTTTTCTTTCCTGCTTATGACTCATTTACCTGGATGAGTCTAAGTGCTAAATAAGGCTCTGCTACTGTGTGAATGTGTTCATCTACTCCTTTCTGGAATTCTGCATACATTGTTATGGCTTCTGCTCGGTGTCCTATAAAGTCACAGACTCATATGCAGTATACACGGAAAAAAAAACCAGTTCTAGTCAGTGCTTTATTAAAATAAACAATCCAAACACCATGAAGAGAAAAAGAAGCCTAGCTTTGCACATTGTTGTGTAGTCAGGGGCATGGCATCAGAAACAAATAGGAATTGACAAAATGCAGGATGACAGCCTCTCATCTCAAGAAAACCACCACTGACCTTCGAGAGGCTTCAAGTGGTTAACTGCACCTTTGGAGTACTGTAAGTGTCTGAAAGGCTCCATGAAGTTTATAATTCTAAACTACGTCCGAACAAGTGAACAACATGCCATACTGTTGGAAGCACAGAGAAGCGCATCTGGAATGCTTCCTAGCAAAGTGCTGCAAGTTGGGCTGTTCATGCAGCAACCAAATGATTTAGACCTGAACAACTCTCCTGTCTATCAACATTAGTTATTGACGTCTCCCTGTGCATGCATGTCAGTGAGAAGAAAAAGGCCTGCTGAGGACATCATGAGTAACAGCTGGCACAAAAAGCTCACCAGTTCTTTTCAAATCATATTCCACAGGCCATGTGTAACCATGGAAAACATCGCAGAACAGATAACCAGATCCTGATTATTTTTAAGGAGTACCTCCTTTGCCTTTCTATCTCATAACCATTATTTGTCGCACCAACTCTGAATTTTTTATATTAATATAAAGTACACAAACCAATGTTGTTTTGATATGGAAAGGAACACAGCTGTAGATCACAAGGGGAACAACATCAGAGGTAAATGCTTCCACAGGTAAATGAGAAAAGTAAACTTCAGTGATAAATTTGCACAGACAGTGGGAGTAAAATCTTCATTATAGTAGTTTCAACAACTGTCAATCTTTGTCAGTGATAAAGTTTAAACTTAAAAAAGGTATTTCAAAACAATGTATTCTGCTGACTATCACAGCATTCATCAAGCAAAGGCAGTACAGCTCTAGACATATGTATTGTGATCAGAGAACAATTGGTGGTAATACCAAAACAAGACACTGGTTCACAGAATGGACAAGCAAAACTGACCTCAGAAGCTAGGATTAAATCATTCTGGGTCATGCATCATCCAAAAAGATTATTATACTAATTAGTAATTCAATACTTCTATATTCTTTAGCACTATCATTAGAAGACTCTTCTTCAGGTATGTTTAGAAAGTGTTATCTGTATTAGTATGTAATTTTATACTTGTTCTTATTATGAACACTGCTGTCTGCAGTTATCTTAGGTTGCAATTTTTTTTTAACATGCCAGTGTACTTAAATATAAACAACAACAAATACCACACAGTGTGGACAACAGCAATTTTTTTTCCATTAATTTATGGTAGGATTTCTTCTGAATTGTATCAATGAGTTTCATTTCAATACCATTACACTACAAGATGTTCACAGAAGAATTTGTGTTTTCTTCATGCTTATATTAAGTACTGCCCATACAATCAGCAACACAGAAACATCAGAAGGCTGCTCTGGAAAAGAAAGCCTCTATTAATACACAGATCAAGTTCAAAAAAAGATGGCAATCGAGTAAATATTTGTACCCATAACATCCTAATAAAAGGTCTCTGCCCTAAACTTGAGGAAAGAACTGTCCTGATGTAGCATTCCTGTGTAGTATTTCCTTCCCATGCGTGCAAACTCCTTTGCAGTGACTAAGTCACATTATGCCACCATTTGTTTAAATTATTCCTGAAAGTAAAATATTCAAACTAAAATATCAACTCTTCAACACAGGCCTAAGCTCACCCTCTTCATAACACTTTCTTGGCACACTGCAATTCCCTCAAGCACTGTCTGTTCTGCACTGACCAAAGACTGCCCAGAGCTGGGCTAGCACCTTGCTCCTTCAGCTCCAGCAACACCAGCCACATCAGTTCACTCTGAGCAAGCAGTTTAAGGTCTGAGAAGCCCGATGCTGGCCAATCCCTTGACAGAAACACTGGATCACATGAGGAACACGATTATCCTCCTGAAGTCACCCTCAGGCCCTTGTGAAGTGACCAGGGGCTTCGCTGGCCCCGTGAAAGAGCCACGAGTTCCATTTGCTGCTGGTCACACAGTACACGGCTGGGGGACAACCACCGTGGCACTGTGGGGACTCAGGCTGTCACGCAGAAAGAACACTTGCAATGACAAACACCAGTATTTCTGCTGAGGGTTAGCTGAAATTTTTTTGAGGGAAAGAATTAATATAACATACACAACGTATCATTTACCACACTTCCACATTCCTGTAGGTCAGTAAACTTTAGCAATTTATTCCTGACTTTACATTAAAATTAGGTTTATACCAGAACCCAAGTTTTGCCCTTGTCAAGTCTGTCAGACACCAAATAAACCTCTCTGGCAGGTTTTTTCTCCCGCAGAATTTCCCCCATAGCAGTGGCCTGCAGAAGTCAAATCATTACTACTAATCAAATTAAAAACATGATGCTGCAAAATAGTGCAACTATCTTTTCTAATGGTTTCTGTAAATTCCAAATTACTCCCTGAACCTTTTCTTACATTTCCAAACAATTATGTTCTTTCTTTGTCAGCTAAGATTTTATCCGAGGACAGACAAATAATTTCAAACATTTCTTATTATGCAGCATTTCCTATCCTGATTACATTGTAGCACTATGCTGACCTCATCCTTCCCCTCCTGATGCACATTTATGTGAAAAAATAAGTTTTTATACTCATTTCTATTTTTGCAGGTTTTTTTGATATACACATTTACTAAGTAAGCCCTCACATTTTTCATACCTGAAATGCAGAGTATTATGTTCTATCTCTTTGCTTTGCCACATGGCACTTTAGCCATCTATCTATGCTATTTCTCACGTTCAAGAATTTTCCTTTTAGCAACACAATTAACTTATCACTAATTTGTATGAGCTAATATCTGCTGGGTTCTGAAATCATGACAGTAAATAAAACAGCCTTTTTAGCATGCTAAATAATATCAAAAGCATAGGACTGCAAAATCCTTGCACAACATGACAGGGGAGAAAAAAGAAAAAAAACCAACAAGATTTCCTTTAAGGGTCACCCCACTACTATGGCATTACCAGATCAGGGCAACCCTGCTTCTTCATATCATCAATCTTACATTCACCTCCCTTGCTCTACAGCAGACACAGGCAGAAGCCAGCAGAGCCCTCTAATTTAATTTCTGCACAAATTCTCTGCCAACTAGATATGAAAATTGAGTTTAATTCAAAATCCCATAGGCTACTCTGGAGAAAAAAATGCATGCAGAATATTACATATTCAGGTCATAACTACAGACAAGCACTTGCTTCAGAGCCGTAGGAAGACGAAGTTTAGAGAGTTGAGGAGATATCATACTACTTCCCTTTATTTATTTATTAGTGAAAACTATTTATTTTCATACACCACCTAAATGGTTATGATTTCAAAATGTTGCCCAAGATACCATTTTCATAATCTGTTTTCCATTAAATTCAAAAGCATAATTTTTAGACTTTGGTTAGTTGTTGCTGGGGTCAGGTGAGAGTGGTTTGTATTTTGTGTTGTTTGTAGTTCTTGGGGGAAGAGGGGCACATTTAACCAGGTTTCACTGTCCATTCCTTGCAGAGTCACCGCTGTTTATAATATTCCATTGCTTTGAATTTCTCTGTTGAAGTAAATTTAGACTTCTGTAATAAACCCCTCATTTTTTAAACCTGGTAAGATACTCAACTGAAAAATATGTATATACACAGTATATATACACATACAAAGAGAAACTTATGTTCATAAACTAAGTGAAAAAAAATCCAGGTTGATTTCCCTGACTTTGCTTTCATTGGGACAGGCAATACACAGGCTAACCTAACTTCTTCTGACCTGTTAACAAGACCTCCTTTTTTCCACACACATTATGTATTCCACACTAATTAAGAAAGAAAGTTAAGCTGCACTCTGTGTAAGGCAGTCTGCTTGCCTTGAGAATAGGAGCTGCACTTCATCTCCTCTCCAATCAATAATCCATAAACTGGGGTTGAATGTGCAGGCTGTTTGCCAGTCAGCTGTAGCTGAGATCTCTTGTCTAAGCCCTTCCTTTTCTTTCAATCAGCTCTGCCCAAAGGAAACATTTCAGATGAATAAAACAAAACCCCAGGAATTTCAGACCTCAAGTTTGTCATTTATTCCCCTGGAAACCAACATTTTTCACATGTAGTGAACCCTAATTTTAATGAATCCTGGAAAAAAATCCTGTGTAAAGACATTAGAAATGTGCAGGTTCACTGTAAAATGTAGAACCACACCTAGAACCTTGTGTGAAGGTTTAGATTTCATTTTCAAAACTATCAAATCTCTGGAAGTTTATGTATTTGCAACCTTTCAACTTTACAGGTATTCATTAAATATACAACGCACACAGAAGATTTATGTATGCAAATTTCTGTGCCTTCAAATTTACATTAAAATTTAATTTACGACTGCACAGGCAAATTTGGAAAGTTTCCCTTTAAAGCACCACTTCAGCATACTTGGTTTTTAAACTCTGGCATCCCTGAAGCTATTATACTTGGCTTTAATTAACTATTCAGGCTAGTGAAACCTTTTCCGGTTACCTCAAAATTTACAGTCAGGTATGCAGAAGCTGTATTTTATTCTTTAATACAGTCAGTAGAAAAACATAAAAAGGAGTAGAATGGTATCCTATTGATGATAAAAAAAAATGATGAAAGAATCCAGAAAATTATACCATTAAAAGCATAAGGACAACAAAGATGTAGACCTATAGCTCCCATACCAACAAATCTCTTCAATACAAGATTGCATTGGGAGATGGAAGTGTGTGTGTATACACACAAGGCATTACATAGTAATAGCTTGAATTGTAATGGATACCTGATCTTCCCAGTTTACCTTGAGATAAGAAAAGGAGAGACAGGGATAAGAAGCAGTCTTACAAGTCTTCGTTTTAAATTTTTAATTTTAAAAAGTGCTATTTCAGCTGCAGCGACAAAATGAAATCAACCTATGAATTTAAATTATTCGTTAGATCCTGTGCCATGGTAAATTTATTATCTGAAAAACAGGTTCATTTCAGGGTTTTAAATTCACTCAGAGCATTTCAGTGAATAGTATTTCCATTGAAGAGCCATTTTTGGAGGGGTTCTTGCTTTCAGGTTTAGCCATGCACCCCAGGTAAAAAAAACAAAGCTGGCTTGCAGATTTTTCATCTATTTTAATACACTTCAAGCAACTAGCAGAGTAACAACATGATAAAATTTCGAGTTTTCAAATGTACCATAGTACTAAGATCAAACTTGATTTTAAAAGAAAATACAGAAAGAATATGAAAGGGCAGAATACAAGTTTTCTTCAGATTTATGGCTTGTGAGATACCTACTAGATTTACAAAACTAACTTTTGCATGTAACTAATCTGCCTCCTGCCCCAGCAATAATTCTAGCTTATCTGTCATTACTCAACTTGTAACTTTGGAAATATAAATAAGTGCAGATTATCACCACCTGTTTCTGTGGAAGTCCTGCCATGGGTGCTCGTTAGTTTTAGTTCCCATCCCCTCCCCACACCTCCAACTGAGACCTGAAACATGGTACTCTGCAAGAAGACTGAAGATCCAGAATTCCCATCTCTTGGCATTGTTTCTCAGCAACTGCCACTTTCTACAAAGGTGTGGACACTCAGTCATTAATCTAAGGAGGGACACAGAGCACGTCACACATTTAGAGGGCAGCATTACAGCCTCTCCATCATGTTGTGTCAGATCCTATGAAAGGTATGCAAGTGGTGGTATGTGGCTTTTTTTTAAAGATGCCAACTTCTGCTCTATTGGTAAAAAAAAAAATTAAAATTAGTGTTTACACAAAACAAATGGGGAAAACTTTCAATTAAAACAGGCTTCAAGGAGCAATCAATACAATTCTTTCATTTTTTTCCCCGAAGAGAAGTATCTTAGAAGAAAATCACACATTCCCTGTCACCTCCAGTCTCTCACAAGCTCAACCTGTGACAGAACATTTCCACTTTAAATGGAAATACTGGTGGGGTCATGGGAATTAGGGATCTCCCAATCTTCTCAGATCTCAAGACACCCTACAGATATTTAAAGCTGCACTGAGAATAGTATCCTAAAGGGATGATTTGGATTGTAATATAAATGCATAGCAGGATGCACATCTCCATGAGGCAAACAGCTAAGCCTGTCAACATCTGCTGCAGAGAACCTGACTGTGGGTAAGAAGCTCCACAGATGCACTTGCCACAGGACGTAAATTAAAAGAATTACAATTCATAGGGCACAACACAAGTATAAAAATAAAGGAAGAGGGACAGCATTAAATCTAGGAGAAGAGATCAGGTTTTACATTTTTCCAAATGAGTTCATGCTCACAATTCTAAAACACTTGCCACCAAACAAGTCATACATACTGCTGGCAGACAGACATTGCCTTTGGGACACTAACTTCTATTTTTGATTTCTAGGGCATTGTTCTATCCAGTGTGCAGACAACGAGGGGGAAATTCCTTAAATGAAGCCCTACAGAAGACAAAAGCCATTCAGCATTAAAGTAATCTCCGGCTGTAGCAAGAAGGAGAAAATACATTTTTTTGAGAAATAAATCAATCGCCTGCATAAGAGCTGAAGGTAATCATCTGCTTTTACAAACCTCCCCATCACACCCAACTCAGTTTGCTGTATTTTACACAGTGAAATGATGATGCAATTTTGCTGCTGTGGTTGCATGGCATGTAATGATAACTGGACTGCAATTATACATGATGCAGCATCTATTAGGATAACACAGCCACAGTACTGGATGACAATGTATTGTACCACCTATTCAAGGTTACTCAAAACATACCTGGCAGGAGGGAGACCAATGCCCCTTTAAACTTGAGAGCTAACCCAAGAGTAGTTAATTTAGAAGATTTCATTCACTGATCAACAACTTATTTCAAAAGTAATGATTAAAAGAGACTATGCTGGGACAACTCAGCCCTTACTGCTCTCCTCATTACCGTTTGTACTTGAGAAGAGACGCTGAAATCCGGTGCAAAGGAGAAAAAAAAGCCAAAAACAAACCACTTGTTAAATGACACCGTGTTATTGAAAAACAAGTGTGCAGCCTGTGCCTAGAGGATGCCTTATGCTTGCAGAGAAGCACCTGCTCCCCTGGGCAGGAGAGTGCCCTGCCTGGGCCAAGGGCAGCTGCAAGTTTCCCAGGAAGGGGAATGGCAGTGGGGTCCAGGAACCGCACCTTCCATGTGAGCCGTGATCGGCAAGCGTGGCTTCACCTTACAGGAAAACTCCTGCCACTCCCTGCAGCCCAATGAGCCCAAAACTTCACCTGGTGAGAAGCACTTCTGGCCACAAGAATGCTGTGAAATATTTTTGAAAGTTTCCAATTCCGAGCGGCATTTCTGGAACAGCCAGCTGCTGGGAGGAAAGCACACCTGTGACTCAGGTACAGCCAGAGCCTAATGCCACACCAAGGAAATCTGAAGTCCAAGCAAGTCTGTCAGCCTGTTTTAACAGTTAAAACACCTCTAAACAAGATCTCAACTCATTTACAAAATAGACAGCTCCTCTTCTTAGTTATATTTTAATGTATTGGAGGAGTATTTTTTCCTCTACCAACTTAAAGACTTTATGTAAAAAAGCTTTGAATAAAATCAGAGTAATGTTTCATTACCTGCTGTAAATAACAAATGATCTACTACCTCAGAGCCTTCACTGAACACTGGTCTACTTAAAACTCAGGCACAGAGCCAAATTCTGGATTTGTGAATATGCATGTGCCTCTCACCAACCTCAGTGTGAGCCACGTGAATGAATCTCTAAGCTGAAGTTGGCTCTAATTCATGTTTTAAGCCTAATGAACTGGTAATAATCAAATTATTTGCTCCATTTTTGTCTTGTATATTTAATAAGACATAGTAACAACAAGATTAGGTAAAAGAAATGCAACACAAACAAAAACAGCTACTCACTGATATTCAGTATCTCTGGTAAAGTCAAAGGATTAGACAAATTTTGGATAGAAAACCACCCCAGAAATCAGGTTATTGATTTTTTTCGTTAACATTTTCTGTTTTGTGTTGGATATAATTTAAACTGTGTAATTATTGCATATATGAATAAGTTAATACAAACCAATTCACTTCACTTGAGTTTAGTTTTACTTACTACGCAGCAATAGAAAAAAAAAGAAGAGGAGTATCCCATCAGCCAAAAGAACCAGGGCAGAACAGTGAGAGGGATTGACAGATAGTAAAAATAGTAGGGAGAGTAGAAAAGAAGAATGAGGATCAGATGGACTAAGAGCAACATGTCCAGGGCAAGGGAGAGGCAAAATAGCAGGTACCAGATGCAACTCAACTCTCCGAACGAAGGACATGAGACTGAATTTCTCATATAGTTGCTGCATCACAGCTTGACTTCCATTAGGGTGCTTTAGATGTTGCATATTTGCACACACACATGCTCACCTAACAGGGCAACTACACCTAGAAACTGCCACAGAAACCAGTAACACTCACAGAATTGGACTCCTGGGATACAGGCTGTGGTCTGAATTGGGACTGCACACACACTGCAAGGATGAAATCTCATCTCTATTCCTCAGTTCTAATATCAGATCAGTATTTCATTAAACAGTTTCAGCAAGACTCGATATTGTGACTTATCAAACCTACCATGCTTGTTATTTGCGTATTCTTTGTTAAAGAAAATTAACAACATTTCTTTGATTTATTGCAACTTTTGTAATAAATCCAACAAACTGCCATCCACACTCATCTCAACAGGTAGCTTCAAATCACTGCCATTGATTCCTGAACAAATATATTTTAAATCACTCCCCATTTAATGTCCCCTTGAGGAAGTCCTGGCCCATATAAACACAATTATTCCTGATTAATTTATAGAAACTAATTTAATTGAATAAGTAATGAGTTTCTTTTCCCAGTTGGTAGGAAAACTAAAACAAAATATTCATGTATCCCTTCAGAAGATGCAATAAAATGAAAACAGTCATAAACTAGGGACTTCTGATTTTTGTGTATATAGTTGGAAGCAATTTTTCAAAAACTACTGCACCTTCGTATTTCTCATGTGATACTATAACAAATCTGCAGATAAGATTACTGCTACAAGAAAATAGTTAAGTGAAGATCATTAGGACAAGATCCAGGATCAGTCCAGCCTCCAAGACAGAACAGAATCACTTGAAAGCAAAACAGTGCAAGATCAACCAAATGGCATATTCCTTCCTCACCAGCACCAAAGGCAGTTGTGTTTCCCATCACTGACCCAAAACTCCCAATAATTAAAAGCAGCTCTTCCAACATGGATTGTAAGCACTCTCTTCCTTGCTTTCAACATACTTGACAGCTGAGGCAAATATAACTGAACTGAGATTTGGCTGCTTCCATGGATTCTGCTTCATGGCTATATTTACAAAAGTGAACTTGCTGGAAGTTGCTAAAAGGATGAAAACTACTATAGCAATGCTTCAATATAACTAAAACAAACAGGCAAAAGATAGACATCTGCTGCAGCAGATGGGAAAAAGGAAAGGACACGACCCATTTGCCAGCCTCATTTTCTAATTGATCCACTCCTGGTCGTTTCTCAAGTTGAAACAAGCCTCCACATTCTGACTAAAGTGTTATAATTGGCTCTCTAAGTCTGCTTCTTGAGGGAAGGCAAGGTTCCTCTTCACCACAATTTATCTTGATTGGTCTTCCTGCTGTGAGCATCCCTAATTCCTATCTCTCCAGCTGTGTCCCTGCTTCCCCCTCGTACTCCTGAAGCTTGTTCTACCTGAACAAGTTCATTGCCCTCAGTGAAGAAGAATATTTCCTCCCCTTGAAGGGGCTGTTTGATATGACCCAAACTATCAAAGGCTGCACTGCACAGAATGATTGTCTGACTTCTTGCCAGACATACCCTTCCCAAAAACTCATAACACACATGTAGTAAATAGTAAATAGACATATCAATACTTCTACTACCGCGAGGACTTGACTGAAGACACCAGCATGAACAGCTCTCCTTCAGCAAGCCTGACTGATCCCAAATGGTGGGGAAGTCCCACATCCCCCCTCAGGTGGATATGCATCTCATTAACTTAAAATGATCTATGCCAAGTAATGACGGGAGCATAACTATTACAGCCTGGAGTTCCACATGGGCTCCAAAGCTTGCCTAAAAGAAGTGCCTCAGCCAAGCAGAGCTCTGTGTTGCCATAGCTACACTGCTGTGATTGCTCAAGCTGTCTAGTTTAAAGTTAGCAACACAGTCCCCATCAACTCCAGGCCCACCTGTAACTGATGCAAAGATAGGCAGTCTGATTATTCAGAACACACAGGTCTCCCATGAAGAGTAATTTTCAGAGTCTACAGAAAAACACAGTTCAGTACCTCCTTTCCTCCCCACCCAGCTGCCAAAGCAGCAGGCATTTCCTTACAAACGCCCTACTGAATTTCTAAAGATGGTGTGCATGTATAAATAGAAGTGGTTTGGCATGATGAGATCGCAGGGAGCAAAACTGCCTCACTTCAATTTGCAACACTGAAGAGCAGCAGTCTAACTTTAGGTCAGAAATCCGAGTTCAAAATTGCTTCCAAACGATGGAGGAAATACTCATTCTTGAGTATCTTACAAACTTACCAAATAATCAGAAATTGTGAGAGATTTTCTGCAGAAGCAGAGCAAGGCAGCTCATTCCCAATGGTCAGAAGTGTTAGCTGCCTGTTTTCCATTTCGGAAAACTACCTGATCAGGCCCGGGGTTATTTTTGTAACCTGTAACATCCATTAAAGGTAATTATTGGGTCCATAAATCTAAGTCCCTTTTATTATTATTGATTAATTCTACCCATCTTCAAAAATTCTATTTAAATTGTTAAGGAGGGAAAAAAGGGCAGTTTTCTGGAGGTGTTCGTGATATTAAAGGGTCTTCCTCATTTTGAAACACCCTGTATTTACACCGAATCTTGAAGATAAAGATTACAAGCACGCACTTTACAGGCAATTATGTAGTGGCACAAACAATCCATTAAAACCATGTGCTCAAAGGCATCACTTTCTGCACCATTACAATGCATAAAGCAGAGAGACCCAGACAGTGGCTAGTACTGCTCATAAACACTATTCCCAACACTAAAAAGTCCAAAATCTATTAGGGGAACCAAATAAGTGGCTAGGACACCAAAACACTAACTTTCCATTTCATTGACTGGTAATTTTATCTTTGCTCCAACAGCAGAGCATAAGCCCAAATCCTCCCAGCAAGCTCCATTAAGGCAAATAACCATACTCCCTAAAGAATACCACTGGCGGATGTTAATATTTTTAAAATTTAAGTGAGGGGGGAAATTCTGTCTGAAAACACAGAGCTGGACCTGCTGACCATTACAAAGTTCAGAAACTCCAAACCTAAAAATATGTGCAGCACAAATGGCAGAGGCTGAAAAGTGGGCCCCATGTTTCTCTAGCAGAGGTGGATGCACCTCCCAGCTGTACTCATGCAGAGCCATGTCTCTTCTCTCAGCCCTTTTATGCTTAGAAGTACAATCCCCTATTCATTTTCTCTGTACACATTTGCATGACATGTTTTGTAATACAGGATGCTGAAACATAGCCAATATTTACACAGTTTTTATTTCTGCTTCTCCAGAACAGGAGCTGATAAGCTACTTTTTATTTCAGGTTTTGTTACTTCTAATTTCACCCAGTGCAGATAAAACTAATCTATATGTCATGCAAGGAGCTAGGCCAGATAACAAGAAAAAAACATTAGCTATTCCATTGACAGCATTATGTAAGTATTTGATGATGCATGGTATTGCCTCAGCTGGGCTCCTGCCAGACTGGTAATATTCCTGTTTCAGGTGACCTGTGTTAAAGGCGCCAAAGATTTAGGGATGGATCTGCACTAGAATGTGCAGCAACCCTGCTGCAGTGATGAGCTGATATTCTGTGTATACTCACCTTGCTGGTCAAGGACACCTTTTCCTCAACAGGTGAGCATGATGCAGTGAAGAAACCAGGCACAGAAAACCTATTACAATCTCTTATCCAGAATCTCCCAAAAACTGAAGTGAAAGGAGGTACAATCACCACATTTTCAGCTAAGGTTCACTATGTCACACTCGATATCACAAGGCAAGTCTTAAGATGACAAGAACCAAATTACTACTTTTCACTCACTAAGCCTGGATGTTCCAGCTTTGTCTCAAGAGAATTTCCTAGCTTGTTGTAAGTATCAAAGTGGCATACAATCAAAATCAGTTTGATATCTAAGCAATCCCATTTCTGCCTTTTAAAAGCCTTCCTACTTTTACTTCAAGACATTTGCACTTACAAATCTCATTCCTAACTCTTTTCAATACTTTTTAAATATTCATGTCTTTTCAGTCACACTATCATCAGCACTCTACGCTCAAATTCCAGCAGCAGAAGCTACACATTTGCCACACTGCATGCTCCAGTCACTTTTTTGCAAACAGAATTTTTGCTGTATTTACAATCTAACAAAGCAGTTGGCACTCTTTCAATACACACCTCAATCTTCTATTATCAGTGGGCCTCTGGTAGCATCTAAGTTAATTTGGAGAGCAACCTCCTCCAGCAGAGGCAATTCTAGACAGGGATAAAGCAGACAAATTGCACAGGACAGCAAACACATGGGAGCAGGAAAAGTCATGACTGACTGCTTGACCCTGCAAAGCCAGGCTGCTTCTGCCCACCACTGCTGTGACAAAGAAGCTCAAGTACAGAGGACAGCAGCAACTGCTGAGAGCCATGAAGCAAGAGACACTGCTTCATCCTGTTCTTTTACCAGCACTGCTAGCCCACTCTTACCTGTCCTTCTACCTCTTTCCTATCCTCACCCCCAGCACAAACCACCAAGCCCTGGTCCATCTCTGGCATTCCATCCCAGGACATCAAGAAAAAGCCCCAAATCATAGCATCAGTGGCAGGGTTCAGGTACTGCTTCTTCTCCCCAGCCTGGTCTCTCAAAGATTTTATTTTTATTGTCTTTCTTTTTTCTTGCCCCTCAGCTTACTCTCTTTTAAAGACGTCCACTCCAAAATTCAAAGTGGCCACAACACACCAGTTGCCTGCCATCCCACTGTCCATCCTGCTGATCTTTTCCTTTATGTGGTATCTGCCTATTCCAACTGGTCTGCAAACCGCTCGGAGCAGACATGTAATACTAAGTTTTTGTGTACTAATTAGACTATGACTTCACAATTCCAACAAAAATGCTGCTGCTATTAGATGCCAAGTATATATATATATAAAAATCTATATTTATATTTATTTCAGCTTAAATGGAATGATAATATAAGTAGAGATGTTTTTAAATCTATGTTCTTAATAGAAGCAGTTTTGGTTTTCTAGATTAACTCCCTTTTTTGATTCTGATCAGCCTTTCCCGTTTTCCCCCCACAAAGATGATCTAAGCTTTGAGTTCAAGTGGTAATGATTTGTAAGAAGTGCAAAGAAGCCCCTGGAAGTCATCCTGAAGAATGGCATCTCTGACTTCATTAATAGTCTCCTGTATTCAGGCATTAGCACTTCTTTAAGTGTTCTAATGCTACAGGCTGCTGGTGGTTGTCGGGTCTCGGAAAGGTTGGCACCGCTGCTACGACAGGGTTATGCTAAAGGTGGATGCATTTTTTGACAAGTTTTTATTATTTCAAGCACTCCCATTACAATATATTAGCCAAAGCCAAGCCCACAGTAGCATTCTAACACAAATATTCCTTCATTAAGTAGGTTTCTGTAAAAATATAATTTCAACTATCTGTAACTTCTGTCCTGCCACACATTACACATGGGACTGATCATGCCAGCTGAATCCCTCCATGATGCCTGATCAGGAAAAAGCAAAAGTTGTCAGGGCAGTTTTTGACTGGCAGATTACTGTGCAAGGGAACTGAGCTCTGAGCAAGCCTGAATAGCTGCAATGGAGACTTCAACTCTCAAAACACAATGGAACAGGATGCAATTGACCAACAATTAGGAATCATGCTCTTCAATGAACCCTGATTTTCCACTCAATGCAAGAACTAGGCCAAATCCATCATCAAAATATGCTTGCTATCAACAGTTAAAGGGAAGAGGCCTGCTTCAGACAGATAATCTGTCCTACTCTCAATAAAACAAAACACTTTACAAATATCCCACAGTGACAATTCAGCAGCTCACTGTATGTCTCATGTTAGCTGCTCAGGTATAGTCTTTTGCCAACCAGAGATAACCTACTTCCAGGGCAATCAGTCACATAATGAAATAAAGGATTCTTAACAACAAACTGAGGGGAACCAGGATAGCACAAATGTTTTTCTTGAACCATGCTAGAGAGAAACTTCACTTCCATAGCCACCTCCACCAGTGATAGTGGAACTTTGCAATAACAGGAGAAAGGCATAAATTGTGAGGCAGTCACTTTACCTGTTTTTTGTAGTTGCATATTACAATCTAAAGGAGCTTGATGATCTAGACCATCCAGTCTGACCATCTCACCTTCTGCACTGGTGACATCTGGGTAATTTTCTTCAGTATCCTTAAGGTCATGATTACCATGGGAGTCTCCCTGGTTTAATTAACAACAACAACAACAACCCACTTTACTACTTCCAGGGGGAAAAAACCCAAAAATCTGCAGGGCTTAAACACACAAAACATTAGCCAAAAAAACTTAAATGTATTTTGGAACTTGGCATTTCGGAGGAGCTGTCAGCATTTCCCTACTCTGCTTTACAAGGTAACCTGCAGAAAGTCAGCCAATATTAACAGAATCTGTTCCAAAGCTTCAAATAAATTGACCAGCATGATATAGACCACTCTTCCAAGGCCGGCAGCGCCCAGTGCTGCAAACATACAGTATAACTCTCATCCACAACCAGGTCCTTTGGCAGCACAGCCATTAAATGAACAGCACTTCACTTTTCATAAAGCTGCAGCCTGCTTTTCTCTGACTGATGACCAGGTAGCCCATTTTGAGGTGAGGAAGTACTGATAAAGTCTTTGTTTTACAAGCATGCATTTTCTTTTCTTACATTTCATAGGTTACTCACATTCACATGTGTTTTTTCATAACCATCTCAAGTATAAATCGTTCATGCATTTTGTACTTCAGTGTGTCATGAGCCTACTACAAAGTGAGTTCTTAACAATATGGATACAGACTGTTGCATCAAACTGCTTATATTTCTTTAAGTGCTTTAATCCAACCCTCTTCTTACATCTATTAATTTTTCTAATGTTAAAAGGACATATTATATGCATGAGACACAGTTACACTGTGTAATTTTCATCTCCTTAACTAGAGCCACATGCCAGTGTGGCCATAAACTTCATAATGTGTTTTCTTTGTTGGGTCAGTAAGAGGTTTACTCGTTCTGAATCGTGATTTCATTATTGTTTCACTGTTTTCATTACATTCAGGATAAAATGCTTGCTGGAATAACACCAAATACCTGCAGGTATCTCCAAAAGCATTCTTAAGGTAGTTTTAATAACTACGGTTACATTAAAGCCAAGAACGAAAAGATGTTTCATGGCAGCACCAGTAAATCAACAATGAACTCCAGTGCTAAGATGTACTGAGAGAAACAGCATCCCCAGCAAAATAAGAGTGAGAAGTCAGGGATGGCATTTGAACTGGCAGCTATCCTATTTATAGCATCCTGAATTAGGATGTTGGGGAGTTACATTTTGAATAAAACTAAATTAAATCACTAGAGTTAAAAGCACAAAACTGAACACTGCTGATAGAGATGAGCTTCAAATGAACCTTGGATTCTACATGTGACCTGAAACTGCTAGATGAAATTGTTCTGTCTTTTGAATTCATAAAATCCTTCGTATCTCTCACATCACTCACTCTCTTAGATCTACAACACTAATGAAAAAGCACTAGATGCACTACATGCTCTAGAAAAACACAATCCAGCCCTTTTAAAATATGATCAGAATTAAATTATCAGTTCAAATCAGCACCAATAAGTGAGAATCATTATCTGGCATCTGCCACTTCGTAGCTCATAATATGTACCAGTAGTTTTACTATGATTCTAGATTGAAATACGCCCAAAAAAATGCCTCACGGCAATACTTCTTGTGTTCCAGTACTTTTACCTGTGTTAAAGCTCACACAAGAATATGGAATTGCAAAATCCCCTTTCCTGAAGCAAACTCCCAGCACTTCTCTTAAAAAGAAATAGATGCTAATTTCAGAGTTACAAGCGTTAATAAAGTGTCAACATGTCAGGCTATTAAAAAGCCCATCTTGGTATTTTCCTTTCCCCTCCCTTTTTCCCTTTGACCTACACATATATATCTCCACATATAAAAATGTGTGTCACACTTTGTTTGGGGTTTTTTAACTAGTTTATGCAAAAAGAATGTAAACAAACACACCGGTTACTCATGATGAGTTTTCACCTGCACCAACTTTGAAAAAAGCTTTCCTATCAGTTTACCCGTGCACACAGCTAAAGGCTTTTATGCTGCAATCCCAATTCACCACAAAGTGACAGGGTGGGGGCAAACCACTAAATGAAAATTAACTCTCTATGGCACTGAAAAGGTAAAGAATGAAAAACATTCTGCTTCATATGAAGTTCCACTGGAAATAATACTTCCTTTCCAACTATATATATATAGGTGTATATATATATATCTATATACATAGTCAAATCTCATACACACTCCTGGTTTGTTTTTGTCCTTTCCCTTAAAAAAAATAAATAATTTTCTTCTGATATATAGATCTGGAGGTCTATTACACAGTCATTCAAAAAGGTAGCAGGCATTTTAAAGAAGTTCTTCAAAATTAAAAAAAAAAGTTGACTTGTGATCATGGAAAAATACAATGTGAGGGAAAGATGCAACTGTGACTTTGGGGGGCTATTTTTTTAAAGAAAAAAACACAAGCTGTCTTTACTCAGTACAGCTATGCTTAAAAAAGGCAAATAGAAATAATGTTTTTCTTCAGCTTTCTCTTCATAAAAACATTCAAAAGATGTTTAAGCATAATATCACGAAACCCCACTTCAGAAGAAGCTAAGCACACTTAATAGTATTAGCTCTTGCCATTACAAATAGGAATAACCTACATACCACATTTTTATGTAGGTAAAACAGATATAGATATATGACACACATGAGCAAGTTATAAAGTCAGCACCTAAGCACGAGCATAGATAAAGCAAGCATATATATGTGTGCAAGCTATGCTCATATCACCTCCCTGAAAGAAGCACTTACTTAGAGGTCACTACTCAAACATTAAGAACAACCGAAACGAAAGTTCTGCACTTGCAGCACCCCTAAAGAAGCGCATAGTAAAGGCGTTCTGCTCCTCTCCCATACCCTCATTTTGCCACAAACAGGTGCTGAGACAAGGAGAGCAGTTCCACTTGTTCTGAAGTATAACCCACTTGCCAGACATGAGACAAGCCAGGAACTCTCTACGAATCATTTTGGCTGAGTGTTCCAAACAGGAATCAGCTTACACAAGCTCACCGGTGCTGAAAGAGCTGGAATCACTCCCCAGCTGCCTCTGAAACAGGTGACTCTCAAGATGAAAGAGGCTTCCATCCAAGTGATGCCAAGCCATTCCTGGCACACTGAACACATACAAGAGAGTCACCACTACTGTCACGTAGATATTAAGTTCACGTTGATTAGAACATATGCCATATGTCTGGCTAGAGCACAGCACACTCCATGAGAGCATCTTCTCAGCTCCCCACAGCTCCACAGCCTGCAGACATGACAGCCTCTACTGAGAAGCTCAAGTCCAAAGGTCATCCCTCTGAACCCCTCTTGGAACAGAGCAGGACACAGACATTAAGAGCCCAAACACCACGTTACAACGCCCCTAAGATTATCAGAAACCCTTCTGTATAACAAGGGCTCCTCACTACCAGAGTCACTGATCTTAGAAAGCATTTTGCAAAGTTTTCACCATCCTTCCATCACAATTTTCTGGATATTCTTCAAGTCCTTGCATTCTCCACTGTACTCCAAGAACCATTCCCAAGACCAGAAAAAAACCACCTTTCATAATGAGCACATTACTCTTGAAAGAAGATTCATTGTGGGCAGGCCGCAGGTGTTCCTCTTCTCTTTTCTTCTTTGTTTGGGTTTTGTTTTTCATTAAGAAACAGTACATAGACATGTAAACATAACTTTCTTTGAACTCATTTCTTGCTGGAAAAGTTCAGTTAGTTAATAAAATCCCTTATTTTAAGGACAATTCCACTTCCTCCTCCTAAAACAAATGCTGTCTAGTATGCATGTTTGCTAGTAATTTCTAATTGTATAATAATTTGATTTAATAAGGTCTATTCAATTTTAACAATAATTCATACACAATATTTGATGTTTCACATGTCTAAGACCCTGCACCTTACCATAAGGTAAACCCTAGTTTCTTTTTCTAGCTTCCATGAGCACCCCTTTTACCTATAGGAAAGTTCTCTTGGAAACTGAAAAAAGCATCAATATTGCCACTCAAAAGTCCAACATGTTTGCAAATTAAAAATTTGGAAACTCCCATGAAGGAAGATTAGAGACAGAAAGCAGACCTCTTCGGGAACAAGCCTTATTAAGACTAGAAGACTGCCACTGAATGGGACAGGGGAGAAGCAGCAATATTGTGGAAGGAACACAGCTGCCCTACAAAGCAGACAGGAGAAATGAGGAAGTTGGAGGCATGTAGTTATCTGGCCAATTCTAATTTTACTTAGGAAATTCTTGCATCCAAGTCTCTTTTATTTTGATACAGACTTATGTGAGAACTACATCAGCCTTTATATTTATCACCATATGCATAATGTTTTTATCAATCTTAGACTAAAATTTCATAGAGCAAAGAAGCAGGTAACATCTTTGATTTACTCCACTAAATGAAGAGATAAAACATAGAACTTGAGGGATTTTATCCTCCCCTCTTCAAAGCATCACTCAATGAACCACAGCAAAAATCCCAAATTAGTTTACACGCTTCAAGTGTCATCCATCTTGTAGAAAAGCCTTTTACAGGCAAGAACCTGGCCAGTTAGAATCTATACCTCAAAAAAAAAAAAAGTCTTAAGAATTAAAGAGCAAAAAACTGAGTCTCTTAAAAGCACATATTCTTGTAGCTAGACAGACAAATTCAGGTTTAAAAAACCGGCCCAGAACCTTACAGTGTGTTCTATAGAGGTGTTGATTTTTAATCACTGAGGTTTTCATTACCAGTACTCGTCATCCCACAAACATTAGGACAGGCACACACAGACTTTTGGTGGAGTTGGTGATTCACCACCACATACATACTTTCCACCTAAGAAATGTTTGTTGGTGGGGCTTGTGACTCACCTCCAATGCACTTTCTTCCCCATCATCACGGTCCCTTGGTGGGGTGTTGGTGATTTATTAACCAACAGCCTGTCGTCTGAACTGAGCAGTTTGCCAGATGGCTACACAGTGACTTCTGCTTCCTGAGGGAATTAAAAGTGTTCTTCCACACCAGTCTGTATTAGTGTATAGTACTCACTTCTGTATAGTAAGTGAGCTCTGACAACAGAGCTGTTCCACTGCTATTCTCATTTTGCCTTGTCCTATTTCACTGGAACTCTAGGGTGAGATAAATATAGAACACTAAGAAAACGAACACTTCAGAAAACTAACAGCACTGTGAAGCCACTTCCAGACAGCCCATCAGGCTGAACCCCAGCATCAGGAACAGAATCTCTTAGCTATAACATTACAAAGTTAATGATGCTAACCAAAAGTCCAGTACATGCTTTGTGCTCACCAGCTTATCCCTAAGAGAGAGTGCTCTCAGTTGTCTACTACAGACTAACGCTATTATTAAAAACCAGAAAGGAATCGTGAGGCAAAAGTCAAGAATTTAAAAAAATAAACAAACAAAACCACAAAAACAAAAGTAACCAATCAACCAAAGAACAGCACCAAAAAAACCCAAACACAAACCCCACAGACAGCAAACTCCTAAAAAGTTCTGTTCTGGAAGAAAACCAGAAATAATGCTGAAGAGGCCAAAGCATAGAGCATACACACATAAAGCTTAAAAACATTCAAATACAAAAAGGGCTGCTCATACATATTTCCATATAAGAAGAATTACACTGTTAGTAACTAATATTGGTGCTGTTATGGGGGGTGTTCCTCGCTACCACACTCTCCACCCCCAAGATCCAAGTCTTGTGACTGTTCATATCTTAGCTAGTCAGTTGAAGATATAAAAGGTGCTGAAAGCTCCAGAGAGGAAAAGAAAAATCAGCCTGTAGTCACAGTTAGCAGTACATACAGGGAAGATTTTTCAGATGGCTTTTAGGACTTGAAAATATTATTGGAGATTACTTGTCTCCTTGGTATCCTGTCACAAACTTTCCATTTGCCATATGTTTCCAAATGGCCAAAGAACAAATAATTTCAAGTATAGGTATTAGCTATTTAAGTACTTTAAAAAAATTTTTTACTTACATTTTATATCATATTATCTATGACATGCTGTTTCTTTTCTTCTCAGCTGTAGAAATGAGACTACAGATCAAATCTCTAGTACCCTGTTCTACATTCTGCTCTACTTGAGGTTATAGCCATCCATGCTCTCGTTCCTTGCTCATGTATGCCATGAAAAGAAACTTAAAACAGGTAGCACATTCTGTGCTGCTGTCAGTGGTGAAGAGTTACATCCCAGGCATGGACTTAATAAAAATAGAAAAAAAAATAGTTATATTACTTTGGTTGTGGTCCTCCTTATGTGCTGTAGTGAGAAACTGATGCTATTTTAACTTAAGAACACTGTTTCTTTTCCATCATCTGCCAATCATTCACAGTTTAGATTAGCAATTACTTCTACACATGTATATAAAAAGATCCCTACTGCTCTAAAATGTTAAAACTCTCCCAAAAAACTTTTTTTTCCCCACAAAGTAGGCCACCCTGCAAAAGCAGATAGAAAGTCATGCTGTGTGAAAAAATTCCCATATCTGTTACTTCCATGACATTTGGAGAGATAATTTATTTATAAGTAACTCACATATTTCCTATTACTGTTAATTTATTTTCTCATTATGTTTGCACCTATACACTCAAAATTACTGATCTACAAATTAAAAAGAGGCACAGGAATAGCAACGTGATTATGCTGTATGCTGCACACTGCATTATCACTTTGAAACAGGAGAATGCACAGGCATATAGGAAGGAAGCACTTCTATGGCTGTCCAAACCACTAGAAGCAACCCTTATACTTTAGAGAGTCAATGTGTCAGTGACTGCAGACAGTGGAAGAGTCATCAGAACTACGACTACAGTTAAATCAAAACCCACACCTCACACATCCCTCTAGCTATAATAGGTTGCAACTGGAAAAATATACGAAAAAGATATTCCATAGGAAACTGAGCAAGAGCTTGCAATAGCCCACTGTCTCCAAAACACAAATCACAGCCAGCATTTCTGTGCATACCCTCTGACTCAAGCTGGGATCTAATGGAAAAGGATGAATAGAACAAGTATCCACCTCAAGCATAACAAGGAAAGAGGCTATAAATTCTCAACCAATTACTCAAACCTCATCAGGATGTGAGCCCATAGCTTCCCCCAACTCCTGCCAGAACGGATGCGGTTTTCCAGTTGTGTAGATGAGGAAACCCTCAACACTGTCAGTCCATCCCATAAAAATAACTTTTGTTTACATTCAGATTCAAGGAATAGGACCGGAGAGGCTGCATTCATACAGGAAATATTTGTGACAATTGAATCCAGGTGGAGGTGGGGGCAGCATGGCTTTACCTCCAAGCCTGTCGAGACACCTCCTTCCACCCTCCTGCAATCAGCATGCATAGGAACAGTCCTGAGCCAGAGACTCACCAAAGTGAGCGAAGCCTTTTGACACAACAGAGTACTCACGACCCACAGTAAACTGACAGCACACCTCAATCCTGGCTGCCACTGCCACCACCAGATGCTGCAGGTTATGCTTTCCAGAATGCAATCCCTGCCCCCAAACCATTTCACACAGAGAGCCCTAGGTAGGTGCAACGTGGCTCGTGATCCAACGCAAAAGAACAACAGAAAAACAGGAACATCCTCAGAACACTACAAGTCTCTCCTAGCTGGCACTAAGAAAGCTATGCTTCATCTGCATATATTCTAGTGCCAGACGTGTACAGAAAAACAACAAAGAAAAAACCTCAGCCTGTAATACCTGCGTATTTTACAGAAAAAAAACCTTACAGCAGACAAGTATACATTGTAGCAGATGCATATCCCACAAAGCAACAAGTCCAAGATCCCATAGCATCTTCTTTCCCTGCTATCCAATTACTCGACTTCCACACCCAATACCTCATGTATGAAACCTGCTTTCTGCAACTTTTAAGAGATTAAATTCTGAAAGCAAAAATGAGACACAAATAAGGACAAACTCAAGAAAATATAAACTAACACTATTTTCATGTGTTAATAATCACCTAAAAATTTAGGTAAAAAACACCTAAACAGTCTTACTAGTGATTTATTGTATATAAACTAAAGATTTACAGAATTTTGACTTTTTCTGGAATACAAAATATCAAAAGCTTGAACAATTAATTCTAAAGCATAAAATGCATTCATATACTTTGTAAATGCCCCTTGCACCAAATAAAACAACCAATGTATTTAAAACGGCTTTAGTCCATTTCCATCTAGTTATTTCATATTTTGTACCTAGAGAAACTTTTGGGTCAGAATTCCTTAGTCTGAATTACTCGAGAACCTCCATGAAGCATACAAACTTGTATCATTCAGTACATGTAGAATTAGGCTATACAGACACTATAAAAAGCAGCCCTGTATCACCCATTAACTTTGTTTTCATAGCTTTACCCAGTATATCTTTTGTTATGACAGCTGCAAAATCACCCCATTACTCAGCCCTCTCCCCCCTGCTCAGTGTTACATCCCTGTTTGCCTTTTGCCCACATCCACTCACACATGTCCTGCTACACTGGCAAAATCTGAAGATCCATATTAGCTGTGGTACTAGTATTTACATTTTTGTTCCCTCACCATCAGGCTCACAGCACTTTCCTCTTCAGTAATACCAGTACTAGAGTCTGCATCCTCAGTTATCACTTGTTTCAGCTACTGCACTTTCCCCTTAGCTGCCTTTCATCATCAAATCTGACCCACATCACTAAAAACTGTCTTCCTTTGCACTAGCAGAACCCTGAGGTTGATCACACTCCCCTTATTATACATATTGTCTCCATATAGGTCTCTTCCCCTGCATTTGCCTCTGGCTATTGGGTAGTTTAACTCATTAAGAGTCACCAAAGAACTAGCAAAAGCCCCCAGTATACCCTGTCATGACAAAGTAGAACCAATGGTGCTATCTTTTCCAAGTCTGGGATTTTGCAACAGGAGTAATTATCTCAAAAAGGTGAAAGGATAAAATGGGAAGGATCTTAGAGTAGAAAACACAGAGTAACTGAAAGAGAGAACAGGGTGAGATGAACCTTTGCACGGATACCAATTACTCCCTCCCCTTAGGCAGAGGCTCAGCAAGTGACCTTGTAGTAGTACAGCTGGGAAAAGCAACTTTCAGAAGTGTTTCACCACGTTGTAGGCAGTTACATTTATTTCCTCACAACTGCATAAGCTAAATGGGGAATTTCAGAGCCACATTTCAAAATAACTCAAAACGTTTTAGCATATTCATTAGACAGCTGTGTAAATTCTGTCTCCTGCCATTCTTCTGATCACTCCAACAGGAAATGCCACTCTGTAAGCTGGCACTTCTGCAAAGCAAATGTGATACTGTATCGACAGCAGACTAGTCAGCATAAACCTCTGACTCAGTGCTTTCTGGCAGTTTCAACAGCTGCCTCAGGAATAGGGCAGTGAAGAGCCAAACCAAAGATAAAAATCATTAAAATCCCTTCCCTGCAGTTAAGAAAAATCTACCTCCAACAAAACCAGGGCTTCATCCTAAGAGTTTTCAAAGAGGGTCTGATACGCTTTGGTGCCTGCGATATCAAGATCTTCACATGGATGCAGGTATATGCAACAGCATTACAAGTGCAAGACCAGATGACGAATTCTCTTCCAAAACACAAACGTCCACACTCAATGCTTTTGCAAGAATTTCATGAACCTCAAGGAGAACATATGGAATTATGTCTACTTGAAGATTTGTCCAAAATTTTATGGTTTACAGTCTTCTTTCTTATTTATATACACTTTGTAAGCCATCTCCCAATGCTGGATAGACTTCCAAGTACAGCTAATTCACTATATGCTAACAGAGGCAGCTTTAAGACTTGAAAAATATCGCCAACAAAATCTGTAAAGCAGAGTTGGAAAGTTTTCACTTTCTCCTAAATAAACCATACTTCAGAAGCAAAACTTGGTAGACAAGTTAAATATTCATACAGGACTTAGACATTTAGAAGACTTCCATGCAGAGAGAGACTTGCAAGCCTTCGGGCTGCAAGTGTTTCACAATGGAATTGGCATGAACTTAAAATACAGTGTAAGTAACTGTATCAAAATGGCAAATCTCAAATAAGCCAGCCTTGCATGTGTCCTCTCAATGCTCACCAATTACACTTCATTGCTGTTGTTAATTATCATGAATACAGAATGGGCACATGGTTTAGAGCCAAGGAAAATCCTTCTAGACTTCTGCAGTAAACTTGCAAGTCAGAGTTTCCAATACCATAAAAAGGTAAATAACAGGAATAACCATTTACTAGACATTATCTGCCATAAATTGTTATCTTCCAACATAAAGCTGGCAAAAAGCCCAATTAGGATGCCATTAAAAATGCAGAAATAAATACTGAACAATTCCAGTAAGAGAGCAGACTCCACAGACCTTGGTCTCTTGAAAGCCAGAAAGAAGCTATCCTCCACAGATAAGCTTACCAGAGTACAACAACATTCCATCTATTTTGTAGAACTTTGTCAGAAATTTTAAAATAAAAACTCTTTTCTAGTTAAAAGTTAGAAAAATACTTAAATTAAAAAAATACTTAAATTAAAAGCTGAGAGGAGACCAAATAAACTTAATGGCAATTATATTGTCAGAATTGTTTGGATTCCATTTCAGAACCAGAAAGAATTCAAAATGTGATCATCAAACAGGCCCAAAGAGACTAAATTTCTTGGCTAGGTCTTATATTACCTAATAGCCTTCTGAGCAAAAAATCACAGAATTCAGGAGCTTCTGCACTACAGCTGCACCTACATCCTGAGAAGTCTTCAACACTGCAGCTGTGCTTTCCCAGGTCCAGGTCCAACCTGTTTTCCTTTCATCTATGCTGGACCACGTGGGACCATGACAGCAGAGGAGAGCTCACTTCCTCCAGGCAGTGCCAGTGGTCACACAGGCAGTGTCAAGAGGACAAATCCCTGAGCTACACGCAGCTGCAGCAGAACCCACTGCCCAATGCACTGCATTCCCAGAGGGGGTGAAAAACAATAAACAACCTCCCTCTACCTTGAGGCTTTTTGTTGTTAATATATGCCTGCAGGAGTGGAAGTTCCCTGCAACAATGAATGTTGCTCACCACGAGACTGTGGTCAAAACATGCTTACACAGTCTTGAATCTGATCCGTATTTGAGGTAGTTGTGTTTTAAACAAATTGAAGACCAGTCCAGGCACTCAGATGTCTCATTTTCTCAATATAACTGTGTGTGGTCTCAAGGCTTCACTCTAGTTTAGATGAACCCCTTGTCCTCTTATTAAGTCAGAAGAGGGAAAGATACTATCCAAATGTCCCAAGCTGTCAACTTGATGACTTTCAGCTACTTAGTACTACCACCTCTTCTAAGACTGCATTTTCTCCTCACTTACTTTAGCAGCTTCAGCTTCCCACTGCACTATCATCCTGACTGAATGCAAAAAAGCCCATTTGAAGTTTCTGAGCGCAGACAGCTGAAGTTACACTGAGTGCCGCAATTCAGTTCCTGCCTCAGATAGGGTATGGTTTTCACATGTCTCAACAAATAAGCCAATAATTAGATATAACTATAAATTTAATACCTGCTAGTATCTCACACATTAATAAAAAACGAAGTATGACATTTTACAATCCCGCTAAAACCAAATATCCAGCTAAAAGCTGTAACTATCCATCCATGAAGGCACACTGTGCTGTGAAGGATCTCAATAGATGGACCCATTTTCATGTTCTCCAATACATGCAAAGACTGTGTCACATGGGGCTACAGATGTTAGAGGTGCTGGTATTTTATCTTTTGGTCTCCAAAGAACAGCAGATGCCACCACACCAGAAATACTATAATGAGAAATGGGGGAAGACTGATACTAGTCAGCTGTTCTGGGTGCATAGGCATGCCGAATAGATGGGTTTCTGGAGGCTCAGGACACTTGTGGATGCACAGTTAAAACTCAGTTTCCACGCTCAGAGCCTTATATGGAGCCAGGAGTGCTTCTGCCATCTGGGATTCACTCAGAAACGTGCTCGAAACCATCGAGGTGTAAATCTCATCCCTGTACAGCTTCAGTGTCTGTCTACAGCTCCACGCTGCGACCCAAGAATTTCTATACAGTAAATCTACAAGGCAGGTTTCATAACTGCCACTCCTTTTTACTTTTCCATGGCACCATAATTTTTCTTTTTAAATATATCATCTACCTTTCACTTCTTAGACCACAGGTTTTATAAAGACTTACAGCCTGTGCCTAAGTAAGGGTCACCTCTTAATTTTCATTCACTCTGTGCTTATTTTGTGCAAGTGATACGGGTAGTAGATCACAGAAACAGATGAAAATTGCACATGGAAAAGTCTTTAAGTTACGCAGCTCTCCAACTCAGCAGTTGCCAGAAAATGTGGTATTTGAATCAAAAGGCATACCAGACTTCTCAATTACCTAACTTCGAAGTAAAGGCAAGTAAGGCATTGACATTTATGATTAAGAAGAAAGAAGATACTGTGATGCTAGTATTACAGTGTGGGATCACAGCTGTGCCAAGCTTACCTGCTTCTATTAAAACTCCAATGATCTAGTGAGGCTGAGAGCTGCAAGTAGGACCATCAGCACACTCTGGCATCATACAGGTTTCTCTTCTTTCTGTGATATACTGGATTCTTACCTTCTTTCACAAAGCTTGAATAAACCCAACAAAATCTGCTCATGCTTTTAGCTTGGAATTCACATAGGTCATTTGTATTTAGGAAGGCCTTCAATCAAACTCAAACTAAAGAAATATCCTCCTTGTACTGCTGCCCTTTCAAAAGCTGTCATTTAAAAAGCTGTGTTTCCAAGACACATACAACAACTACATAATTTCAGCTTCCATTTTTACCAAGTAAACTTCTGGTTCCTGTTGTGGACTTGAATTTTGCTCATTTTACTATAAATACTTGTTTCCTTTAGTATCCGAGGCCCATCTTTAAAAAGGGGAACTTTCACAGCAGTCCACCAGCCTTCAAATGCTCTAAAGAAATTTAAGTGGCAATCTATTTAAGGAACTGTTTTTCTAAAACCGGAAAGAAATATTTTGACTTTGGATAGAATGCAAAATCACCACTCAAGTCAGCGAAATAAGCGTTTGGATGACAAACCAAAACCAATAGTGACGTGCCACAATCTTTTCCTATTTACACTGGATAAAAAGAGGGTACTGGACACTGACCAAGCAAATGTAAAAAGAATTCTTTTTTTCTAGCAACTTTCCAGTTCCAACTTTCAATTTCTATCCAAGTCTCCCACCCTCTTTACTGCAATTAATCATGAACAATGAGGTACTTGCTGGGGTTTTTTTTCATCTCTCTGCTCCTCATCTTTTAAGACAAACTCCTTGAATGAAAACATTCCACCCCACGAAGGTTCATACCTGCTATTCTTCACTCCTTTTCTACTGAAGTTTCAATCTCTTCCTTGTGCAGGCAGCAAAAACAAAAGCTGTCCAGATTCTCTGTATATAGCAATTTATCCTTCCATAAATCAGGCCTGTGACTAACATTATTTCTGTAATGGTTGGGTTTACTGAAGCCTGAAGAATATTTTCAGGCCATTCCTCATGCCCATTCAGGACTCTGCTTTCCCTTTCCAAGGCTAGAGTGTTCTCCACCCTACCACACAACTGCTGCATCCCGCCATTTGGTAGGATGTAGGATATGTACATCTTTGCCTGTGCGACTTTCACAAGCTGATGCTAAAGTGCAACCCCTGGATCTCGGTTTTTTGCAGGCAGGTTTTTGTCACTCCCTCTCCTCAAGAACAAAGCTGCATAATGTACATATTCAAAAGAGCACACAAGAGTAAAGAAGAAATGTGATCTTACTTGAGTAACACAGACAAAGGAGGCCTTCATTGAAGCTGAAAGGGTACAGTTTATGGCATACAAAAAGAATGAGGAATAGATACGGGTGGAGAAATGAATAATGTTTTGTAGACTTGTGTGGTCTGACTTTTTTCATCTTCATACTCTCCAAAACTCAACTTTCCAATGAAACGCAGAATTCACTTCTTTTCTAGGTTCATTCACAGCTCTCAGTAATTATGCATGTGCATTATGCTTGAGATTCTTTTAAATTCTGAGCTTCTTGCCAAATTTCATTGTGGGTAAACACCTTTAAGTACCTAAAGCCAAATTTGTGTTAAGTGTAATATTTCTTGTTCCTCTTTCTTTCCTGGAGTGCTTCCATGTGCTCATACACAACTGCTACACTCCACTTAACTGATGACTGATGTTTTTCACACCCATACACATTTTTCTGAGATGTACTGTGCCCAGCTCTAACTTCCTATTACTATGTAACATGTGGCTGGTTTGGATCTATATTTTACAGTGATCTTAGAACAACTAATTAAGCGTGTACTGTTTGACATTTCTTAGCAGGGATTCTCTAGGACTAAAAAAAAAAAAAGGAATGAAAGTACAGCTAGTCAGAAACATCTACCCTAAACTGGTGGGACGTATTTTTTCGTTTCAGTAAGAACATTCTTTATAAAGGAAAATATATAAAACCAGGAAATTATCAGAGCTCGATATACAATTTAAAAAAATAGAATCATATAAGCATCACACAATCTTCCATTACCCCTCAGGATCTGCATGTAGCAAAAAACAAAATAGTATTTCTAGCACCTGGAGAATGCCAGCCCTGTAAGCTACAGAAGTACTCTTGGCTGTGAATTGTTTGGAGATTGTTTTTTTTTTTCCTTCATTAATTCTTAATCTCAGTAGAAAACTTCCATTAGTCCAAGATTTTCTTTAAAATGAAGAGAAAATTTCGTCTCCAGAGAAAGTCTATCCAGGGGATCGCAAACCCCTGGCAATCTTAGGTTTTTAAACTCATTAATCTCCTTAGGACTGCTATTGGGAGGCTTTCAGTACTTACAGAACTAAACAGCAAATGCTGTCAAATGCTGAGATGTCACCAATGACAATGAATGGCCTTGGACCTGGAGTGCTGGAAAGCTACCAGCTCTGGCCAAGCATTTGCTATGTTTATGTTGAATTCTTGGACTGGATTCTAAATCCCTGTATTTTGTTTTCAGGCTTTGGCACTGGCCCATTTGTATCTCCAGCAGTAATAAATTATGCAGTTAAGAATTTCATACTGTTTTAAGAACCTCAGCTGACAGTGCCTTCAATATGAACCGAGAGTTCTCAGAACATCATGGAACAAGTGCTTCAGTCCTGATCAGATAAAATTACTTAAGTACACGTTCAGATTTGATTTGACTGAGAATACTTGCTATTTGAAAAAAAATAATGTGAGAACCTTGTAAATCTACAGAATGCTATTTCTTCTCAGGAATGAGAAAATACCTCTATTACACTCCTTCACTTCCAATTCCCAGGAAAGACCTAAAGCCAGTGAGCCCAATATCAAGAGCCTCTGCAGGACTCCTGTAGCAAAACCTGCACTGAGCTGAAATTCCACTTGGGGACTGTTGGGGAAATTGTTGTAATATTGAGACTTATTTTAAGTCTGCATTATAATAAAACTTCATACCAAAGTGTCAGGAAGATTCCCTACTGAGTAATAATCAAAGGAATAAAAAAACTTTAAGTCCCACAATTCCGAAGACAAAGGAAGATGCACCCAGGTCTAGATGGATATCCATAACCACCATCCTACAATCCTGCATGCATATCTCACTTTTTTCCATATGATGCATACATTACCTGGAATTTATCATTTATCCCCAGCATCCTGGCACCATTAGAACACCACAGGGACTGGCACACAAACACTAAATTGCATATCATAATGAATTACTTCGAGAATGCACCAGCCCTGCATGACATTAATCCAAAATTACACAGAGACAATGCACTGAAAGGATGTTTTTGTACAAAGCCATGGAATGGCTGCTCTTTGCAAAAGGAACAGAGCACTGGGTGAAGAGAGGAAAAGTGTGGGTAAACAAATTGATGTTTGGCTGCACAAAGACGAGAATTCTAAGTCTATGATGATAAAAGTATTTCACTGGAGAATTACTCCAAGAAGCATTTAGCCACTTAAACAGAAAAAATAAAACTGCTATGAAGTCCTGAAAGAAAGCAATACAGCAAAGATTTTTATATGGCATCTCTTAATGCAATGCATCACAGTACTGTAATTTAGATTAAGAATAAAAACAAATTAAAAAGAAATACTAAATTCTGTGCTAATAAAGTCCTCTGGTTTTGGCTGTACAATTGTATAAATGCCACACACAAAGAACCCAACTGTGAGAACACTAGGATTTGTGGATTAATATCTAAAAAATTATTGAAGAATAAAAGCCACTCCAGGTAATCCAACCAAAAGTTAAGTTTTTAAGTAGCACTGCCTAGAGGAATTTGCTTTACCTCAATTTTTCACTACTAGGAAAGTATAAAGTAGAAAACTTCTGGTTTAGACATCATCCAGTCAAGTGAGCTATATTTTAAGTATGTATGCAATGAATGTTTACTACTGAAGTTCTACAGTAAAAAAGCCTCTTCCAAACAGGTTAAAAGAGGTACATTGTTAGAGCACCCAAGAAATCAGAAAGCCATCTGGATAAATTAAACAACAGTTAAGGTGTAATTTCTCACTAAGACTGAACATTCACAGCTCCAGCTGAGGTCAGCCTTCCGACATCTCGTCACTCACAGAAGCCCAGGAGCTCCTTTAAACCACAGGGCACTGCTTATTTCTGCTACACTGATCAACCAGCTCCTACCTAGAAACCTCCTTCCTGGACTAAGTCTAATCCTGGTCTCATTCAGGCTCAGCTGTGGAAGTACTCATTAGGCTTACAGGGAGGGCAGTAGAGGAAGCAAGCGAGATACTGAATTTTCTTGTGGATTAAAAAAAACCTCAGGGCACATATCTTCAAAATAAGACTCTTAATTTATATTGTGATTTAATGTTTTACAACTCAATTGGCCAACACTGTAGAGGAGCAGTAACATCAAACATTAGCCTGCTGCATTGCAAATATCTGTTCCAGACTTCTCTCTGCAAAATAGAATAGCCTGAGATACCACCAATCTACTTCTCATGTAAACATCCAGAAACCTGTATCAAACCTTCTCTGCCTTCTGCTAATCAGTTTTGCCAAAATTTGGCCACTAACCAGGAACTACAAATTACAATAAATATAGCAACAGGCCTCCAAATCATAATGTTCACTTCAGAAGAAAAAAAAAACCAAATTCAAACATGGAACGATAGTCTCTGTGTAATTTATGGCCATGTATTCCCCAGTTCATATTGAGAGGATAGATTTCAGATGAGATAAGAGAAAAAACAGCATTGGAATGCTAAGTCCAAAACCCCTGCACTGAAGAGCTAAGGGAATTCCAGAATACAACAGGCACACTGACAAAAAAGAACAGCATAGCAATGGCCTAGAAAAGCATGAACGCATCAGGCACTTACAAAAAATATTACATAATATTCAACATTTTCTTTTCACTGTCTTCTTATAGACCAGTTGTGATCTGTATTGCTCTCATCTTGCCACTTTTCTTTCTTTCATTCTAATGCTCAAAAGCTGTGCTAAATTTCCCAAGGGCTCATCACTCACTAAGCAAGCCTGTTTCAATGTACCAGTGTGTCTGCTGTTAACAGTTATTTCCACAAATAAACCACACAAAATTCTTAACAAATCTACAATTACATGAAAACAGAAGAATTATTAAAACCAATGAAACATATTAAACATCTGACCACAGTTTCTACAGTAATTTAGCAGCTACATCACCTATCATGCAATGGACTGATTTGAGGGGGATTTTAGAAGTTATCATATTTCTCCAAATGAGAAACATATTTAATCACCTATTCTTGCAGGCTTTCCACAGTATATTACAGGGATTAAAATGAACATAATACACTCTAGTAGAACACCACATTGTAAAAACAGCTAAACTTTGGTGTAATTTTTCATAACAGATTTGGTCATATTTATATATATAAAAATTTATATTTTACACAAATATTTATATAGCTGTATCCTAGGAATGGAAACATTCAGAGACTAAAGCTCAGCAGAGGGCAGAATTGATGTATTGCATAGAATTTTAAAATCAACAAACTAATTTCTAATATGGAAACAACTCCTGAAAACTATAAACACTTGTCAAAATAAGATTCCTGTAAAAGCAGCATGAATCAAGCTGTTAACTGCCTTTGGTTTTGACCTCACAAAATGAAATAAAATGTAAGACTAAAAACTAAAATATTTCTTACCTAACAAAAAAAAAAATAGTTTCTGCATCATCTTTGCCCTTCCCCTAGTTAGTGAAACTGCATTAGTGTTTTGAAAGTACTCCAATATGGGGAAATGTATATTTTCCTGAAAATTATTTATCAAAAATGGAATTCAATTCTCTTCGCTATAAAAAGACAACCAATAATTATTTTAATCTTACAAACCACCTAAAATCTTCCACTTCAGAGCTGCAAATTCAAGTGAGACAAACAAGACATGCTCCTTCCAACCTTCACGTGAAATGTTCTCACTGATATTTGTTGGGATTTTTAAACTACAAAAAAAAAGTGAAACTTAAGCAGCATGAAATAAAAGAACAGAGGATGCTTAAACAAATGATAGACAAGGATGGAATTTGACTTAAAGGTAGATAATGAGATGGATTTTTTTTTTTTTTTTTTAAGCTGGATAAAGACCTAGCTACTAAGCTCCTAAGTTCCCAAAAAGCTCTATGGCCTACTTTCTCTATTTGTTTTAAAGTCACGCCAAAAGGCCCAGGCACCTGCCCTGATGAAAGATTTCCCCAGAGATTGCACATTAGCAGCCTTCTCTCAGACACATGCCCCATAACACAGGCAATGACACAGAAATCATGTCGAACTGGTGCCATAACAAAATGGGAAAGTGTGCTGAGGAGCCCTGCCAAACTAAAACCCTGTGCTGCGAACAGACACCGTCCGTTAATCTCCTCATTGCCATTTCTCTTCTAATCTAATTCACTTCTTCCCAGCATTTATACTGTTTACCTTTTCATGCCTCCCAAAACAGGTAATACAATTCAATTTTTACAGTCACTTTTACATTCCTATTCCCAGTGATGCAATCACTACCTTGAAAATACTGCCGGGAATTTAAACGAGGTAATTTTGGCAACCAAAAAGTCTGCATAGAGATTTCGTATTCTTCTTACACAAATTTGGGGGAAAAACTGAGTTGGCACCATACCTTTCATGATTTTTGTTTTGCATAACACCTTTTTAAATTTAAAAGGTAAATTATTTTTCTGAAACTGACTTTGTTTCATTTTTCTTTCAAACAATGTCAACCCATTTATTTCCAAACAAACCCATAAAGGGAATGGTATGTTTCTCGTATGTTGGACTAAACACATTTGCCTTATATATTAATAATGAAAAAAAAATTTAGTTTTTCAGCAGTGCAACAGAAGCATTTCAAACTACCTCCTTAACCCTCTGATTCTAAAACAATATTAAACAAAAAGTAAAAAGCCTTACACCAAGATCAGTCTTCTGATAGCAGTATGTCACTAAGAACTTTACATGTTATATAATGCACTATATGTTTTCTCTGGCTCAGATTCTTTCACCTGTTCTCCCCTGGCATTGCTAGCACTACCAGATGGATCCATTTTAGATTTAATTAATTTACCCCGTCTCCTAGGATTTCGAAGAAGTAAAGCACTGACAAGAACCCTGGTCCTTTCCTTTCTTGGATACAGAAAAAGAATCTAGACAGAGAGAGATTTTCCTTTTAAGAACAGAATACAACATTCACAAATAAATATCTCAGAAGAACACGTGCTGTTCAAAGAAGCTAAAAATAGCAAAACCAACAAGCATATGTTTAACTGGGAACCTTCCTAGATCCTAAAAGTAACATTATTCTTCAAATCAAATGTGGATATGGGAACCCAAAAACTGTGTTTGGTTTTTTTTAATGGCAATGAAGCAAGCATATTCCAAGTGTCTGCATATAAAGTGAATACCATACACTGCATACTGAACTAGACAGAATCCCTCCTTCTCGTCACCAGCCTTCATTCCCTCCACCATGTTATTTTTCTCTTTTTAAAGATTCCTCAATATACTACAGCTAAAATTTCATCCCATCTAAATTAAAGCACTTTTTTAAATTCCTTTTATTCTCTGCTAAAGTAAAAAAAATAAATCTTCACAGGAACTTAGAACAGCACAGCAACTTCTAACCACCTGCAGCTCTTTAAAATAGTAACTGCTCTAAAGGACTCAAACTAGATTCCCTTCATGAATTTAACAAAAGGGGTGAGTGGATGCATGTTAATTAAATCATCTGGTTATCTTAATCACTAAGTTGCTTTATATGGACTGGGACCAATCAGTTCTTTGACAGTCCTCCTCCTCTCCTGGCTTTCTCCTTATTATCTGCTTTTACCTCATAAGATGCATGGGACAGAGGATGGCCCCTTTGTCAAAGCTGGTAATAGGATCTGGCATAACTAAGCCAGCAAAACTGACTGGCCTCACAATACTACAAGCAGAAAAATAGTTCAGATAGATCTCCTAAATTGCTAAGTCCAATTTTGAAGGCACAATGTTCCTCGTATAGTAGGGTGGAGCATTTCACAACAATATCCTAGAGCTCCAGTAACGAACTTTCCCAGTTGCAGGAAATGCTACAATAAAACATAAGCCTTTCAGCCCTCTAAACAGAACAAATTATGCAGAAGCACTGACACACAGTACAGGAATTAATTTTACTTAACATGTATCAATACAAAACACAAACCAGCTTGCACCACTCGTAAGTGATAACCATTCTCTAATAACAGACACACTGCATCTCTGCTGATATTAAAACATTTGCATAAAATTCTACCTCCAAATGTCACACAACTAAACAAGAATCTCACCTTCAGAAGTCTGGTGAGACACAGAGCATTAACTCCACACTACATAATCTAATCAAATGCCTGAGGCCAGCGGACAAACAGGAACAACCTATAATTAAATTCAGAAGACTATAATGATGATGTTTTAAAATACCTTATATCAATGTAGCATTTGCTACAAGATCTGCACTGAATTAAACATTTTTTTAAATGTAAAATAATTCATTTGTAAGGGTTTGGGCTTGTTTAAGAAAAGAATGAATCACAGATATTCTGAGTCGGGAGGGACCCACAAGAATCATCAAGTCCTACTCATCAGTGAATGGCCCATATGGGGATTGAACCCACAACCTTGGTGTTAACACTGTACTCTGCCCAACTGAGCCAATCTCAGTGACTTAATCATCCAATACTTTAACTTGATGGTCTTATGAATTATTAGAAAGCAGCCCAATTAACCAAAATAAGCTGACAATGTAAAAACAGACATTCAGGATCCAACAACAATATAATTAAAGGGGTGAAGAACCCTCTATACTTTCACTGGTATTAACACTGCTACAGTCTTAAGGCACAGAATTTGAACTGGCATTTTCATCAGCTCTCACAGCACATTCTCATTTAGCTATAACCAGTAGAGCCACCAATTTTAATTCATGGCAGTATGTATTTTCTATGGGAGTTGTAACAATAATCTACAAGTATATACCATTTAAAATCCAAAGAGTATTTTACAAATCGATGGAAAACCCTTGTGCTCGCTACTGAAAACAATCTGCACCTAGGACCAAAACTATTTGTCCCAAGGAAAACACAATTCAACCTGAGGAACAATTGTAAAAGCAGTCTGCATTTTAAACTGTTCCTTCACTTCTTGTTCACAAACATTTTTCACTGAGCTGGGAGAACACAAATACTCATGAGACACAACCTCAAGAGGTCTGTTTATATTGCCAGAAACTTTTCTAGAACTTTTACCTTTAATCTGAGCTATTGTTACCTTTCTCTCCACTTCTACTGCATGTTTTGAAAATAAAACTCAAATTCTCAGCTATAGAAAAAAAACCCCTGAAAACAGCCTAGGCACCAAGCTCTAGCACCTGTTACCTCAGATTAGATAAAAGAGGCATCAGCTGCTTTAAGCAACCTATCCCAAACCATTTTCTTCCCCCTCAGCTACAGCAAATGGTAACAGCTTTATCCATACAGATTTCACACACTTGCCAAAGTTCTCAGAAGATCAATAAATTTTTTTTTAAAAGGGTCATTTTGGAATAGTTATACTGAAATTAATCAATAGTTCTGACACACCCAGCATCTGTGACATTTTAAAGCAGTAAGATATCATCCAACGTCTCAGCCTTACCACCACCTTTGCCAGTCAGCCAGCTCACTATCCCATCCCCAGCAGCCAGCCTGCCCCAGGAGCCTCCCAGGGCAGTCACACCTGGCACACCAACGGAAAGTCAGTGAGAGCATAAGCTTAACCCTTAAGTCAGAGTTACAGCATAACAAAAAGAACAGCTCTCTGACAGACCAACAAAAAAAAAAAGCTAGATATTTATCAAAAAGTTCATCCAGGCTTCCCCCTTACAAGCATGGTTGACCTTACCTTGAGGAGGAGCAAGAGACAAATAAGAGAACAAAAAAGGTCCACAACTGCTGCACTTCAGCATTTATACCCTCAAGACTAATTCAAACCAGCTGCAGGGACTCCAGGCCCCCTAAGAGGTGGAGCAGATCAGGTGTGCTGTTGGAGCTCATCTTCCTAAATAGTTTCACCTGAAAGTAATCTACCTAACCACGCTGGGAAAGCTACACTTTACTTTCAAAAGTCATGCAGCTACATGCTCAAGTCAACCAAAACCTTATCATCCTCTGAAGGACACAGTGAAATCAACACTTCGCATGGCAGTAATGAAACAACCTCTCTTAAAACCTTTCAGCATTCCACTTTTAACTATTGAATCATTTCTGCTCAGTAAAAAGGCCTTAAAACACACAGAAAGGTTTAGGATCTGGAGCTACCACCACCTGCCAGTCTACACAGCTCAGGTTCCTCACAGCAAGTCTCTCCAGAGACTTAAAGTTTGGATTTATTAGCACTGTCAAACTAGCACCTCAAGATAGTAAGCCCAGTCTTAGAAGACTAAATAAAAAAATACTGCTGCCACAAAACACTCCACTTGCTCTGATGGATTAAATTTGTGTTTAAAAAAGTTGTAAGTGATGTAACTAAACTTCAACAGGCATTAGATCAAATCAGGTGTGGTTTACATCACCTTGACTTCATACCAAAGCATAAAGTAGATACAAACACTGCAAAATAACAAACATAATGCCATGAACTGGAAATAAGAAAAAGCATTTGCTTTTTCTTATTAAGGTTAAACATCTAAGGCAGTGCCAAAGGAGGAAAACTAGCATTTAGTCAGGTAAAATTTTGTATGGCCTTAACTCAGAAACCAGACCCATAAAGAGTGAAAGAAAAGAAATATGCTTATAGCTTAGGGTCTTAAGTGATAAGAAAATAATGCAAACATAAAGCCAGCAGTCCCCTGTTTCTGATCCTGAAGGAATCAGAAATCTCCAAGTGTAAGTATGTTGTGTATATATAGTATAAGAAAACTAACTCCAAATGCTGGGAAAATTTCCCATATAACAAAACCAATTCATCAGAAGTGTATAATCAAAGCATTAAAAAAAATCCCTCATGGGGAAAAATGTTTGCACCGCATACAGACAGACTCTGCAATATTTTCTCCTACCTAAGCTGTTCTTATGACTAAAAGGAAAAGGAATGAGGAGATTTTTTTCATTCAGTCCACAAAACCCAAGTAGACTTTGTGAGCTTCTTTATGAAACAGTACTTTTAGTATCATAACCTAGAAAATATAAGAACATCACAAACCTTCTGCCTGTTGATCTGCAAACTCACTTTCAAAAAAAGTGATGTCAAATCACTTGTAGCCAAAGGATTCACCATATCTGCAGCACCTGAAGTGCTCTGCACCAACTAGGACCATTATAGGTTCCAGAAGTTAGTAACCCATTCCAAATAATTTCTGTCCCGCAGAGTATCTGTGCATAATCACAACTAAAATGTGTTTAACTGAGTTTATACTAGAAAGACTTACAAGATGCTTGAACAAAGAATCATCCTAATACATTTCTCTTTATTTTTGCAATATTAAACTCACCATTTGCAAACAGGTTTTTTTTAGACATATCTGTAACAATGTTTTCCCTATACTTAAAATAGAAAATTAATCCAACACCAGTAGTGCTAATCTCATTACTACTAATAATAATAGTAATAGCATATTAAAAGTGAGTCACCTTTCTAGTTTTAAAAAAAGGGAAGAGCTAAGCCATTAAATAAAAATGTAAAAGATACCATGAAAAATGAATGAAATATAATCAAGTACGCCAAAATATTTAGTCATCATTTGCTTGGACAAAGGGGAAACAAAACTGTATTATAAATTTATTATATAAAGAGCAATAAAAAAGCAACACAGTAGACCGGTATTTAACAGTTACCGGGATAAGCTATTCAGTTGTTGTGTGATGCTGCAATTGTTGATGAGGTTACAGTACTCCTCCACATTTTTGTGTCCTGGTGATGATGAATTTTGGGGTTTTTCCCCACTTTATGGTAGCAGTTCTGATACTTAACTTAGGCAGTGAAGCTCAGGACATGCAAAAAGATTTCCAGGACTAAGGGCTGCAGCTGCACATGTGTCTGTCCCGCAGGTGATCCATGGGGCAAGGGACCTCTGCCAGTTCCACTAAATGTGCACTTACTGCAGTTCTAAAAAAAGAGCCAACATTTACCATTGCACATCAGCTTGCAGGAGAGATGCCCTTATAGGATATTATCAGCCATTCAAGCACTCAAGTTTTTATTTCCAAGGGGAGCCTGGCAGAATGTATAATTCTTGACCAGAATGGAAACATACCATGTGTGACTTTCAAATATTATGTTTCTAATGTTGAAATCTCAGACATAATGGCCACAAACCAAGTAAATACAACTTGCTACAATAAAAGAAAACTGCTTTTAAAAGCTTAAAATGTTAACATTAGGATATTTAAAAAAAAAAATCTGGTTCATCTAGGACACTGTAAACATCTAGGCCTGAGTCCCACGCCATTGAAGTTATTAGGACTGCTTCCCTCTATTTCGACAGACCTTGGATAACTCTCTTATTTCTGTAGCTCTCAAACAGACAAATACATGCAATATATCATCTCAAAGCAAATGAAACTCAACACATTTCAGGGGCAGCACATTCATTTAAACAGAACCATGTATACTATATATGGAAATGAAGTGTTCCTCTCAAAGATGCAAACCCGATGTATTCTCAGGCTATAAATATCATCAGGATTCAAAATGGGCCCTTTCTGACCAATATGCCTCTGGCAGGCATGGAAGATAGGTATCACTCCTTCTCATTTATTTAGACTCTGCTGCTTTTCCACCCTCCATCGCCAGCCAAGGTGACGTGTGTGCCCCGGACAAAGCGCCCACACTGACAAACCATGAGTTCTAATTTGGAACTGGTGTATTTAGCCCCATATAATTTCACATAAATGCCAGTGCAGTCTTGTGATCTAACAGAGTTTTGCACTCACTTCCCAGTGAGGCATTGTATTCCTGCAAGGAACAGGGAGCTGGACTCAATGATCCTTAAGGCTCCCTTCTAACTCAAGATATTCTAGGATTCTAAGCCTTCAGCCATGTAGCAGCATATAAACCCATTACAGAAACACAGCTTTTTATAAGAACTTTTCAAAGCGTAGCTCCCTTCCTTTAGCCACTAAAATCATATGTGGGGGAGAAAAATATTTTTTAACCATTAACACCCACACATAATGTTTCAGCAATCTTTCCCTTAGAAAACCTCCACAAGCTGTATTCACTGTGCCTTCCTCAGGCTTCTGATAATTCAGTAATTTTCATACATGTAAAATACACATTTCTATGCAATGTGACTAGGTATGTTTAGTAGAACCAAAGGGATACCCTGTTCCCCAATTTCATCTAGTGTTATTTTTATGTTTACACCTCCCCAGCGACTGCTGCCCTCCAAGCCTCACACTACAGGATGCCTTGCTGCTGCTGAACTACAGCCTGATCCTGCCGGGGAATTATCACCAGCCAGCCCTGAAATTCACATAAACTTTCGTCACTCTGAGTTGGATTCCACAGAATAGCAGAGCCAATCTCAGAAGGAGCACTGACTGCCGCTCTGTGTTCTGCCTGCTGAATAGAGATTACTGCTTCTTTTTAGCATTTGTCCCAGGAAGGACACTCAATGACTAAGATTCACAATCCACTTTCTTGCAATAATACAGGACATACAAGTACCTTCATTGCTGGTTTTCATTATAATCATTAGATCCCGTCCCTGCAGAGATTATACTTAGGGCTAGTGCTCTCTAAACGTTCAGAGTTTCTGTCTCTGGGGCTGTAAACTGCCCTCATTTCACATTCAGAAATCCCAACTCATCAAAACTGAGTACATGGATCAGTGTTACTTAAAAGCTTTCTGTTTGCTATTATAGCCATTTCTTCTATTGAGCTAAACTGGAAAAAAGGTAAAATCTAATGGTTTTCAACCAGCACTTAGAGATTTGCAAACATGAGATTTTTAGGTTCTTTCTGAATGCAGATGTTCTCCTTAAATGCATGTGTAGCAAAGCCTTGAAAATGATACTGTACCAAAATAACAGTTTGGTTGAAAATGTTTGGTTTACAGGTTAAATCCTTACCTATACATTCTCTTTTGTGCATGCATAACCTATTTTAGCATGTGTTTATAAAACATGAAATCCTTTATAAGCTCCAGAGAGCCACAAGTATCTTCCTTTTCAGAGCACGGAAAACACCAGCATACACCTCTCCACACCAGCGCCCTTTTCTGCTTGTAGAAACACCATCTGCAAAGGGCTGCAAGCACCTTTCCTTTCAGACCTTGACCTCCCCACCACGGCCATCTCTCAACTGGCAACCTGTCTGGAGAGGCTCTCCCGGAGTAATTGCACGCAGACCTCCTGACAGCCATGAGACAGGAATGATTGAGCCAGGCCGTGCATGTGACTAACAAGCAAAATGCATTACAGTTGCCACTAATCCCTTGAGCCTTCCAGTTGTTCATCATAGGCTGCTGCCCAGTACCTCTTCAAGGGAGTCAAGGTGACGCTTCCACGGACAGATTTAAATGAAGGGATCTCCTGCATTATGTCTCCACACGTATCTTCCAATGTACACCCAAACTTTTCTCAACAGAGCGTGCTTCAAATCTGTTTCTTTATTTGGAGAGGGCGTTTATGCAGGTATTGCTCAGAAACCAACAAACCTCGCCCACATGAGAGCCAGCCTGGAATGAATATTGCTTGTTGTATGGACAACTTAAACTTTTCCACTTACAAGTTTTCTCAGGCTTCTAGAGTTCTGAGTTGAAATTGTTAACTTTTCAAAGACAACTTCAGCAAATATTTTATTTCCAGCAGAACCAGGTTTTTTTCTACTCAGAACAAATGGGAATGTTGCTTGGTTTCTACTGACCAAATCTAGCACTGTGTAACTTACTACATTTCAGAAATATGGAGATGAAGGTCAAAGAAGACTATGAGGGCTTGTAATTTCAGGCTAGCAACTGCTACCTATAATCATAATTTCATTTTTTACATGCACACGTCCTAGGATGTGGAGAGGAAAAGCTCTTCAAAACACTGAATGCATCACAGTAAGGATATTTTCTACCTGCTAGAGCCTGATGACATAAGGTCCACAAGAGGTACCCTTCATTGGGGAACCAAGGAGCAGCAATAAGGGGTCCAGTATAGTATTCTTCAAAAGGAAACAAATTCCACTTGATTCTGCACTGACCAGCACCAGGAGCCGACTGTGCCCCAAACCTGGGCTCTCTCATTCCACTGCTCCTTCTCCATGATTTAGAGTTTGTTCAAAGCCAAAATATGGTATCAGATAGTGTAAGCAGCAAATGCCCTTCAGGAGCACAGAAAATGCCTAGGCAGATACATAATCAAAAGAATTATAGATTGTATAACATGCATTTAGCCCCTATGTGCACATCATCATGCAGATTCATTTTATTTTTCCGCTGTTACCACAAACAAGAGCTAATGGTTTCAGAGTCCAGCCCAAGGAAGTTTAATCTCACATTCTACTTTTCATACACAAACAGAAATGAGTTGGTCAAGGGACAAACAAAAAGCAATGACAAGTTATTTAGCAGTATCTAAGCAATATTGAAAATGTAGATGTAAACACTGAGGAGAAAACCAGCCTTTTTCAAGATTGGTTGCAAATAGACTGCAGCTAATTTTGAAAAATTCCATCTAAAATTATACACCATATTAAATAACGGAATACAAGGGCTCCAATAGTAATGACTGTCACACTACATGAAACACTGACAAGGAAGGTAAAGATTTACTTTTTTTTGACAGATTTTTTTAAAATGCCAACTCACAAAGCAGATGTGGAGCATGAAAAGCCTAAAAACTTCAACAATCATTTTTAGTACATGATTAAGAGTAATGTTCTATTCATATACAATTACATAAATGAGATACGGAATTTTAAGGGGTAATGATGATTCTGTTAGCAGTTTTCATATTCTTGACTTACAGTATCTTGACTTTCTTATCTCCAAGGGGGAAAAAAAAAAAGTAATGAAGTTTCATACCACAAAGTGTTAAACTGTTTATATCATAGTTTTAAATTCCAACTTTAAACTGAATAAGTTGAAGAGGGGGGAACTCCAAACAAACCACATTCTAAATCCTTCTACATAACCATTAAAAAGTTTTACATCCCAAAGTCAAGTTAACAATCATCGACAAATCCATGGAATACTTCATGCTTAGAAGATAGCAGGGAGAAAAAAATGAAACTTTTTGTGGTTCTTTGCAATAACAGATACAGACATGAGTATTAGCACAGTAACTCTGAATTATTCATATATAAATATGTGAATTATTCAATAAGAGGCCACAGAAAGTTGACATGAGAAAGATTTCTTTTAGTTCTCTCACTGGGACCGCTCTTTAAGTAGATAGTGAGATGATGCTGGATAGCCCAACTCCCCTGCAACCTGTGGAGCAGCAGAAGAGGCAGCACAGGAAAGGAAAGCTCCTAATATGCAGAAAACTTCTTCAATCCTGCAGCAGGAGGAGCTACTTCTTCTAAAATTGCTTTTGTAGCAGGTCCAATAGAGTCAACATAGCATATATATGCATTCACATTTCTCACCAGCAGCTTTTCCAAACTCACCAAGCAGCAAAGTATGTGCTTGGTAACAGCAAATTTTAAGACCTTTCCAGTTGTTGCTTCAGTTAGCCTTTATACCCTAAATACTAGAAAAGTGTTCTGCAATAACTAGCTATAACTAACATCCTTGCATACACAGAATTTCCTCCAACTCCCCCTTTTTATCATATAAGGAATGCAGGATCAGCCCTTGAAAGTTCTTCTTCGCCAGAGTTTTGAAAACCCTTACAAGTGGAACAAATAGGATCTAAAAGGAGACATATACCTCCCCCTACCTGCAGAGCCCTTAATCCTCCTGCCCCAGGGAACGACATTCATGGAACCTCGTCAGTTTCAAAGATGAAATAAACTCAAATCTTACAACCTGCCATAGCCACAGTATGTCAAGCTATTTGGACTGGAAGTGTTTGAACCCCTCGATGAAGCCTGTTACTAAACTGACATATCTAGCCCAAGAGGTTTTAAAGACAATTTGCACATACCTTTCTATACTGGTTAAGAAATGACTGATCTGCTGTAACTGACTGTGTCCCAGTAATGGACTATCTGACCAACAGTACTCACCAAGAAACCATGCCTAAGAAGTCTGTGTATAAGCCTCTAACTTTTCACTCTCTCAAGGAAGAAGCACAAGGTAATAACCGGCAGATTTTTCTTTTTTTGTCAAGAGCCCTGATAGCCTCTGTAGATTTGTCTCATTCTGTGGAGACAAAAATGCTAAATACACAATGAAACCAAAGGTTAAGTCTTCACTACTCACCCTTCCTTGAAAATTGTCTTTTACTGCTGTAGGAAATAGTATCTTATTATCACAAATTCATTAGAGCTGTGTCATCGTATCTGGCTAACACCTCTCTAAGCAAGTTCAGGTTTGGTTTTCAATGACAAAAAAAATGCCTATAGAAAAGTAGTGCTGCCTGATAGGATTCCTGATGCTTCAGGCTGACTTAAAAGCTTTTACTCCTTAACTTTAGCAATCACTGCTTCCATAGATGGGCCAAGTTCATTGTAATAGTTTAACTTCCACCTGGAATGTGGAGGTTCATTGAGGCAACCCAAACTACACGACAAACAAGTACCATAACTTTTCATGCCCTAACTTTGTTTCTGGTTTCCCCTAAATGCTGGGCCCTTCATACAGCTGGCATGTATGCTGTGTGTTTAGGGGGGAGGGGACAGGAGAAAGGGGAAGACAGCTCACTGTACGTCAAAGCAAACCAGCAACCTAGCAACCATATATTAAAAGGTGTGTGTGTTTTTGTGGGTGTCTGTGTGCCAGGAATAACTGAAGCAGATATTATTCCATTTGTAATTCAAAAAATGTGAAAAGGGAAGGGGAGAAACTCCAGTTGCTGGTCTATTTTGGGGTCTGTCAAAATCCACTTTCACAATACAGAGTCGTAACACTTTCTATGTCATTTTTCGTAATCAAAAATGAAAGTCTGGACTTGAGCAAGTTCTCAGCTTTGGTTTGAAAATAGGCCCTTCAAAGCAGAAGCTGAACTTACATGCTTTCTTCCAGCTGGTAATATGCAAAAATCAAAGGGGCAGAGAGGCTGCCTCAAAGACTTCACACTTAGGTTAAGAGAATACTTACTAGAATACTTCTAGAAAGCTACATTTAATTCAACAAACAGAAACGTCAAAGATTCTCAGGGAGTGGAACTGGCTTTATAAAGGTTCCCTTGAGTGAGAAATTTACCCCTTCAATTTTGCCGAAGTTTCTCATTCCACAAGACAACTGACAGTTTAGATCAGCATATGCAAGCTCCCACCGCATCATATGCGGTCCCAAGGGTGCATATAAACTTCTGATCTGCACCATCCCACCACACCAGCATGCGCGTCTCCGACAGGGCGAGCGTCGGACACCAGGTGCAACTCTCCTGCCACCAGATGAAAACGAAGGAGTTCCTGTGTGGGGTGGAACAGAGAAGGGGGAACGGGGGAGGAGCCGCGGGACTGCACCCAGCACCTCACCCCTCCAGCTACACTGCCCACGTTGCAGCTCCCAACAGCCCGTGGCAACCCTAAGCCAAGAGCAGCCAGCACAGTGCCATCAACAACAGCCCCTCGGCGTCCGCTCCACCGCCACCTCGCCCAGGTGCCCTGCTCTGCAAGGCTGGGCTCCTACTACTCCTCACCACCACCACCGCACCAAACCATCACCGGCAGCAGGAGGGGAAGGCAAGGGGCAGTTACCTTGTTTTTGACCCCGCAGTGGCAGCAGACAGTCCACAGGTACTTGAGGGTCCTCCACAGCAGGATGATAAACAGTCCCCCAAAGAAAGTAACCATGGATGAGGCAAGGAAAGCCCACCACATGCGCTGTCCGCGGCTATCGCAGGGCACCTCCATGGTCACCGGGATGATGAGCGCATCCATCTTGGGCACATTGACGGGGGAGGAGGACGAGTCTGTGTTGAGATTGTTGGCGTTGATATTGTTACTCATTCTAATGCCGCTGCCGCTGCCGCCCGGGTAGGAGCCGCCGCCGCTGCCATTTGCCATAGCTAACAGCGAGCCGGGCGCGCAGGGGCTTCCGAGAGCTCCTCCCGCCGCCAGCGCCCCCCAAAAAGCCCATCACCAGCCATATTGCTGCTGCTGCTGCCGCCGCTGCTCAGCGGGGAAGGGATAAGGAGAGTAATAAAAATAAAAAGCCCCCAATCAAAACAAACAAAAAACCAAACCAAACAAACAAACAAACAAAAAAAAAAAAAAGCAGGTGAAGAGAAGCGACTGCACAATTCCCGGGTCCCTCTCGGGAGCCGACAGGCCGGTGAATTCCGAGCGTCCTCTTTGTACGGCGAAAATAATATTTTAAAAAATTAAAAATGATAATAAAAATATAGTCTCCTCCTCAGATTCCCACCCCTTCCTTCTC
>VZRS01007399.1:218449-376414 GCA_013398055.1 Ifrita kowaldi
GAGGGCAGGAGGGAGGGGGGCGCGCTCGGGGCTCGCAGGAGGCGGTTGAGCTGCAGCAGCAGGTGCCCGGGGATGCGCACGGCGCGGGAGGGGGGGAGCTGGCATGGAAACGCGGTAAGGGAGCGTGAAATAAACATCGGGGACCGTGGCGTGGGTTTTTCCGCTGAAGGCGTTCGTGGCTTGTCTTTAGTTGACACGGGGAAGTACTGCAAACGCTCCGCAAACACACCGTAAATTGCCGCACATCCCAAGAACATTCCTGAATTTAACCCTTAGAAATATAAATAACAATTTCAAATTACACACTTGGGGAGGATGGAGGAGAAAGGGAAAGCCAGTAAGAAAATCTGTATAGTCGTCTCCTGCTTTTTTTTCAGATTCGCGTTGAAAAGCTAAGACATTTATATGTCTATATATGTGTTCATTTATATATAAATCAAAATCTCCATTTGGCACATGGTCTGCTCATTGGGTTGTCTGTACAAAGTATTATGCAGATCCTCTTGACATGTTTCCAAGGGTAAAATACAGCAGCCTTTGTGTGCGTGACATTACCCCATCTTATCTAGCTGCTATACCAGCAGAGAGCCACCATTATGAAATAGTAATCTCTTAACCTTTACTAGTAGTAGTTTCTGGTTTTGCATCTGCCAGGGGGTTATTTGTTTTTGTTTTCTACTTAAGTGAAGGTAATGAGATTTTATGAGTTCCCAAAGCTTTTTATGGGTCTCTCTTAACCCTCTCACCCCCACTTTTTTCGTGCAGTGACACCACCCTTTGTCTAACTCTGTGAGTTTATCATGATATCTTCTTCCAATCTGTTCCTCCAGTCTCTTCCTTCAAGAGAAAGCTTCCTTTTTCAAGGAGGGTTTAATAGATGCCTCTGAATAGAGAAGGCATTAGATAATAATATGGAGGTATATACACATGAGAAAAATGCTACATTACTTTTTCCCAGAGAAAAACAGTCAGTTACATAGCAGACCTGAAGCAGGCCATTCCCAGGAGACTGTTGTAATGGAATTAAGTTGACGATTTCTAGATGCAGAAAACCAGTCAGATTGAAAAGAAAGTGCATGTCACAGCTGCCACATGCAAGCCCGGACTGCACTGCCACAGTTGCTGCCCCCTCCCATGTCTTTTCATTACCAACCCTCCCCACAGCTAGAAAGCCACCTGGACTGCAAAGTGTTGCCATGACAGGATCACACACCTTGGGTCCTGGGCTCAGAACCTGCTCCTGATGGTCATTTGCTCTGCACTCCTGTGTTGGTGTTGAAGGAGCACCCTTTTCACAGCTGCACACGTATCTACGGATCCTTTTATCCATCAGCAAACACCAGGAGTGGAATAAGGGCAGGAGCATTGTAACACAGGCACTTGATGTCTGATCTTCAGAAGTGCCGGGTACTTACAGACACTCGTATAGCTAATAGAAACTACAAGCCCTGTGCACCTTGAAAGATGAGGACAATGGAGGGCAGCTGCACAGCATATCCCAGGGAAGGCTTTTGTGTGGTGGAATGTTTTCCATATTCTGGTCTGGCAAATAACAAGGACTGAATCTCTGAAGGCATGGCTATGGCATATGTCCTCTCTTGCTGTTGTTTGAGGGGGCCCAAAAGATTTGGCAGAGAGGCTGCAGTCTGAAAATATGTTTTATTGCTTTATGCATTCAAAAGGTACGAGTTGAAAAGTATTTATTTGACTCAATACTGCTGCAGCTGAGTGCTGCAGACACTGGTTTCAAGAGCACTCCAGGTGCAAACAGGATCGTTAAGGACTTCTAAAATATCATCCCCATAATACTGTACTCACACATACCAAAGATGGTCCTAAAGAAAAACTCAGACTAAAGCAAAAAAAGTGCACCACAAAATATAGTCTGAACGTTAAAATAATTTTATTTGAATGTATTCACACAAAGTTTACATGCAGATTTGGACAGGGGTAGGAGATTTATTGTGATCACATGTAAAAGGCTGCCTTTAAGTTCTGATGCTCAAAAGCTGTTCATAAACCAACCAACACATACATTAGGAGTCCTAGTTTATAAATCTCACACGATATATCCAGGGGAAAACCTCTTGTTTTATCTGTATAAACAAAACTTTTATTTACACAAATAGGGCTCAGTTCTACAAATATTGACGATGAAACTCACACTGAAAAGTAAATATTGATATCAGTTGGTGAGACTTACCTTACCAGCTCAAAGTTTCCTTACTAGGAATTATCTGCAAAAGACAAAGCAAAGTAAGTAACTTTGTATTTTGTTCACCTATTCATAGACAGAGGTAAAAACGATCCTTGAATGAATATCCTTTCCATTAAGTCCCATTTGAGCTTACTCCTTTATGAGTAAGGAAAGGCCTGCTTTCCAGTGCAGGTTTTATAAAGCAGAGCTTGAGAAAGCCCCCTGGGGCTGCATGCTTCATTTATTAAGGCAACAACTCCATTTCATGTTGTCTTCAGACTAAACAAAGTTTTCCAGCTCTGCATCCTGGAGAGATGTATACCAAACAAACAGAAAACTTACATGGATTAGTTTTCAGATTAGTTGTCTATTTAATATTTCAACACAAGAACTCAAAATTTACTTGGTTAACAATACCCTTTACAGAACGTAACAAACACTGTGCTGACCTGTGTTTTTCCTGTTCCTGCCATGTAGCGTAGTCCAGGACACAATCATGCCTATTTAACATAATTCTGGAGGATTTGGTTCCAGAAAGCAGTGTTTTAGCAGCAAGGAAATTACTCCTCTTTATGTAAAACAGTTCCCTCTTGTGGATATTCTGTGTACAGTATCACAGAAGTATTTAAAATATTCATCAATCCTGGATCTTTGCAATTAAAACCTCCGTTCATCAATTATCCAAACCCCTTGGCATTCTTGTTTTTAGCAATTGAATATGTGAGGAAGAACAAGCTATTGCATTTAATCATAATACAACTTGCACATTTACACATTATCTATAACGAATTATTTAATTAAGTGCAATAAACTCAATAAAGCTAAATAAAGTTGCATAACTGTACCTATATGAGTCAAGTACAAATCACAGTGGGGTTTTTTATTTTGCTTATAGGAGAAAACTTTCCACATGTTCCATTAAAAGAAACCACGATTAAAAAACAAGGAAAAGATGCACTACATAAAGGAAAGAGACAGTAATGGCAGAGCAGTCAAGGTTTTCAAGGATCCATGTATTAAATACTGAAGACAAAGAAACTCTGGAATGATAAATCTTTCAATTAAAACTAAAGAGTCCAAGAAAGTAAGTGGCACAGCTTCACTGGTGACAAAATATTGCACCAGGGATTAATTTGGCCTGGCAGTTTGGAAAAAAAACCTGTATGAATGGAGTAAGAGTGTTAAGATTTATGTGTTCTCTAAATGATGACTACATTACACAAAAAATAATTTTTTTTCTTAGGAAGTGAAATGTGAGAGTATAAATGTGTACTCCCCAGTTTTGCCCAAAGGCATTTGGTCTAACTGAGTCCGGGGAAATGATAGAAAACAAATGCATGTTATTATCTTGAGGGAAATTATATTTAAAAAGGCTAAAAGCCTTTATATAGCAATAAACCATAAACTTGTTTACCACAACGTTGTTGTTAAATGGTTATATATAAAACCTTCCTAAACTTTGTTTAAAGGTACAGAGAAAATGTTGAAGAAGCTGCTTAAGGTTCAGTAAAGGTAAATACTTTCCAAGGTTAAAAAAACCCCTCAAAGTTCCAACTGTTTGTGTTCAACAGCCTCCTTCACATTTTTGTTGTCCCTATAGAACACACTGTTGGCTTTTATGTTACATCAGTGGCTGTGGCAGAGCAAGCACTTAGACACAGGAATAGCATAAAATAATAATAAAAAGTACTTCTACTCAAGAGGCTAGGTCTGTGTTTCTGAGGTCAGTGGGGCACTTGGTCTTGACTTCAAATGCTGGAGACACAGCATCAACCAGATTTCAGATATAAGCACAGATGTCTTGCATAATTAATTCTGAGCCTCAGTTTCATACTATTCCTTACTACTTCTACTTTGTCCTGGTAGTAGAGTGAAAAACCATACATTTGTAGTGATTAGATGGATACTGGAACAAAATCATATCGTGAAATAATTCTGAGACTTTTGTTGTAATGCAAAATGTTAGCTCTCTGAGATGCTGATGTAAAGCACGTAAGGTTGGATCTACTGTCCTTGTCTTCAAGACTCTAAAGAGGACATATTAGCAGGAGATTATACTAATATACTAATAACGGTATATTTGCACATGGCAAATTATTTTCTGTAGCTTTTGTTGTTTTCATAGAATTTAGACAACCTATTTCAGTGCATATTAATTGAAAATTCTGTTTAGCTTACTTTCCATCTGCCCAATCCCTGTTCAAAGACTGAAGTACATATTTAGCATGATAATATATTGCACACTGTACCAGCTTCTTATCAAAGTACCTTGCAGATACGAATATATTCAACCTCATCACATCTCTCCGTAACAGTATACGTGAACTCTATTCTTGGCAGTGAGGTTATGTAACGATTTCCTTGAATTAGTTAAAACTTTTGTATTGAGATCTATTTTGGCACTTAACCCTGGCAAAGTCCTCCAGCTGGCAGGACAAAGACATACCTCAGCAGAATGCTTTAATGGGTCACCCAGTCATTCAGAGTGATCATCTCCAGAGTACTGGAACCCTTGCACTCAATCCAGCCAAATAAAATATTAAAGAAAATCCCTTGTTCACACTAATCCATATGGTATGAATAGAAATTTAATACAAGTGAATGTTGCAAACATAAAATATTTTCTTTGGGCTTTTTTTTTTAATCATTTTAATGAAGCAATTCTTGTACATCCTTGTGTTTTGCTTAAGAGTTACACCCATACATACTTCCTCATTCTTACCAAGTTTCTCAAATCGTGTGGGTTTTGATTAGAAGTGATATTTCTTGCCAGTAGCATCTCATTTCTTATTGGAAAATTAGTATGGTTTATGCAATAACAGAATATTAACACATGGCTAGAATCTGAAAAAATAAGACAGTGAGATGACTTCAGGAGCAATATTAATTAAGCCATGTTAGATGGTCTGAGGTCTGTAAGTGCATTTAATAAGCATCAATCCAAACACTTAAAAGCACTGTTGATTCATGCGAATCAGAGTCTGTTTGTTACTGTTTGTACTAATGGTATTTCCTTCCAGCCAGGAGAGAAGAAAGTGGGAAGATATTGGGATATTCTGAAGACAGAATAGTAGCAGTCACTGTTGAAATACAGATAGACTAACAAAGGACCTACAGAAATAGCAGTTAAACAATGCATCAACAAAATGGAAAACACATAAAGACCTTTAAAATGTCTCTCTTAAACCACTAGTCCTCCTTTTTCTGAGTGGGCCCTGACAACCAAACCATAGAGGGAAGAAGCAAACCCTTCACCCTCTACTGAAGGGTGATGACAGAACAACAGAGAAGTACAGTGGTGTGCAAAGAACCACAGCAGGGGAGCAGTAGGAAGAAGCAGGGTAAAACTTCTCTATGGTTTGTGTTGGTTTTTTGGGTTATATCAAATCAGGACAGCTACATCACTCTGCAAACGTATCAGGGCAATGCCAGGACTTCTTTCTGTACAATTTTTGTTTTGTGGAAGCTCTCCAGTTCTTTGTAGAAATATTGACAACCACTGGTCATTCCAGATACGCCCAGAAACTTCTAATGGAACAGTACAGGAACTCTTATAGTAGTACAGCAAATAAGTGTGTGTGTGTATAGATCTATGTCTATATATATCTCCTCTGTGTGAAGTAACTGTGAAAGCACAAAGCAGTCAGTGTCCCCCAGTTTCCAACAGCAGTGTTCATGCTGTGGCCATAGCTACTATCTACAAACAGAGCATTCCAGAACTGCTCAGGTATTGCCATAATGATCACAAAGACAAATACTAATTTTTTCTAATGGATTTAATTTGGCAAACTTAATATTTATTGCCTCATCTTTTAGTATTTTCCATTCATTTTACTTGGTATCTCGCATACTGGAATTGTGTAGGCCAGGTATCTTTATTTGCTTGCTCCTAGGAACCCTTTGCCTTTGACTCTAGATCCTCGATTCTAGATTCTAAGGCACAACTAAAAGGCTATGGAAGGAAAAAAAGTTTCATTGTAAAATGTAAATCTACAGATGCGTGTTGGCATTGGACGATTCTTTTTAAGTCCATCAGCCAACTTTGCCACGTGGCACTTGCAGTGAGTCATTGCTGTCAGAGTCAGAGCCCCTGCAATGGAAGCTCTGCCAGTCATTCCCGAAACCAGCCGCCAGCCTTAACGTACTGTAAGGCTCCAAAAATCTGTTGTGTACAATTTAAATTATTTGGGGAGCAAAGCAATAGCAGGACAGTACTGCTGCTCTGCTCCAATTTGGCCAAGGGAAATTTTCATAAAAGTCAGCTAAATGTGAAAACCAAGAAAAATGTGAAGAGGTGTGTGTTCTGAAACCAGCCCCTGAGAAGAACAACTCTGAGCAGTAGCTAATTTGATGTCCACAAGGTGTAAATCTGTTTAACACTGAAAAATCAGACATCATACTAAAACTTTAAAGGAGAGACCATATGTTTACAAGCAGCCACTCCATTTTTTTGCAGCTCATTATGACACTTACACTTTGCTCTCCCTAGGATATATTCACATTTAGGAACTCGGTGTTTATTTTTGACAATAGCCTCAACATAATTCAGGAAGAGCAGTATTTGCAACGACCTGCTTTGCTTTCTTGTCTCTCACGCTTGTCTGGAGCTGAATAGCTGAGAACTGGCAATTTGCAATTGAAAATAAATTAGACCAAAATAAATCTTTTATTATCAAACGTCAGCCCATACAGTAAGTTTTGAAAAGCTGAATCTCACCATAATCAGAAGACGCTAAGATGCTTTTTCTCTTCCCACTTACGTAAGCATGTATCCGCCAAAGAGTTTTTCCAATAGGAGGATGAGATACAACACATTTAACACGCAATCCTGCAAAACGCTGAGCATTCCTGCTTTGATCCAGCAAAGCATTTAAACAGGTGTCTAACGTTATGCACAAGTAATCTCACAGAATCCTGTAACCAAGTCACATGTTTAAAATTAAGCATGTGGTTTAGGTCCAGGGTGACAAGGCTCGACACCTTGTATGATTAAGTGACTAGTAAGCTGAAGAGGTTGTGTAGGAGTCATGTCCTTAATTGCTTGCTGACTTCATCAGCACGTATATCTTACTGGGGCTGTATTTGCTAGCATGCAAAAGGTGACCTTTAATTCCAGAATTAATATAGCTTTAGCATTTTCTTTTCTGTTTGGAACTATATGTTCTTCAATTAACAAAATAATGAAAAAATAATACCCAACTTAGTCAAAATTTTTGAAGGATCAGCGATTAACTGACATTATTTTTTGTACCCCTGATAAAAGATGAATCTCTGAAATAGTATTCTAAAGGCATAATATTCTGTTTTCTCATGGACAGATTCAAATATGTCCCCTCACAAGTCAATGGTGCTGCTAAGGATCAAATATATACCAGTAGTCACAGATAAGTGTCAAATGTCAGAGCTCTGCTAATGCAGCAGTCCTATATGCGGTACTAAGTCTGCAGCAGGCTATCAAACAAAATACCCTCAGGCTGAATCCAAAATAATTGAATTCAAGGCCAAAATGAAAGCTGCCTTAAAACGGAAGTATTTTCCAGCAGCAAAAATATTTCTTTTTTCCCTGTGCTAAATTCAGTGGAATGTTGGGATGCCTAATGGCAACTGACAAAAAGGAGGTGCAGTTTTGACCTTCGGCTGCAGCCTCTGGGCAATATTATAATGGCAGAATGAAGCTTTGTTAACTGAATAGTCTCATATGCTGCATTAACTCGTGTTCATGACTTTAATTTAATCTGATCTATGGGCAGATGTTAAATTCTTCTTCCTCTCATAAGCTAATTGTAATTCAACCTGTGGTCAGAACTAATGTAAGTTATTTGGGAAGAGGCATGGATTGTTTGCGTCTTATGCAGTAGGTGCAGTTTTGCCTTTGAATACAAGTCTGTAACTGCATCAATGACGGATATGTGTGCATATCTAATAATAATTTACATGTGTATACCTAACAATAGTTAGACACACGGTAATTTGTAATTGGTGGATCAGTATCTTTGAAGAAAAACATAATAAAGTATTTTCATAAATGTTCACAGGTGGGTATTCTGCAGATAATTTTAAATTATTGATTAACATGGCAGTTTAGGCAATGGAATACTGAGTTGTGTTTAACTGTGAGACATATTAATCACAAAACTTTTACCTATTCACCATCTCAGTCAAGTCCTATTCATAGTCTCTGGTAATACACTCCTGTGTGTTATATGATTTTATCTCACACAACAGGTTTTCCCAGAGTCTCCTCTACTAAAGGGAAGTTTGCTGCTATACGTGTGAGAATACATTATTGCTCACCTACCCTCAGTATGTGAGAAACTGATATATGCAGTCTGTTGAAAACTGCAATGGTTAGAATATTTCTAATGTTTACACAGGTTTATGGTACTTGAACTTGGTCTGGTTTTTATAAATTACGCTTATTGTTGAATGTGTATTATAAAGTGTTACTTGGTATTATCAGTTTTACTAAGCTTATAATCAAGACTTTTTTCCTCTGAATTTCTCTGAATTTTTGATGTCAGATTTCCAGTGTTTTCTTTTTGCATGAAGAAATGGGTAACCTAGAAGTTTTTAACGTTTGTGAAGAGATGAAACTCCATAATCATTCTATGTCTCTTAGGATCAAGGCAGGTGAAACGCAATGCCATGTAATGTGTTTATCTCCCACACTTAAAACAATTGTTTCAAGTGCTAGAGAACCCTACAGCCATATTAAGATTATGTAACATAAAATAACCAGTGCTTCAATAATCTTAGTGTGGTCCTGGAAAGCTCTAGCAGTACAGTACTCATTCCATGTTAAAACAAGAAAAATTAAGTTAGAATTTATGGGGTACTTTTGTCCCATGGACAAAACCAGCTTACTACTAAATTGCTTTCCTAGAAGGAAATGCACCCTGCTTATATAAAAAGTAGTTCATAAAAATACTTTCTCTTTAGTTTGCGGAAAGATTCAGCTTCCTACAGGCAAGTAATTATGAGTAAATTATTAACTAACTGCAATAGAGCCGTAGGACGATGAAAGTTTGTCAAGGGCAGGTTAGCATTAATATAAATAAATACTATTTTAATAGACGGTGTTTAGGCAATACGCTCCGTTCATTGTGCATCAGGCTAATGCCCTTTCAGTGACAGGCACTGGCAACTAATTAGGATGTGTTTAAATCCTGATTGATGTGTCAATGCAACACACTTCTGTATGCATTGCATGAATCACGAAGTAATAGATTTACCAGGGGGTTATCACTATCAATAAAGACATAGATTATGTTAACTTTTCTTAAAAAAGAGGGTTTCTACTGCCTTTTCTCCTGGATGGTACAGTAAGTGCTTTCTAACACAAACTAAAACATACAGCCAACCTTCCTCAGTGTTTTACCTTCCCTTCTGCGAAAAAAATCTTGCCTTCCAGACTCTAATAAATTCAGTATTAGACATTTTTAAACATGCAGTGTCATCTCTCCAGTCTTCTCTGGAATAGTATCAGGTTTCAGGAAATACTACAGGTAGAGCTATTTCTTCTTTGGACAATTAGAATAGATTTGCTTTCTCTTCTTCAGCTTGCTTCAGCTTCTTCAAAACTATCATGTTAACCAATTCTCACCTTGGACCAATAATTCTGCATCACAGAAACACCTTTTCTTGTCATCTCAGTCTAAGAATAATAAAAATATCACAGTTCTGTAGATTTTTAAACTCTCCTTGATGAAGGATGAGATCCTTATGAACTCAAGATACAAAGGAAATAATATCCCATACTAAGGATAAAGCTGTATGTGAGGAATCAGTGCTTTTAAATTCTTCTACAGTGTGACAGAAGACAGTCCTAGCCTTAGCCCTGCTGAGTGGGAGCACACCAGGCAACATCCAGACAGGGGCTTCATGATGGAAATGGCCGCTGAAGGCAAAAAGGTATTCAAGTCTGAGATAAAGTTTTGAAGTAGCTAAGGTTTTGAGTAGATAAGTAGATAAGGTTTTGAAGGTTACAGAAGAAATGCATGGTGTTGTTTCAGCTGAAGTCAGATTTTTTTTCAGTTAAAATTTTGAATATTCAGACTGTCTTCATATTAAACTTAGATCCATTGGATGTGGGTCAATGCACACACATTTCCTGTTATATTTTCCCCATGATGCCTAATATCTCTTGTATAATGGGTACGTGTTCTTGAAAACTAGACAGAGGCGTTTAAATCTCTTCTAAACCAGGCAATGTAACTATTAGTAGAAAGTACTACAGATGGCTGACTAATTGAACCATGGAAAGTATTATCACACCATTTCTCAATTTAGAGCTCATTATTCATTCGAGTTCAATCTCATTTCATTGCTGTTATAATTCCATATAAAATTAAAGTGAGTTTTAAACTTACACACCTGAGTGAGGTTATTTTGCAGTTGTCCAAAGTATACCTCGTTTCCAGCCAGTCCTACCAGACCACAGAAAATGACTACGTATATTTTTTTGCTTATTTTCTGAGGGTTTGGGATTGTAGCTTAGTTATTAGAGCAGATTCCTTAGGCCAAGATGCACATGCAGCCTTTGCTCTGTGACCTTGAGCAAGTTACTTGTACTCCATGGGTTTTGTGTTTAATTCTGTGCAAAGGGTATTGTGGGGGTTAATATTTCTACAGCGCTTTTAGAGTGTTAGGTGAAAGGCACTGTAAAAGCTCAAAGTATGACTTATTAATAATATATACGTACATATCTTTCCAGGTTATGTCTCAGGTATCCAGCATAGGGATTTGTACAAAGCTGCGTGTCTTCTCCAATAAAACAGACTAGAGCAGCTACTTATTTGAAGTTCTTTTGCACCAGATTAACTGAATGCCTGAGAGAATGATACTAGGTCACCTTCTTAAAATGGCCTGAATACCAGCAGAAGATTAAGAAATGGTGGGAGTGACTATATTTTGTTACACTGAAAGCATTACAAGCAATGTGTACATGAGCAAAGTGACATTCACTGACAGATTGAATTGCATTATGATAAACTAAAAATGGCAGAGAGGCTCAGACCTTTGGAATAATAACTCTTGAAGATTTTCCATTTTGATTATCAGTTGACTGACAGAGGGTACAATGAGAAAATGGCTATGACTTTTAGTCTGGAAAACAGCTGCTTTCTGATCCAACTTGGTTAGGTTTCACCCTAACACCAATCTTCATCTCTGCTGGTTTTCGTGAGTCCTGCATCTTTTTTTTTTAAGTGCCGAACCCTCAATTTTCCAGCAGTAGCTCAACGGCTGTAACCAAACACTCATCGTACCAGATCATACGTGATACAGGAGCACAAACTAACTCCCATGTGGCCAGCGAACTTCCAGTGCCACCCTATAATTAACTATTGCTGGACTTTGATTAAGATAATGTGTATTAAAATATAGTTGCACTTCTGAGATTCTCAAGGGCTTAATGCCATCCATTTATGGAGCTCTCTTTCCTTCTGAACTATTGTAATGTAGAACATGAGTGTGTGGGTTACTTTAATGGCATTGGCAGAAATGTGCCTGTGTGTGTATTTTATGAGTTTTGTAATTGAAGACATGAATGCAAATATATGTTTTCACTTAATGTGTTGTAGTTTTAATATACTACAGGATCAATTTCTGGCATTGTATTTCAGACTGAATGACAGCTTTTTAATTCTTTTTTTAATTTGTCTCTTGTGAAAGAAAAGTGAGGGGTGAGAGTAAAGTTCTTAAGTGGCCAATATCAACAAAGAAAGAGAAATACTTTTTTCTCCAGGCTAGTAACATCCAGCTGGGAATGAAACCTACTTTGTCAGTATAGCATGAGCTAAGCCAGTCAGTCATTGGCAGCAAGAAACCAGGTCACAGTGGTCTACAGCAATCCTGCTGCTGGATCATACTCTCTAATGAAGAATGAACATGGACATGGACAAAGGTACAAATTGCATCAGCAGCAGCAGCTGGGTGAAATAAGGTTTAACTGCTTATAGGAACCAGATGGTGGGCTATTAGAAATCGTCTAAAGCTGCCCTGGAGTGGCAGGAACAGGCTTGAGTTCCTGCAGCAGGCAGGAACTGAAAGCATTAGTGTAAAGATTTTGTCAGATGAACATGTTCAGGCATTCATTCCTAATGTCTCCCTACTTCTATTATAAATTTGAAGGGCCATAAGCAGAGGAGAAAGATACAAATTATGGAAACAGATGGAGAGTCAGTGAGGCATAGAAGTACAGGTGCTATACGAACAGATGGAGTGAGGGGGGAGAAAAGGAAAGGAAAAGTGCTAAGTCTGAGAGGTGCACAAAATTCAGCAGGTGTATAACAGTTCAGTCTTGTAGGGGGGTTTGGAAATTAATTACATCACTTTTTTCTCAGATAGCTCACTCCTTCCCACAAGAGACACTAGTTTCTTCCCTACTCCATGTGCATTAAAACAAATTGACTTGTCCTTGGATACATCTGACTGCCAGGAGTTTTTAAAAAAGTTATCTTGTGACAGGGCTGAACTAAATCAATCCTATTAAGAGCTGTTATCTCCTTAATATCATTGCAGTTCCTTTGTCCCAACTCTAAACCACGTTGGTTTACAGATCAATGTTAAGAACAATGGCAAAGCTGGAATGCTCTTGCTTTCAATCCCAAAGCAGATAGAATCACTGTCCAAAAAGATGGTGCCAGTAGAAGTATTCAATTTGGTAAACCATCTGACAAACTTAGACTGCATTCACCAAATCTCAAATCCAACATCAGCTTCCCATTACACAGCAAAGCACAATCTCACTGTCTGACATGAATTACATCAATTTCTCTTTTGTAGTAAAAAGACGTATGATGGCTGTTATTTATCCCAGGAAGAGTTGTTTGATGACTTAGACAACTCAGAAAACTTAAATTCAAAATTACAGTACATTTCCTCTCTGCCTTTGCTGAGTCAGGGAAATGTCCCTGTGAATGACAACACTCTGTAGCAGAAGTGGCTCTGTGAACCCTGCAAGGTTGAGCCTAACAGGAGTCCTGGCTGGTAGCTGTCTGGGGCTGTGAACTAGGTTGGCTGGAAGTCTTACAACTGACAGATTCAAAAACTATAGCCTCCATGCCCAGGCTTAGCTGGGGAGGCAGCCCCCCAGCAGCAGATGAGCGTAGGGTTGAGCCCTTTCACATCTGAGAACCAGTTCTCAGTGATTAACCGTTCAACTCTGATTAAAATGCACATGTGCCTGCTATCCTGGGGGCTCACGTTTGAAATATCCTCTTTGGACAAATTAACATTTGCAAGCAAGGCATGGCTGGTTTTTTCATTTATCATTATGCTTTCTTCCATTACCTTTTGTAAGAAGAGGACTTAATATTCCAGGCATTACCTACTGGGTACCATTGCTCACAAAGCTCTCATCTTCTCTATTTTTGAAGAGAATCTCTGGTTCTTTCCTGCAGTAGAATGTCTATTTGAAAAATAGGATTGCTAGGAAAGATTATTTATCATTTTCTCATTAAATCCAAAAGCCAGAAGGGAATATATCTGTTGGGTCAACTAGTTATTCTACCTTCCACACATTTTACAATGTAAGCTTTGCAGATCATGCAGACTTTGATTGGTTCCCTCCTCCATGGGAGGAATGGGTTCCATTTGGAGGATTACTTCTAGAGCTCCGACAGAGGCATTGGAGTCAGGATTCATGATTTCAACTTCCATGTCTTGACCACAAAAACACTTTCATGCAAACTCCAGACACCCCCATGGACACTGACTTCAACAATGTCAATGCTCAATCCTTTTCTGGCATGTGATCAGAACAAATGTGAACACAAAGACAGCAGAATAGGCTGGGATCCCAAAGTGGCATTCCCATGGCTGCCATCACACTCATTTTCTGCATGTTTTTTGGGTCACTCTGTATAAACCTTTGCTTGACCTTTGATTGTTAGATTCAGTTTTGTGATCTCAGTTTAGCTAGCTTTAGTTATCACATCAGTAATAATTGCTTTACATCAGTGTTTCGTCATAAAATCAGAGTGATATCACAAAAGTCTGCCAGCTGACTGAGAAACAAAGTTGAATGCTTATTAGATTTTGAAGGCAATATGCAATAGGCCACCATTTTAGTATATTTATGCAAGTCATGTAGCCCCACTACAATAAGATGTCTCATAAACTATTAGCTTTGGGAGCACTGCAGGATAAGGCATACATTAAGCACATTAAAAACAAATAGGAGGTGGCAAAAGACAATAGCAGCCATTAAAGGAAGGATCACAAGATCTGTTGGACAGAGTCAACACTCTTAATATGGAATCACTCTTGCACAAAATTGAGTGTTTGAGCCTGCTGCAGTGATATTCAGACCAGCAGTGAGAAGAAATCTGTCACTGACCACCTTGTGAACTAGGGAATAATTCAATGCAGGCAACCACCGGTACCACAAGCACTCTTGTCCTGAAGAAACCTTTCAAGAAAAGTATCTGATAGACATTTGTACACTGAGATAGTAAAATAACAGGTCCAGTAAATCCACACAATTACTGTTTCAAAATCCTTATTTTGTTTATCTAATGTATTTACAGGAATATATTTGTTGACTTATCCAATAGATTCAAGACCTGAAGTCTCAGACAAAAAAAAAATTTGGCTTTCAATATTAACTCAATTATCAGAAAAAAAATCCTGTAGATAGGAGATAAGAGACTTTGTCTTCTGATTCCAGCTGCTTGTTTTTATATAATGCAAGAAGCAAAGGGAGCACACTCACAAAAAAAAAAAAAAGTTAGAAATTATTTGTACTCATGAGCAAATACACACAAGAAAATGTATCAAGTCTACAGTCACAAGCATGACAGATGCACCCAAGGTCTTGCTGACATTGGCAGCCTTACAGGGGCAATCTGTATAGAAGGACGACATGTTCTTGAGCAATTCCTTCTAATGAGGCTTAGAGATTGGTTCCTTTAATATCTCTGGCACGAAGTTTTGAGGTTTTTGCTTATGAATTGAGCACTGGAGAATTATTGGACGACTAATAATAACAATAACAATAATAATAATAATAATAATAATGTTTGTTACCAGGTTGATGACAGGCCCTGAAATGGATCCCCAGAATCCTCCTGTATATATGAAACATATTTTTCTTTTCCCTCAACTGAAGACAAAACCACTTAATAAAAGGCTCAAAAGAGTCTGTATCATAAGCACTTTATCATTTTCCACGAGAATGCAACTATAAAGGGGGAAATCATACAGACTGTGAAAAGTAGTCTAAAAACTACTATAATTTAAGCATGCCATGTAAAATATTGAAATATGCATCTACTACTTTCAGTTAGGGATGTTCACTAAAAATCTTATTTAATTTCAGGCCTGCTCATTCTTTACATATGTAATACAAAGAAATAGTGGTTTTTGGTTTAGTAGGTAAAAATCAGTAATGAACTGTATTACATGAGAAGAGGACACACTAAACATCCTTCATTTCCTTAGGGACTTGTTAGTTGTATCAAAGCTGGTATGTCATTAGAAACAATGCAATCCTGTATTAAAGGGTGTGGGGCAAATAGCCTCTGATCCTGTGACAGTAAACTGAAAATCCTGTTGAAACAACCCAAGAGGAAAAGCCATGCAATATGAAAGAAGTGGCTTTTGAATATCACCTACCCTACTTCTTGCAGTGGTAGAATGAACTGGGCCCATGGGAGCCCCTGCCTACTAATTCAAGGAAAGCTAGGGTAATTTTTCCCCTATAAGAGATTTAATATCCCCAGGGTTCTTACATATGCTTCTTATCTCTGTTTTTGTGAATGAAATGATTACCCAAGAAAATGACACCTACTTCTCACTTCCCTTCCCTTTCTCTCAAAAGCTTCTATTAACCTTAGCAACTCTTTACCTTATCAACACACAGCTGAAATCTTCCCAGATTGAACATTGCATTCCTCTAGCTCTAGTTTTAAGAATAAACTGCACTTTTCTGGCCAAGTGAACTCATGTGGAGTGAATTGCTGGCATGGAAGGTGCTGTTTCATACTTAATTGTAGTAATTGCCTTTGAAACAAGAAGTTTGTTTCATAAAAAGTCATTTAATACTTCCCTTATTGCCTGAGTTTTTACATCCCTGATAAAAAACGATTTTGGTAAGCATTTCTCCCTAGAATCCTGATTGGAATTATGCATTACACATACCTATGTAGAAAGTATATCTAGATGTGTTATCTGTTTGTACTATAATGGGACTTGGATGTCCTAATCAGGATCAGTCTCATTAAACCAGATACTGAAATGCTTTGTAACCACCATCCATCCAAAAAGCTCTATTTTGCCTCTCCTTTTCTTTTCACAAGGTTACTTAAGAAATTGGATACTTTAAAAACAATACTTTATGGCCTAATGAGGTAGAAAAAAGTCCTCTGGGTTTGTAACCGTAATGTTTTCTGTGATGGTTGTCATTGTGGTATCTCAATCTTAAATAAACAGCTAAGGTACATTTTCTGGTTTGTCTGCAGTGTTTGTGATCGTTTATATACCAACAGTAAGTTTACAATGAACCTGATATGGTGGCATTTTCACGTGTGGAAATAAAATTACACACAAAAAGGTAGTTTTGCTTCATCTAGTCTTCTAAATAATTAATTGAATAAGGAGGAATAACCATTCTTATTGCACAGACTCAGCCCAAGAGATGATGTTACATGTCTGAAGCCTCCCTGTAAGGCAAAACTGAACCCAGAAAGAGAATAAATGAGTCTACATACAACTTCAATGCCTGTGTAATTCTGTTCAGAGTCTGGAAATCAACCACAGAAGAAACAGACTGCCACACTTGCCCAAAAACTTTCTGGAACTCAATTCAAACTAACAAATACGTACTGTAGCACTGCAGTGCATCTTCTGTGTTTTGGCATGAAAACTGAATGTGGAGACCTCAGGTCAGCCTTTTCCTTTTCAGGTGTCCTGTTTGGACCTGGAAAAGTACAGCTCAGTTACAAGTAAATTGATGGATAAATTTTTGTTTGGTTTTTTTTTTTTTAAATTTTACTTTTGGTAATTTTATTTTCTAATAACAGTTAAGACAATGGTTGTCTTTCAGCAGTATAGCGTAAAATTTGGCAGTTCTTTTCATAATGTGCAGCAGAATCAGCTCAGCTGTATTAAGGTTATTCTTTCCACAACTCATGAATCAGCCACTCATATTTTCACTTTCCTATGAATTAAAATGTCATAATTTCAGTCATCATTTTTAGCAGCTATTTCCTTTACAGTATTTATTGCATCCAGTTCAAAACTTCACTGTAACAGTTGCTCTGCAAACAATCTTCTGTGTGTGTGTCCTTCCAATTAATAATAATAATCATTTTAGTTCAATCCTTCAATCACATTTCTGAATAAAGGGGAGAGCTCCCATTGGGATGACCCGTGTTAACACTGCAGAGACTTAAATTGTGTCATTCATATGCTTTCTGGCATTAGAAGAGGCATTACCATGTGCTCAGGGCAGTCATATGGGTAACAAGATCAACGAGGTATTTCAATCTATGTGACATGAATAGGCTTCACCAAAATGAGCGAAATGCCGGAGTTATAAAAGGCAGACCATAGATGTCATGTTTATTTCGTGCTTCGGGCTCGTGAGCTCTAATTAGCTGTCAAGCCAATTAGCCTGAACAAGCATGCCAAAGTCCTTGCTGTAAGACCAGCTCAAGTACGTGAGCCCAGGACTGAGAAACCCCAGGAGCTCTCGGTGCTGCTGGTCCCTGTCACCTCCTCCGTGCAGCAGCGGGAGCAGCGACCTGAACAGCCCTTGTGCAAACGGGGGAGGAAAGGGTTCAGCTCTCAGCAGCGACAACTCACACTCGGTACCACAGAGAGCCCCTGCTGAGTCAGCCTCAGTGATCTGCAAATTGCTGTATATTGCATTCCCTTTTGCTACCCCCTATTTACTGCGAGACTTCCCAGTAGCTAAAGGAAAGGGACAGATTTTTCCCTGCATTTATTCTTCAGCTGAGAACCAGCACAGGGTTTATGTTTCCCTTAGACCCTCAAAACAAGGATTAAGTGTAACTTCACTGCTGTTGGCCTAGCTGGTTCTGTTAGAGAGGTGTGAAATTCATCTAGACTGATCATAGCAAAAATATTTTAGTCTCCTTTTCCAACTGGTATTAAAACTAACTTCTGCAGAATGAATCTTTTTCAGGAACAGCTGCAACTGCAGTAGCAATAGATGGGAGACAGGAGGAGAACCCTTAAATTTTACAAGCTGTTTTAAGTTCTCTGAGGCTTTGACCTGTTTTAGGGTGATCATGTTTGTTCCATTTTGAGAGCTGCTCAGGTTTTTGGCCTTTATTAGATTTTTGTATTATGCATCTTATTATATTGATCTATAACTATACTTCAGTTATAGTTCCTTTCTTGAAAAACTAGAATTCAAAACCGAAAATTATTAACTCTGTACTATTAAGTCTTTCCAAATGAGACTGTCCTACTTGGTTATTTATCATACCACAGTAGAAGCAGTCGTGTTTTTTGCAGTGTGTGAGCATACAAATATGCTTTTTTAGATGATATTTGTTTCTTCCCTAAAGCTAAGAGTCATTTAATTTTTCAGGTAAAATCAGAGCAGTTGCACAGATAGCCCCGAGGCTGAATAGTAACCACCTAAAGACGACTTGAGGGGAAGTTGCTATGACAATGGCTTCTGAACAGAGTAAAAAATAGAAAAAAAAACCCTCGCCACTTGCTTATCAGAGGAAAAGTATGACACAGGAGTTGAGGTCATCCTGAAATTAGACCCCCTGCACAATGGCTTTCAGTAAAGCTCTAACAGATTTCATGAATCCAAGCCTTGCTGTGACCCCCAACATAGTAAAAGTACGAGAAATATTCTCTCACTCACAGTTGGAAAATAATGAGACAGCCAGGTAAGCCACACAAAGGAACAGAACAAATCAAAGCCAAGCAGTTAAGAATACCAATTCTCAGTTCCATTCAGACACCCAATTTGTACATCTTCCTGTGTGCTGCATTGGCGTATGTAGAAGAGTTATGTAGAAGAGTTACATATGTGCTGTCCTACACCCGAATCTGAAGCAAGTCAGCTTTCCATATCAAGGCTCCTTTGACATCTCCCCAGCTTGATATGCCTGGCATGCATCAGTCTGAACATGTGAGCTGTTAATTACCACAGCGCAAGATTTCCCTTGGAGGAGAATTCCCATGGTGGGATTTGTCCGCAGAGCCTATTCTGTGCTACTTAAGGGACAGCTGTTACAGCAGATGAGAAAATCTGAACACAAATTGAGACAAGCATGCTTTGATATGTGGAACTGCTCTTTTAGAAATGCCAAGAGGTTTGCATTACAGCATGGCTGCAGGGGTGGGGTTCCTATGATATCTGCAGGTCTGCATTTGGCACACAGTGCACACCAACTTGGTGAGATAGAGCTGGGGGAAAGTGGCTGCTTGGATGTAGAGCCTGCACAACACGTTTTTAGTGAAGGTAAGATGTGCCATCAAAAATATCAGTTTATGAAGGTAAACAACATGCTGTGTTTGGGCACCCTCCAAAATGGGAACAGAGACTCTACAGGTTTAACATTAATAATTAGCATAAGGTTTCCCAGAGTGACTTGTGGTGCCTTCACTTCAGAATGCAAAACCTGTGACGCTGTCAGAGACAACTCCTGTAAACTCCTCTGAAATCAGTTCAAGGTGTCTCATACTAGATGCCCAAAATAAGAAGCAGCCCAATTGGTTGGTCATTGCTAAATTTCTGGACTTTTTTCATTACTGATTTGTGCATTTTCTATTCAAGTGAAGAACAGTCAACACATTTCTACTAGAAAGAATATCCAGCTGAGGCACTGGGCCTTCAGCATGCTCCCTCCAGGCAAGATCTTCTCTCTATCTCAGCCATACTGAATTTAATTTTGTAATAATAAGCATAAAGACAGTCTTACCAGCCAACGTGTAAAAATGTTTTTGCTTATTTTAGACAGATCTTGATTCATTGAATTAAGGTCCTTTAAACATTGATAATTTCATTGGTTAGTAGCAATGGAAATCCCATTCTGGATTCTTCTTTTGGCTTTCAAATTTTGCCAGCCTAACTCTCCACTTCTTTGCTACAAGGTGGGCTTCACTGTTGACTCAGCCCATGCAGTTTCAGGGTCAAGAGAAAACCAGCTTTTTATGAATCATACCTGGTGCATAACTTTAATTTAATCCATGCAGGTTTAAGGATTTTCTCTGCTAATCCTTGTGTGTTAAGCAGTAGGCGGTTGATGGACTGTTAACACAAGGCATAAGTGGTTGTGACAGGTCTGTTCACAAGAGAGAATCTCAGACTTTCCCTCTCCCCTCGTGCATCCCTCTGCCTCATGAGCAAGGGTCTGGGTGGGAAGAGCAGACCTCTTCACACACCGGCATCTTTAATCTCTCTTCAGCTGCCACATATAGGAAAAAATGTAGTTGTAGCACTGGTGTATGGTACATACACATGAGATAAAGAAAAGCTGGCCAGAGTCACCCCAAGCTCTCAGGCGAAGATCTTGCCCCTGGCTACTTTATCTCTGACTCTTTGCAGTCTGCTTCCACCTCCCTACATGCCTCTAACCAAAGGAAAGACGATGTTTCTGTGCCGGGCAGGCAATTACGGCTTTCAGCCACATGGCTTTCTCCCAGCTATCGACCACACTACCTTCAAAACAGGAGCGTGTCAGAAAATTTATGTCCCCAGTTTAGGTTCAGTCTTCCATTTGCAACACAAGCCACACCAACTGGAGAGCGCGTCTCAGGTTAATGACAAATGCTCCACTTAGAGCAATTGCTCAATATATGCTCCCCAGGACTTTATCCGACAGCCTATATAAACAATATTAGAGTATTTATCTTAATTGCTGCCTACAAAGAATGGTTCCCCATTGGAAATATAAAGCATTTCCCTCTTTCTTCAAAGGAATTTGTGAATTGGTCCTCTCTTACCTCCATTCCTTCTGTAATCGATGTTAGTATCCGAAGCAGACAAATTATATTAGTTTCCTTAATTTTCTCAACTGATTGTCCCAAAAAGATGTTCTCAGTTGGTGATGTAAGGAAAACATGACTGTATCTAGAAGACACAAAATTACCAGATAGCAGATAGAAGGTACTGCTTTTCAAAGGGGCCTATTCCTCAAAAGACATGTCAAGAGTTTCACACTTGAAGCATCTCAGCAATGCAGTGTTGTCTGGCCTATGTGGTTCCCATTACTTGACATACCAGAGTATAAAATATACAGCAAAGGATGAAGTACAGTACTGAGTTGAAAAGAGAGCCCATGTGCTATAGGAAGTCTGGAGCATTTTGGCTGACTCAGTTAGCTCCATTCTAGTATAAGGTTTTCAATCAGGGACCTGTTGTTACAAAAACAAAATGTGCATGGAATCAGATGGGCACTTTCTACTAACTGCCCAATACCCCAAACTTGTAAGCTTCAAGTGACCTAATAAGTAAGTAAGTTCTCATACTGAAAACAGTAGCTGACAGTACAGTCATACTGTAGTCATCCAGCCATACAGATTTTTTAAGAAAAATGTGGAAGTTACTGGCATTACTGGTATAAATGTTTTAATTTCTGCCTTCCTTATTTTTTTAAATGTTACTGCACTATAGAGAAAACCTTATGAAATGAGGTTTTCAAGCAAATTTATCAAATTACTTGCAACAAATCTGAACATGCTTTTTGATATCTGTAGTAATTGACCTCTCTTATTTAACTACTGAAAATATGCAGTACTGATAGCCCTGGTGGGCTACTCCCCACGAAAGCAAGAGTCTTCTTCTAAGACCATTTCACCCAAAGTCTTACTTGAGATAGGCAACAAAGATCCCTTTTTTGTGTTTTATTTTTTGTGTTGGTTTGGTTTGATTCAGGGCTTTTTTGTTGGATGGTTGTTGGTTTGTTGGTTGGCTGGGTTTTGGTTTTTTTCTTTCATTAGGAAATAAACTTTAAACACTACACCATCCCAGAGAGGACATCAGACTTTAAATTATTGAGTTTATGATGTCAAATCTTCCAAAATAACAGCTGTATCTGAATTGAGGCAATAATTGAGAGTGACAGTTTCTACATCCCATCACCAAATCCCTTCAGGTCAGGGGTGTGAGCTTACATCCTGAAACATCTGCTGCCGGAAAAGCCTGCTCACTTACAGGCCTCACTCTTTCTCCTGTTCTAAAGGAAAGGGGACAACTGAAGACCGGTCTTAACAGCTAGCACTGGACTTTTCTGGAAAAGCTACAAAACCTCATTTTCACACAGAAGGTGATGAGAGAGTAAGCTGCCTCTCCAGCTGCAGAAGCAGGAACTGGGTGCCAGGGTTGTGCCAAGGCTTGAGTTTTTACTGCATACTTGCAGAGGACAGTTCAGCTCTGGTGCGCTGCCTACTCTTCCAGAAGGGAAGACTGTAATCTTATTACCCTGTGGAGCCAGCTACTTTCTGGCAAGAGTCATTACAGTGTTAGCTGTGATTAGCAATCTCCTCCTCCCCTGAGCCTACATACTCTCCCTAAGGCAAAACAAAAACTTTCTCTCTCAGGGTTTCTTGTGTCATAAAAAATAGAGCTGCAGATATCATCCTCAGTCATTTTGTACACTTGGGTTGTATTCTGTGTGGTGTGTTTGGGCTCTTTGCACAATGCAATTTCAAACTCAGAGACATCTGCTCCTCAAGTAATGGATCTAATTTAAAACCACAAGTTTGTCCTTTAATCTTTACAAGGACATATGAGTGCATTCCTCCTCTGGAAAATAAAAGTAAATGGTTCTCTCTTTCCAGAGCACATTTGATTATTCATTTTACATGTTTGAAAAGGGTTCTGTGCATAGTCCAAGATGTAATATTTGATTTCTGAGCCCCTGTCGGAAACAGCAGTTAATATTATTAGACATTTTCATTCAATAAAGGAGGCTAAAAAGGGGTAGCCCTAATGGACACCCTATCACATCTTATCCATCTTAAAAAACATGTCTCTCATAGTAAACAATTACCACAGGATGCCTCACTGACTTCAGCTTTCCTTTCAGATGAGCAAACCAAAGTCATTCAGATTCTACAGACACTATTCACAGTACCTTAAAAGTGAAATCCCAGCCTCAGAACACCTGCCAAGTGAAGAGAACAAAATAATACGAGGGAAGACTGAGTAAAGGGATTCAAAAGCCTCAAATCCCTGAGAGAGCTATTATTAACTGACAGATTTAGATTTCATTTCTGCTAGAAAAAATTCAGACATTAGGGATGCTTCATCATTAGCTACAGAGCAGAAAATAAAATGTAGTCATTTTTACCATATATCCCATTTGAAACAAGACAGGTATTTTAACCAAAAACTGGAAGCACAAGCCAATTTGGTCAAGACACATTATCTGAGAGTTTGCCAATTCATGTCTCGGAAGAAAAGTAAAAATTTTAACCTGTCCTAATAATAGTAATTTCTCAGGAAGAAGCTAGCTGACCAAGCAAGTCTTCTGAAATTAAATGGGTTGAACCATGAGAGGAAACAGACCATAATGTGACTACAGGTTCTTCTGTAAATGACTGGAATGCTTTTTGACGGAAATGTTTCAAAGGAAATGGCAGAAAGTACGACATTAACTTAACAGCAGTGTTTTCTAGTGCTTACAGTGACTGCTCATGTGAAAAGCACTTGTTTTTTCTTTCTCCCTAGTAAGCCATCCAAATGAAGTTAATGGGAATAACAGGAGGAGGGTGAAGATAGGAGAATAGGTCCTTGGATACCAGGAGTAGGAAAGCTTTGTCCTGTAGTCCCTCCTTCAGCCAGAACACTAGCAGAATCTCCCCTCTCTGTCTACCCCGATATTTTTTGCTTCGTCTGTAGAAATCTCATTTTCCTACAGTTTTTTCTTTCAGTTCTGCCAAATGAGGATGAAATCAGACAACTGTTTAAAGGTGATTTGAGAGAGACAGTAATTGCAGGAAACACACATGGACAGCACAGCAAGTTGTATTTCTTTAGGAAAACAGACTATGAAAAACTAGGTGAACAGAGAATGACAGTACATTTTCTGCAAACCAGAAGGCCGTGAGACACCAGTAACTACTTCCATGTGGAACTTGAAAATGAAAAGGCAGAAGGAAAAGTTTGAAGGCTAATGAAACATTTTCTGAAATACTTACAAAGGGTTTTATAAGAGTTCACATTGTTCTGACACTCCATCTTGCTGGCAGTAGCTTTAAATTGAGTATGTGGGAAAAAAAACAATTTCCTTGTTTTAGAGCAGCTGTCCAGTGACCAAAACCAAGGAGGAGATACATGTAAGGGAAGGAGTTACAAGGACCATAGGCTTGTGTTCTCTTCCTGGCCTTGACATTGTCCTGTAGCAAGAACTTCAGGAAATGAGACTTTTTACGGCTCTGTGTCCCCTTAACTTTCTTGACCATTTGACTGTGAAGTATCATGATGCTACAGTTACAGACATAACTCCTATTAGCTGTCTCTCATACTTCCTTCTGATTAGGCAAGGTTTTTAACAGAGTTACATCTTGGTAAATCTCAAAGTCCTCCTTAAATTTCCATGTTTTACAGAAAAAAAAAAACTTAAAGACTGCAAATAGTTATTTTACTTGAAAGTAAAAGTGATGAATAATTCAAAAGCAGAATTCAAGAAATGGTCATACTCTAGATGCGCTCAGTAACTGCTAGAAATAACAGTAATTAGCAAGAGGCTTTGAAAATGCCTGTAGGGTTTTTCTCCTTCAGTCCTATAAAGCTTACATTCATGTTTTATTTTCTATTCTCTGCATTGTACTCCTTTGTTTTTCACAGGCATCGTTATATAACAAAGAAATATTAGTTTTCTTATTTAGAATTTTTCCTCTTCAGTGAAAAAATAAGGCAAAATGGGGAGAAGAAAGGGGTTTTTATTTACTTTGGGTTTAGTCCAGGACATGTTTTTCTGGCCTTTTGCTTGCAGGCTGCACCTTAAGGAAATAACAGGATTGCCTTGTTCCTTTTTGTTCAGGTTTTCATTGTAAAGTGTTCCTCAAGTTTTATCTGCTATGTTTTTTTCGTGTCTAGAAAATTTTCTTCCATTTTCTTCCCTTCCCTTCTCGCAGAGAGAGGGAAAGATGCTGATTTATTCCAGAACAGTTATCAAAGAGGACTAAGCTTACACATCAGTATGGTGAAGCTGAATAAAAAAAGCTATAGTGTACTTTAAAAGGGAGACATGAGCTGAAAGGTAATGAGGGATACTTCACTGGTAATAAGAAACTCACTCTTGGGATCTCATGCATATAACAAAAGACCAGCCAAAGAATAGAGTGCCCTATAACAGGTGCATATATAGGACAGGACTACAGCAGGAAGTGTCTCTGATGTGTCGCTTTAATCAGATCTGGCTTAAGGAAATAAAGTGCTTAAACACTTGCACAAATGTTGCCAGCATGGTAGACTAAAGAGAGGAGGGAGTGTGCAAATAGAGGCTATGGAAGGACCTGGTTGAGTAGAACAGCCAGGTCATAGGAATTCATGGCAGGATGCCTAGCTGGGGTAAGAGCCTTCCCTCCTAAGCTTTATACCAGTCATGTCACCAGCTGTCAATGAAAAAAAAAGAAAGGGGCAGTTTTTAAAATAAAAGCCACTTCTGTGGCTAAGATCCTCTATAACTTTTCCTCTCCCTTTCAGCTTTGTTTTATAAATAAATGAATAATTATGTTGTGAAACGTGACAGAAGAATATTAAAGGCTATTAGCACATGAAATGAGCTGTCTGCTGGTGCAGTTCTAACCCCGGGTAGTGCAAGTCTATGTAATTCAGAGGGTTCTGATGGATAATTAGTCCTTAGCACTGCTGGAAGTCTTTGATGTGTGAAACATTAGACAAACTTTCAATAAACTTTCTTGTGCCACTTCCTTCCCAGTCACACCAATATGTTCCACTTATACACGTTTCTGAATATTGTTGCGAGGGTGAAAGCTAGTTCAAAGGCAGACACAAGTAAGGCAGCAACCCAAACACCTTCCTGCAACTGCTGGCTATTAGCCTCGCTCTGGCCTGAGCTCCACTTTCCACACTGCTGGGAAAAGCTCTGGAGACCTGCCGACAGATTGTGCTGCATCAGCTTATCCAGATCAAACACAGAAAAGTTGAAGTTTTGCCTTTGTCTTTGAGGGCTCTTTGCTGCCTGGCATAAGTCTAGCAAAGCCTTCCCTTTCACACAACCACTGCAGCTGAGGATAGTTTGGAAATGAAGCCAAGACTCACATAATAGAGAAACAGGAGAAGAAACAGTGGTAGAGCTCTGTGCTTACCCTTTCACAGCTCTGAACGTGGGAAGGTATGGGAGCCATGCCTGGACCCAAGGGTATCCAAAATCTCCACTTCAACGTGGTTCCTGGTTAAAAGGTTCCTCTTTTCTTCCTTTCATACTGAGGCTAAGGCAGGCAGGAAGCCAGCAGTGCCCTGCAAAATACGGGTAGCACTTTACACTTCTGTGTAACAACTATTTTAGTGCTTCATAAACTTCTATGCAGATAAAAAGGGAAATGAAAAATTTATTTGCGCACAAAATGTCTTTTTTTTTCTTTTTCTGTAGAAATATCTTTTTTCCTAGCTTCTTTAGACTAGGGAATCACTCTTTGCCGAAGGATACACACTCTTCAACTCCGGTTCTTTACTATAAGAATAATACTTATTCGGACTCAAATAAAAATTTCCATTTTCTATACTATGGCAAAATCTGTATGACAAATGTTCCTGCCTATAGATTCTGTAGCTATGCCAGCTGAGGAGACCACACTACAGCTCTCCACGTTCTGCCAACTCCTAACAATGCTTTTGACCATGCCCTTAATGCAATACCTAGAGCTCTTGGGTCCCTGCAGAGATAAGAAGACATCCAGATGCATGTGCTGCTCCAAAACTCTCCCTTTGCCCTGCAGTCCAAATACATGACCTAATACTCCTGAAGCCCCTTGGAATCCATATTCACTTTATAGACAGTGCTGTTTTACCTTTTCCTGGGTAGTATTTTGCATTCTACTTAAGTCTGCAAGAATTCAGTGTGTAAAAGCACTAAAACACAAATTGCTTACAGGGAACACAAGGTGATAAATTCAAACAGGTACAGATTCACATGTACCAAAAGCACCTTACGAAATTCTAATTGAGCAAGAAGGAGACTATGGCAAATTACAAACGTTGTAGAAAGGCAGTTTAGTCAGTGAAGTCAGCTAAAGAACCAGCAGTACAGCTGGTTTCACACTGACCTCCTTGGCTTCCATTTCACATTCTTCCTCTTGATGTATGTGTGTGTATACACCCATATATACACATGCACACATTAGCAAAGCAGCTGAGATTTTTCAGATTCAGTTGGACAATGTTTATTTGTTTTACCATTCTGATCCCTTGCACTGTGCGAACATTTGCTATTGGAATATCTGGAAGAAAAATCCCCAACAAGACAGTAATATGTCAGAGCCATACAGAACTTTGTAATCCCTAACATTGTTACACACTGTGTGGTGTATCTAAGGAATCTCTCTCATCTTACGCAAACTTTTTACTTACCTGAACCTGAAGAAATTGAGAAGAAATAAGAGCACAACTGAGGAAAGAGGAAGATTCCAGCTGCATTAGCAGCCCATTGGGAGATCCTAATTGCCCTAAGGGCTGCTTGTCCCCTCCTCTTGGCATTGGTATTCAAATGGCTGCATGGATCAGGTCTTGCATTCTGTAATTTGTAACATGGTATATTCAATAGCTACCCTGCACTGTACTGCTGCCTCACTGTAAGATTTATGGAGTCTGCCACCATCTACAAGTTGATTATCCCTTTTTATTTGGATGCACTGGGCTTTTTTTCATTAGAGATGATATATTTTAATATTTGTGATAGTAGTAGGTAGCTATATATTACTTTATTTCTTCTTGGAATATGGCTGCTTTGGGAGTTGTTTCTTTGCCTGAAGTTGCAAGATTTAGTATGATTCACATTCGCAACATTTTGTTGGGGATATAAACTGTGAATCTTACCCTGTACATGACAGAAATACAGATTTGCTGAGCCATAGAATCGTCAGAGTAAATCAAAAGTTGCATCATTCCCCAATACATCATATTGCTTTAGTCCCTTTACTTTGGTTGAAAGTTATTCTTTAACTTTTAGCTTGTAAGGCTGGTACATAGTCACTTACTGAGAGCACCTTAAGGGATGGATTAGCTAAAAGCATCCAATACTCTTGTGCTCGTGCGTGTCATCTTGTTCTACGTTCCCTGCAGCTCATTTTCAAGCATTCAGCTTATACTGCAGGTTAATGCACACATTCACACAGCTAAGTTCTAGCCATGTAGCTGCTGCAGACAGATTCAGCTGGAAAACTTGCCCAGGAAGCTAAATAAATATTCAGGCAGAGAGCCCACACCGAGCTCCAGTCTGCCACAGCTCTGTTGATAGCTGTATTTCCTTTGTAGAGTTTAAAGCTGGCTGCTTCTTCTGTGTGTGAGGTGCAGGGATGGCAGGGCTGGTAATGTTCTCAGGAGACAGGACAGGATGGGAAGGCAGGCAGTGTGTGTGACCCACACCAGCACTCCCAGTGTCAGGAAACCATAAGGAGATATCTGGTTCAGGAAGAGTCACACAGCATCTATTCCTTGACTGTGGCACAGGTCCCAGGACAGCACCACAGTAAAAATGTCTTCATCACAATGTGCCTCAGGAAGGGAACAGGAGGGGTCAAGGGAAATCACACCTGGAGCTTAATAAATAATACCCGTAAATTACCTTAGTTAGTAATTGGGCAGAGAGGAAGGTGGAAACCTACCACAAAACTTAGCAGCCTGATCCGGGCCCTCCCCACCGTGACTGGAGAAAATTAGTTGAAATAAAGAGTGGGTTCTTACCTACAAGTGAGAGTAGAGGTTACTGCAAAAGAAATTTGAGTTTCTTAGTTCCTGCAGCTGAAAGTGTTTGACAATTTTCTGGGCACCTGCATCCACAGCTCTCTGCCAAGATGATCTGGAATGGAGCAAAACCTTGATGAGACCCAGGACCCCCATTTATTTCAGTTTTGACTGCAGTTATATTTAGCATAGATATGCTATCTTAAAAATAATAATAAAAAACCTCTAAACTACTTGCCAAAGAAAGTTTGTGCCCATATATGTGATTCTGTGTCATAGCTACTCAGGCTCTGCTCCGTGTCTTAATGACGCTCATGTGATATCAGTTATAAATGGGAACTGTGAGAGCAAGTGACACAGTGTATCTGAGAAGGAGTTATAAAAAAATATGCTAATTCTTGGAAGATTCTTGGAAGGAAATTTGAATATGTTGATGGAACTCTACAGAAAGTAACATATTCCTCCACAAAGACCTCTCTGTTGCCAAGAACCTCTTTTTACCCACCTTAAAGGATTACCTTTTATAAATGCAGAACTGGTGTGTGTTTTCACAAAAGTAAGAAAATTCTGTTTTAGCTGCGTTCACATGCTCTTGGGGATGCAGAATCTTTAATCAGCCATTATGTTATACAGCTTTTCAGATGTCTCTTTATCTTCCAAATTCTGATGACTGAAACATGTTTAGAACAAGAACAGCTATATCTGTAAAGACTTGTGCCTTTTTGAAAAGTCATGGCTAATGATAGTTTTTTAAAATGAGCTTCTCGGTACTCTGTATCCTCTAGAGGGCTGGTGGGAGGAAGGGATTACATGCGTTCATGGCTGCTCCTGCTAGTTCCTCATTCTACTTCTGAAAGCTCTTTAATGGCTTTCTGAAACTAGCTGTTGTAAAAAAGAAAAATTAAATGGAGAACTAAAGCCCTTTGTGCATTTATCAGTTGTATCTTAACCCATTTTCAAAAATAGTTGCTTTGGAATCTGCCTACGTAAATAGTTCCTGTATACCCTGCCTTGACCGAAAATAGAGTAATGGCCAAAATGTTTCAGTTCAAACAATTTTGCTCAGGAGATGCTAACTAGTCAGTCACATAGACTTTTTTTTCAAGAATTGTGATATTACACAGGGTGGTTTGGGTTTGTATGAAAATGCAATACCTTTTATTATTAATTTTAATGTCTTTCTAAGGCGTTGCTCTACTGTTTCATACTGCCTGCAGTGTGTGTTCTTCAACTTCTTTCCTCCCCCATGAGCTATGACTCCTCACTATGTGTCTATGCAACGACTAAGGCTCCCTATCAAGAGGAGACTGTGCTGTGCAATTACAGATCTAATTTATACAACACCAGCTGTAAATAACCACACCACTCCGTTTCAAGATGGAAATAGAGCTGTTTTTATTGACAATATTATATGGATTATTTCCTGTGGCTTTCATTAACACTCACAATGTAAATTGATGATTGTTCATATAACAGTTGAGATGCAGTGTTAAATTATTCAGTATGGATGCTGTGATATGTAACCATGTCTTCATGTGGTGTGATTTTGTTCTTTCGTAAACACGTACAAACACTAAAGACCATTGACAATGAACTGAAGCACAGGTCTAATTGATTCCATTGGTAAAATTATGGTAGCAGCTTATACCTCTCTTTTCTGTGGCTTCCAAATGTGCAGAATCGATCCAGTACTGTTGCCCCTAGACACCTTGCACTATGCAGCACTGAGGAAGTGAAATACGAAATCATGAAAAAAAATCCAGGAATCGATAAAAAAACCCCAACAACAATCTTGCTAATTTCTTTATTTGCTTTAGCAGCTAACATATTTCTGTCAGAAATTAAGCCTCCCTTGCTTTTTCCCTATGAAGGTACCAATAATTGATGTCAGAGAAACAGAGAACATGCATTTCTATTACCTAAAATATTTGACCAGAAACACTTCCTGCTCCTTTTAAACTCAATAAACATCAAGACAAAAATGTATTTTTTTCCTTTATGCTAGTCAAATGAGGATGAAAAATAACAAACTGCAAATACAGAATGGGGAATAACACCACCATATCAATTAAACGGACAGTGTAAGGAAAAATGTTAGTGAATTCACTATTTATTTTACAACATTTCAGGAATGGTATATCTGGGAAAGCTTCTTATGTCTACAAGGGTTTTACCAGAAGAGAACATTTGTTATAGTTGTCTTGGCAACATGAGCTCTGTGAAAATATAAATCAGAGCTTACAAAGGTTTTGTTTTCAAACTTTGAAATAAAACAGAAGAAAAATAAGGCAACTAGGGGAGCAGAATTTTCTGATCTTAAATGTATGAAATGACCAGATCCATTACATGTTAAAGCATTCCACCTTGCTTTGTGCTGATGAAACCTTGACTGAGGTAAAGTCTTAAACAGGAGCCAGGAGCAATGCACAGAGAAAGCTGTAACAAGCTGCAGTGAGCACACATTAAAACAGCTAGCAGGATAATGAGCTTAGAGGAAGAGGACCCTTAACAAAGTCACAAGGAATTCAGAGTACAATGTAGGAGACTGAAGGAAGTCATGATTGTGATTTTTCAAAACCTAAATGTTGTTATAAAAAGAACAGTTATAAAACAGTTATAATAGTTATAAAAAGAACAGTTCCACATGGCCATCAGGATCCCAGCCTTGAGAAGCGATGCAGGGAAAGACTAAAAAAATTCAGCTGAAATGGGGTGAAATTTTATGCTGTTAATTAATGTCATTAAACATGGTAAGAAGTTACCTAGAAAACCTCTAAATCATTAGTAATTTATAAGTAGAGACCAAACAAGGGATTTTATTTGTCCTTGTGCAGTCATAAATTGCTTCAAAGGTTTACAGAGTTGTAAAACATTTTATCCCATCACATATTTTTTACTGGAAAATCAGCAATCCCTTCCTCTTCTATGCCGGGTGAGCCTGGCACAAAGCAGGGTGTTAACAGTGCTGCCATCCGTGTAACAGAAAAACAGGACACAGCTCCACCTGAGCGGGCACACAACCTGTCCTTGAGAAGTTGCTGCTGCTATCATTGCCTTCATATTTACATTTATCGAGAATCATGAACTTCAAACTGGGAATCAAAGTCTCGTAACCTTTCTCCTCCTGTTATTTTAACTACAAGGCTCATCTAGCAGCAGTTGAAAGGGAGAGCAGAGATGTGTGTGACCCTGAGGTAGCTGAGCCTTGAGGAGCTGCCCCAACTCCCTACTCCCACTGGTAGTTTTTGTCCAATACCACAAAGAAAATATATTATGACATTTCAAAGAGGTAGTTGAAACATTTCTAGCTACACAGCATGCAAACCTACTTTCAACAGGAGACAGAAGGTACTGAAATAGATGAAAGACAAATTCACTGGCCAGTGACTTCAGCCCGGATACAAATTCCAAGAAAATTTTGACTGCATTTTCCCAAGACCCCAGCCCTGCCATGTCATACAAAGATCTTATTTCTTGTTCCTCTTTCTGGACAGCAGCAGTAATATGCTTTTAGCTTGGCACCAGCCTAACAAGGACAAATACAGTTCCTTCTTCAGTCAGCAATCACTAGTAAAATGATAAAGGAAACAATCAACAAAAGCTCACATGACACCAAAAAGAAATCAAACAAATTTGACAAGAAAAATGCCTTTTTTGTGATCCTATTGGTGCTGATCCATTTAAAACTCAACTGTGATGTAAAAGGAACAAAAAGGCGTAGTCAATGGCTAAAGTTACTCTAACTCAGTGAGAATTTCAAAAATTTCAGTAGCACTTTTTTTCAGAACTTTTGTCCTTCCTTGATCTCATAAACCAGTCTCATTATAGCTAATGTTCTCAAAACACTGTCAAAGACCTTGGTAGATGAAACTTAACACAGAAGCAACGTGTCTGGATAGAAATCGCTCAATGTCCCGGTAGGACATTTCTGTCCTGTCTCAAAGAAAGGTTCAAAATCGTCTGATCTTCAGAAGGTCTCAACTTATTTCTGTAGAGATTAAAAAAAAAAAAAAAACCAAAAAATCTGTGTCTCCCTGCACTTTGCTTTATTGATCTTTCTCCTTTACCACCTGTTAACCTAAGATATAATAAATCATCTCTATGCAGTAGGGCAGACATGCAATGCACACCTGTGATCTTGAAACTTGCTCTTGTCTTCATCTCAGATGTAGGGAGGGGCGGTAACAGCAGCTACAGGAAATGTTTTGAGTTTTTGCTGGTGCTCCACATCACACAGTCCTGATGTGCAAAGAGAAAACCACTCCTGAGCACAACCCACTCAGCAGAACAAAGTCAAAGTATAAAGATGCAAAGGACATAAGGGCACCTACTGAAGCTCTTTAAGGAAGGAAAGAGTTCTCCTGCTTGAAAGTATTATTTAGGAAGCTGGTATACTTCGATATCATCCACCAACGCAGGTCAGACTGTTGTCTACTCACTGCTTAAGAGTTTGCCTTGGCTAAACTTGTTAAATTTAATCTTTCTTGAGGAAGCTGCTATTTTTCATTCTTCCATATTGCCCATTACTAAAGTATCTATGAAACTTAAAATTTGAGATGTTCTTTTCTTATGCATCACAGTGAAACAATTATAAAGTACAATTTCCTCCATTTTATTGATGGGTAACAGAGATGAGATATTTAAGATTGTACCTAGGATCTCAGTAAAACTGTCAGAATGAAGAAAAGAGCTCCACTCTCCCAAATTTCCATCTGACATGTGAAAGCTCACTCCATTTAATGCTTTTTCTCTCTTTACTCTATTTTTACTATGCCAATTAACAGTCTATGAGTGATTCTTGATAGAAAGGGTAAAAGTGCAGGGGAAATAAAACCTAACATACATTTAGAGCTTCTTGATATACAAGAACGTAGCTCCTTATTTGTATGGGGATGGTTTGCAGTGCCAGCAAAGTTTGGTTATGTTAAAACAAATCAGACTGTGTTTGAAACAGGTGTTTTTACCAGCTTCTGTACCTTAACCTGTGTCATGGCTGCATCATTCAAATATGGTCAAAAAAGCTGCAAAATTTGGTTTTCTTTCTCATTTCCAAGGTGAAGACTGTACACTTACATGATAGAAGTAAGAAGGAAAATGTTTAAGTTGGGGAAGACAAATGCTGAATTATCACAATTGCCTGCAATAATGTGTTTTCAAAAGACTCTAGTCTAAAAGCTGCTCTTTCACTTGCCATCTTGTCCTCAGAGACAGGTTTTGCTCATGTAAAGGTTGAGTGATCTCAATATCCGAAATGGCAGCATGATGACAAGCACAGAAGAGAATGAGAAATAGAAGCACTCACTCTCTATTTCAATCTCTTTTCATTTGATGCTTGCTGCTGATGCCACTGCAGGTGAAATCATTATATTTCTGGTGCAGAACCTCTAGCTGGAGACTCAGAGCTAGTACTTTTAAGGAAAAAAGTAAGTAATGTTGTTCACTATCTTTTGTGATTGCCAAGAGATACTTCTGCTTCACTGATGGAATCCAGTGCAAGCTTGTTGGAGGAATTACCAGGCATGGGAAGATATGGTAACTATCAAAAGAATTTTAATTTTCTTTACTCCAAACTTTAGCTGTTAAAAAGGTAGGCAGAATGTGTTTGCATTCTGGGGCATCAAAACAGCTGCAGGCATAGGAGACCAAATCCTATACTGGCATTAAGGTTGAGAGCTCAGCATCAGCCAGTAGGAAATTCTCTAGCAAGAAGAGGTAGAAGAAGAAAATAGCTACTGTAATAAGCAGGAAACATTCTTTTTGACTGGCTGGGGTCTCTCTCCAATTATTATGCCTCAGAAACCTTAACTATCATTATTAATCCTTTTTTTCTCTCAAAACCCATTTAAACATGACACTATTATACAGGATATAACAACTTGGGTGTCACAGTAAAAAATGTCATTGGAAGGGCTGTTTTCATAATGCTTCTTTTTGTCAGAAGCAGAATAAAGACTAAATCAGTTACTATTTGGGGTCAGTGGAAGAACACTAGTTTTGTGATTAAAAGTAGTGCTTTCTAAATTTTTTTGTGCTTTTACAAAGTTTTGTGATTAAAGCAGTGTTTTCTAAATGTTTCGTGCTTTTACCAAGTGGCAGCTATTCTTGAAGGCATTTGCAAAGCATAATGTGGTGTGACAGTTATAATCCTGGAATGAAAATGTAAAAGTAAGATGTTACACTCCAGCTGGGGAAATAGGCATTTAAGTGACTTCTCCATTGCTTCTTTTTCTGATTTTTCTCTATAAAACTCTGCCCCTTTAGATCTTAGAAATTCTATGAGCCTCACTTAAAGCATTTCCAGGTGTAGGCATATTAAGTGACTTTTTAAAATCCTTTACATCTGCTGATTGACCTTATGTCCAAGTGACTGTTTTAAAAACATGGGCTATTTTCATCTAGAATTCAACATATTGTAGTGCAAAGTTCAGATTTTATTTATTCTGTTAACTCATGAAATGCTACACAACATTAAGTGCTCTGAAAAAACCCTGTTCCTGTATGTATGAAAATAGATTGTCAGAACTAGGGAACAGCTTTAGAATAAATAACTGCTTTTCTCAGGTCTTCATCTGTAAGTTAGGAATGATAGCATTCATTTTATCTCATAGTGACAGCAGTAATGAAAATTAATATTAACACATAGTTGAGATATTTTAAAGATGAGTGCATAGAAAAGATCATGAGGGTAGGGGATATGTTGCTATTTTACCATCTCAATGAAGTAATAGGAAAGGTGCAGTAAATCTCTCAAGGAAAAATATATCCTAAATAATTTTTCATTGCTGCTTGTCTGTTCGGAAAGGTCACCATGAAATAAGCAATTTCTATGATAAACTGATTTTGGACAGATCTGTTGGCTGATCTGCCTCAAGACAAACAATAAGACCCCAGAATGCAAGTTCTTCCTGGCTTCTCTTTGCTCTTAAAATCCACACCATTAGCAAATTTGTAGCCAGAGGGAAGTCAGACTGAAATGATATTCAAAATGGCCAAAGGAGGAGGGAATTCCTATGTACTTGTGGAGAATACACAGAATTAGTAAAGAAAGAACACACCATGATAAATCTAACATGAAATCTTGTTTCCCTGTCTGTCAAATATTTTGTTAGCATAGGCTATGCTGTTTACAGGTCTGCTACACATTTCTGCAAGAGAGGATTTTAAGAAGTGTTCTGTTTGAGCCATACCAAACTACGTTCTCCAAACCTGTTAAAGGTATTATTTCTCAGTGTGGCTAATTAACAAGAGATGGGAGGAATCTAACTTTTTACCCTAAGTCATTCTGGTTGCAAAGACAGTCATGAAAAATACCCATAGAAATTATATTTAATGGTAGAATGCCCCTCTTGTCCTTCCTCCCTCCTTCCCCCCAAACCAAATCAGAATAAGTCTTGCTCCATGTAGTTTATGGAGTTAGTGCTCATATGGACAGTAGTCCTGGCAAAGACCTTCATAATTACTATGAAAAGTTTAAAAACCTTAACTACCATTGTTCTGGGTCCTTCAGTAGCAGCATCTAATGCCACAACAAAATGTCCCCTCTTGATTTCAAAAGAATGCAGGATCACACCTTCGGGGAATAATGTTTTCCTGCTAATTATACTATGTATTACATAGCATGAAATGAATTAGAGGGCTTGTTAATGGTCCCTAAAACAATGGTATCTTTAAATGTGAAATGAACTCAAAATTAAAAGCAACACATTAAAATCCTAGCAGCATTCCAAAATTCTAATATATTTGTAATAAACTATGGAACATTTATTCCTTATGTTTCTAAAATATACTATATTCTGATACATTCTAAATACAATGAAGATATAACTACAGCTCATGATGGGAAGTGTTGCTTACTAGATATGATTCTGTCTTGATAAAAAAAACATACACTACTATGCATAAAAATCTCTTGTTAAAACACTTTTTGAGTAAAAACGTACACAGAGAAAAATACCCATTAGCTTTTCTCATTATAGCTAATGGCAAAACCTCATTGATTACAACAGGAGTTCTTTTCAGAGAGCATTTCTGTTTACTTTCACTGCAGGCCAAATTATACCTCTGTAATCTCTGGAACCCTCAGTATTTTCCATTGCCACATCAACAGCTGCTAGCAAGCGCTCAGCCTTTTTTTCAAGTGCCTGAGTCTCTGCTGCTGTCCCCAGCCAGCTTGCTCCATGGGGTCACATCTGAAATGTACACATTCTGCTGCTGGAATTGTCATTTCCCTCCCATCTAATCTCAGCAGGGATTTATACCAATCAAATGAAAGATGTGCAGGACATGATTATTTGAGTGTAAATCTCTGCATACACTCATTTTTGGGATAGTAAATCAATTTAGTAAAGGTCAGTGACAAGCCTATTTTACCTAAATCAAGATTAATTACTGAAATGCTAAATAATAATGTAGTCACCAGCTGAACCCAGACAATGTTTTAAAACATGTTTTCTGTTAATTTGATTCAAATCTGTTTTGATTAGGGATCATATATGGAAGGGAAGCAGATGACTCTTTTCGACATGTATATAAAAAATGTATGTTGTTTGCCATTTGTCACATGTTTTAAGTAAAGAGGCTTAAATCATGCCTCATTATTTTTGCTTTCTATGAGCATGAAGAATGGGATTTTTAATTTGTTCACAAGAAGATACTGAATTCAAAAACTTCCTACCTGTCAGCATCAGCTGCTTTCCAAAAGTGCAATTTCTTCCCTTTTCATGGTCACTCACTCAGGAAAAATATGCAAAATATTATAGTTCATGTAACCAAATGCAGCTATACAAAAATAGCATGTATTTTAAAAATTGTAGTAGATCCTGGAGTAAAAAAAGTTAAAATATTTTTTAAAATCAGTCCCTACAAGGGGTTCCTGAAATGCAAAGCTTCTAAAAAAACATAGAATAAAGATTTACACAAGCTCACAGGGCAATTGCCAATTGGGATCTCATCCAAACTCCCATCTGATGGCTATAGATGTAAACACACATCCTGTTTCAGATGGGGGTCTGGGACCAGGGAGATGCAAGGAGCTATCTACATGTATGGGAAGTTGTGAAGAAAAAAATGCCTATAATTTGAATTATTTTCCTGGCTCTGACAAACTCTTGGCCACGAATTATTTCTCACTTAGTTAGCCCTGTCAGAGAAAGGCACTGATTATGGCAAATTCCTCCTGTCTTCATGCTAGTTATTTTCTACAGTTCTGTGCTAAAGTTTCTGTACACTTTTCATTTGTTATCCCGAGTGAAATAGACAATATTTTGCCTTTTTTTCCCCTGGAAACTCAGCTTCTTCAATTCCTCTGAAGATGACAGTAAGTCTGTTATTACAATGAAGTGATAAAACGTACCGTTCTCCTTCAGCCCAGGCCATTTGCAGCTATGTGGCATCATTTATAATGATGCCAACTGCAAAACAACCAGCAAGATACATTTGCTCTTATTATTTTTCAGTCCCTTTTAATAAGATATGTTTTCAATGAGCCAAGCCATAACAAATACTATGGCAAACTTTAGCTACTTTGGAAAGAATCTATTATCATCAAAAAGACAGTCACAGCATTACCACTGAAGTCTGTAATGACAATGCACCTTGTACAAAGATTTATTTTTTTTAAGTTGTAACCAGATTGACAAGGCTGTTGACATACAGCGTGCAGACGATTATTTTCGTACACTGATGGCTTTATTTCTCACACACAGTATTTAAGCATGATAGCTGCTCTTTGCTTTTGCTGCTCATCTGGGATTTTCATGGACATTACTAAGTACTCAGAGCAGCATATAAGCTTGTTGGATTCACTTTGCAAAGGGCTGGGCTCACAGTGTTTTGTTGTCATTATGGGATATATTCTGCACAAATTCATATTTACCTGCCTTGCTTTCTTCCCAGTCCATTAGGTGTTTCTGCAGGGCCCAGAAACCTGTGCTCAGTTACCTGCTGCCTCATTGAAACAAGAGCAAGAAGCCTTGGGGATACATGATACAGGAAGGCCACTTGTGGAGTTTCCTGGGTCTGCAGGGAGGGCAGCGATGTGAGCAGACACCACCATGTACGGGTATGGAACACACATGCAGAGTTGAACGGTTAGCTATGAATCACATCAGCTACACACGTATATATTGCTTTTCTTTTTGTAAATTGTTTTCATTTGCCATCCTACAACTCCCTGTAGTTGGCTTTTGAGCTGATCACCTTGAAAAACTTAGGTCAACTCACTTTTTCTCTGCTTTATAGATAACATAGGAATAGGCAACTGGAAACCTCCTTCTTATGGAAAACTAAGCACTTAGTTGTCCCCCCTTTGTTTTCTGTTATTAATTCTGTTAATTCAGAACTGGACTATTCCTCTCATGCCAGGGTTACTAACCTGCCCTTACAGACCTCATGAAGAACCTTCTTTGCTGCTTTCCTAACACCCTAATAATTTTGCATTCATACCTCGTGAAGCCTTCGACAGTGTTAATGAACGCAGAGGTGTGAGATTGTGCCATCTCTTTTACAAAGATTCTCCCACCTCTTCCCTATATATTACAGCTACCTGTGTGTCTACTAATTGTATTCTTTGTTACAGTTCTACTAATTTGTCTAGCATGCAAATCAGACTTACAGTCAACCTGCAGTCATCCCTGGACCCAAGGAGGAGACATCCCAGGCTCTGCCTCTGGTAACATCTTGAGGAACAGGTAACATACCATGTTGCTACATGAACCACTTCTGTTTAACATATTTTTGAACATGAAGGTAAATAATCTCAAATCCTGGCACTCTTTACTAAGAGACTGGAAGATTTCTGTAAATAACACCTCTTTTATGGCATCTTCAATATTACTCCAATTAATGCATGGTTTAAAAAAAAAGTACAGCTGGAAGAATTTCTTTGATCACCTTTTCCCTGAAGAGTGATGCAGCCAATATATTTAGCTTTTCAGCAATGGCTTTTATCTTCCCTGACTGCTCCTTTTATACCCTGGATCAACAGTCTGCTCCAAACAATGCTCTCAAAATCTTCCTAAGTTCTGATGTGATAAAACCAGATTTTGGTACAAGTTTTCATATCTCTAATAGAATACTCCAGTTTTAGCTTTAACTAGCAATATTCATTGTTGCTTGCATGGAAACACTCTCTACTTGGAAAGACTGGATTTTGGGATTTTTTAAAATTTCTTAAATTACTTCCTTTACATGGCTGTGCCATCATGTTGACCCTTGAAGGTCATTAAAATAAATAAAATTCTACTGCAGTGGGTTAGTTTCAACGTTTCTTCTTAAAAGAAATGCTCTTCCTTATCAAATATATCTGCCAGACCTTGAACACTTGAAAATGGCAAGTCACAGCATAGTATGGAATGCCATATCCCACATTATGCTCATCATGCCATTTATGAAAATGTCATTATATGCCATGAAGAAGCACATTGTTTTATTTTAATACATAAACCATTTTTTTAATGTGGTACATGTTGACATATCCTTTCTGATTTATTGGATAGCTTGCAATGGAAGCAAGCACCAAATTCAATGAAACCATTTAATACTAGGAAGAAGAAAAACAGATAAGCATTCAGCGTAATAATTACAGGAGCAGCTATTTTTTGGGTATGTCTCAGCCTGGAATAATTTTTCTAGGATATTCAAAACAGATGCTCTTTTAATTAGAAGCAGAAAATCCGACTTTCAGCTAGCAACACCCGAGAGTATGTTTGAGTGTATTGGAGATAAAACACCAAGTTTACATAAGTTCTACCACCTTCTGTTATGTAAATGTCTGCTTATGTATACATCTGCTCGGTGGCATCAGCTCAGTCAGGATGTCTGCCTCTCCCTGCGGCTGTGACATCTCCCCTGCACAGAGGACAGACTACAAGTCAATAAAATAGCAGGAGCTGCTCTTCTTGAACAACAGTGGTCGAGATCTGTAGCTTTTCAAAGAGTGGATCCTGGGTTCTAGTGCCTGTGCTGTTTATATGCTATTTAGTTAGCTGTGCTGTCTGTGGCTATACATAGAACCAGATTTATTACTATGGGTATGTTACCAAGAGAGCAGATCCAGCCTGATAGGAGAAAAAATACTAATTCCATTCAGTCAAAAAAATATCTCCTGTAGCCTGCTTATCCTTGTCTCTATTTTATAGCCATGACAGCAGTAATAGATGTCTGAGAAATACCTAAGCCAGAATAAACCTCAGTAGAAAACCCAAAATGAAATGTGACCTCTCAAAAATTTTAATTTTATGACAGCAAGAATACAATAGCACCTCATTGCAAATGACAACTTCATAGACATAAAGAAGCCAAACCCATATTATCACCACAGATCACTCCGTGTCTAAATGTGGACAAGAAGAATGAGAAGGGAAAAGCAGAGCCTTGTTTACAATACTGTCTTCTTGAGGTTCAGGCAGCCATTCCAAAAATAATAGCCAGCAAGTCACAACAAAAAGCATTGCCTGGACCTTAGCTCCTTTTGGCTCTACATAAGGTAAAAGTTAAGTATAGCGGTTTTATTCCTTCACAGCGCAGGGTTGTCCATGACAACATAGTTACCACAATTCTTATCTTCCACGCTGTTTTGACTGCCTGAAGTTTGCATTTCCAAAGGCAGAAATATCCTACCATTTTAACTTTCTCCTGGTTCAAGTCTAAGTTGGAAGGTGAGAAGTGAGTGTGCAAGAGGCACCCTGGTGGTCTAAGATGACACAATCAATCATGAGACTTACCTAAGCTCAGCCAAGGGCCAGTATCACATATTCTGAGAGCCCTAGAACCAGGGATGTCTATCAAAGACTGCTCACCTCTGATAAAAGGGAAAGACAACTTCTTCTTGAGCTCTTTTAGTTACTTTACAGAATGTAAAAAGATCTAATGGAATGGGGCTTTAACTGGCTCACAGGCTCACAGTGCTAATGAGACCTGCAGTAATTAGTTTGATCAATACTTTCTCAGTGGATTTGATAAAAAAGGTTGGGTATTTAGATGGTCCTGCCATATTGAACACATGTGCCATACCCAGATTAGCTTGCAGACCCCGGCCCTAAGCAGACCACAAGACATCTGAACACAGACTGTAGCTGCTTGTTACTATAGAGAGGACAGTGTGGGAGGCAAGCTGTAGAGTTTTAAATAGGTTTTTAAGACCTAGAAAAAAAGCCTGAGTCAACTGCAGAGAATAGGGAGAGTGAAGGAAGGAAAACTGATACAGTGAGATGCATAAGCAGATTGTCAAGACTTGTGACAGTTGGTGCTTTCCTTAGAGCTTCAGCTTTCAGAATTAAGGGACTAAGGGGAGAGATTGATTTAATTTAATATTAGAACAATTTTAGCTCTTGACCAGGTCATTTCAACATCAAATTTGTAACAGCCTCTCTGAAATCACACATTAGCGGAAACAGTGAGTCCTTTAGAAAGGGGAAAAAAGTTCAGGAGATGCATCATTTATAGAACTGATCTATTGAGAAGTAAAATATTCTTATCATAAATATGGTCTTGTTTTGAATGTCAGTACTTTGACAGAATCACATGGAAGTGATGAAAGGAACTAGCAAATTTCTGGAGCACAGAAGGCTAAATGAGAATAAGATAAGGAAATACAGTGTTTTCCTTCCATTGTAGCTGCCTCGGCATGCAGCATTTAAAAGCTAGCTTCAAACTGCATAGTGCTGTCCAAAGCGAATCTTGAAATCATGGTAGTTGGGGCTGGATATTGAAAGGTGCACTGTAGATATCTTCTTCACGAAGAATGACTTGAACTTTTCTATTATAAAAACCTTTTTCTTTTAGAATTCAGGGAAATGAATAGTGAATACATCCCTGACTGTCTGCTGATCACTAGGACAGCTCTAAGGCTCCTGAAGCACTCTGCAAATACAAATTCTTTCATTCACACGCAGGAGCTGCAAAACCAGCCTTATTGCTACGTTACAGAAGAATAAATGGTGGTTTGGGCACACCATATGACAAGCTGAAGGTCACACAGTTAAGGAGGAGCAGATCTTGGAATGAACCAGAACAAGCCTATAATTCCTGGTCCCCCTTGGTTGGCATTCTTTCCTATTCCTATGCTCGAGTCTGATGACTCCACAGCACTGTAAATACCAGCCAGTCCTTCAGTACAGAAGGACAGGGTTTGCTTTAATGCTATTTTTAGTTAAGCAGATCCCACTTTTAAATCTGCAACGCCTTCATTTTCAATATCGTGATTATGTTTAATGTTCCATATGAAGATGAGGGGATTAGTATGAATCAGAAAGCACAATGCAGCGTAGGCAGTACCATGCTGCCTTCTGAAACACCAGCACAGAGCAAGTAGGAGCTTCGGAGGGGGCTTTACAGGGGGAAAAGGCATTAGGCAGCTGGACGTGTCAGCTGGGTGCCTCATCAGGCAGCTGGTGCGAGTGGAAGGTCAAGAGCACATTTACTGTTTACTGAATTTGTAAATTACTGATTATTCAGCTCACTAAGCAAGGCAGGCTCATTGCCTGCGCGTGATATTCCCCCTCCTGTCAAGCCTAAGCACATATGGAAGAGAAGGAATTCTCAACTATATTTTGATAGATGGATGTCATTAAAGTATCATAATAAAGGACATAAAGAGCCATAATGGGTAGGTCACTAGTAAGTATAAGCACAGTTCCGTGTTGGTCAGAGAACAGGTATAGAAGTCCAGCTGAGCACCGAAAACGGCAGTTCTCTGTCTCCGCAGAGCTCAGGGGCTGCCTCGCTAACCAGGAGATGGCAGGATTCGGTGTCGGTGTCCATGGGAAGCAGCAGCCTAGGAGTTAAAGAGGGGTGTTCACTCACATTGCACTGCCAGAGACAGAGGCAGTAGCCAGACAGACCCTGTCTCAGAGCCAGAGATATTTCAGAAGTACAGAACTTCTGGCCGGCAGAAGCTGTGGGAGCTACACCACAAGGAAGGAGACTGCCAAGAAAGGAAATAACGAAATGGTCTGCAACATGAGGGTCAGAGAAAAAAATTGCATGGTGGGCCTTGAACCAACAAAACAGATTTGTTCTTTCTGTCCTGTCTGTCAGCAAGAGAGATGATTTTGGAAATAAGCTGTTCAAGAATTCGTAAGAAAGTGACCTGAGATGGAGTATACCATCATCACAGCTTGCAAAATGAATGAACTCTGATGTCTTCTAGTCTGCCTACATCGGGGCAGTCAAGGATGACTGACATAAGGGTGCTTGTGGTAGCTTCAACTGAATAAACCCAAATGAAAGGAAAACATGGGGAAACTATGTCCAGTTCTTAGGTTAGCCAAGTGGCCAAATAGCCACGTCTTCCTCTCCAAAAGTGTATCCTTGCAAAGGGAAATATCTGCCACAAGAAGAATCAAAATGTGACACTTCTGGAGTGAACAGGGCTAAAGGATACCCTCTCTACCCCATCTTTTGTTGCTGCCATATCTACCAAGACCCTTTATGAAAAGGGAAAAAATATTTACCCCCTCCTGTACTTGACTGCTCAGACAAGACTGGGAGTGAAGATTAACAAGTTACCAGATCTTCCCAGGGTAAAGACAAGAAAGGTCAGATAAAGAGGAATTATAGGTAAAGTCAGTGTTTGGCATGGAGGGATGGAAATAAGGGTCAAATATAGCAGACAAATGAGACAGAACATTTCTCAGAATATTGGAAAAACAGAAGTAAATACTCCAGGTGGGAGGATGGACTTGAAAACAAACAAAATTAAAAAGCCCTAAAATGCTTATGTCAGTGGAAGAAAACAAACCAGCAATGAAAATCAGGCGTTAAATCCAACAGACTATGAATAAACTGCACTGTTTCAGATGTTCTACACCAAGGCCCAAGCATGCCACTCAATCTATACATATCACTAGAAACCAGGCTTTACAGGCAGTGTTCAGGCACCGGAAGCAGGGCAAGTGAGGTAATGCATTGGTGAGAGGGCAGTGGAGAGTATTCTGCTAGATATGCCAAAAAGAGCTGAGTTTTGTGATGGCCACTTTCATTTCTCAATTCTGGCTCAGATAATTCTGCATCAGAAAAGGGATATTCACCTGAGATGACTACTTAGAAAACTACGTAGTTTTCTCTTCTTTCTTTCCTTACTTTTAGAGTAGGACTACTTTAATACAGACTTCCATGGAGACAGTTCAAGACTTTTTCAATCACACTTTGGTTTCCAGACCCTGCATTATCCTAAAATGCATGAAATTGCATCTGACATTCTGAAAGATCTGTTTCAAAAGAGGCACTATCAGCTTCTCAAAGCACTTCATGCAGCTCAGTTCTCAGTGGACAGATGGGAACACCAAGGTGCTGCCAAAGCGTATCTCAAGTCTTGCAGCAAACAGAAAATACACATACATATACTGTTTTAGAGTATATGTGAAGGTGTTCCTCTAAGCCTTCTCGATATAATTTACTATACAAATGTGTATCTCAGTTGTAGGTGCTGTTGCAAGCTATGATCTCATGCCCACACCTGGTTTCCTACCATGGTGCTGTGGTAGCTGACCTTGGTGAGGTTTGAACAGTCCTGGAGGACTGGAGCTTTTAAGAGGATTTGAAAAATTCCCTGAGTCACAATGAGATGCTGGGCAGTACATACCCAGTTCTTGGAAAACGTTGTTCCTACAAGTGACTGTGTACTCACGGAGTAGCTGTGCACAGGACATGGACCCCGTGTGGGAGCTGACTCTGAGGGTCTTCAAGAAAGAGGAGGGAAGGCAGTGGCTTACACTCTGTCTGACTGAAGTTTTATTTTAACTCCTACTTTAAAAGTTGTCAGATTATAAAAGAATAACATTCCCAAGGAATTACTAAAGAGAACTATGGGACAAATTAAGCTGGCAGAACTACTGTGGAATAAATACGATGCAAACAGCAGAGGCAGAAAGCCAGGCAACTATTTCCTATACAAAAGTATGGCTAGAAACTGCTTCTCCCTTGTTTTCATCTTCTCTCAACCACAAAAGGCCTAGGTAAAATCTAGACAGAGATAAACATCACACCTAGCAGGCAGTGTCCATATACCCCGGGAGTCTGTGCAGTATCTTGACTCCTTTGTGCTTTCCACCTTTTCTTCTTTCCGAAATACATTTCAACTCATTTTGTCTTTTGAGCTTGAAAGAATAATCAAGAAGTGAAACTTTTAAGTGAAAAGCAGGTCTAGAGATCCTCAGGCTGCTGAATACTGCAATTATGGATCTTCAGTTGTTGGAAGGAGCAGCAAAATGTGATGTACTAAATTGCAAAGACTTTAGCACATATTTTCAGCAAATATACATGTGTTACAGTTTTGATCTCCTTTCTACAGAGGAAGAGCAGCCACTTCCATCACAGACTGGAAGCTTCTCTTGGAAAAGAATGGGAAACTGAGATTTGGATTTTGCACAAACTGCTAGTGACCCCCTTTGCTGTTTTGTCAGAGGCTCTGCAGCATTGCCTCTGTGCTTCACCCATCCCCACACTAAGCTTTCAAAGGTCTGTTAGAAATCAACTGCAGAATAATTACTGCAGTGCTTGGCTCCAGATCTAACTTGGAAAGTGCTAAGTCATCAGCTCTACAAGATATAAATTATCACTTCTGGTCAGTCTCAATGAAAAATATGAAAGCCACGGCATCTTGAAAGAGCATCTAGACATATCTTAAGTCCAGTCCAAATAAAATACAAACACATGATGGAAATGTGTAATGCTTTCTCCAGTGGTTTGTGGTGCCTTTAGCACAAAGGGGCAGATAAGGATGGCTTTGAGACTGAGCAGTGCTTGTGCCATCCTGGGTATATTTGTTATGATCTAAACCTGGTCTGAAAAGCGGGAAAGACTGTTATAGTGGAACTTTTCCATAATCTTAAAATAAATCCATCTTGAACACTTTCCTTTTCAGAGTTCCATTCTTTGTGCCTGACTGCAAGGTGAAAGTCACATCTAGACAGAAATACTGGTCCAGGAGATAAATGCACTAGAAAAAAATATTTTGGTTATGAATTGCTATTGAACATTTTCCGATTCTCACATTTACCATTATTCTCTAAGTAATTTCTGCAATCGGTGTTTGGACTGAAGACTAAACAATTTAATTTTTTCTAAACCCTAGCATTGCAAACCACTTGATAAATAGCTCATGTGAGCTGTTTCCATTACTTTGAGTGAAACCAGGCTCCTTTTGCAAATAGTTGTCTTAGAGGCCAGCATTTGCCTTCTTTAAATACTTCTATTTGTCTAAGATTAGCTGTTTCACAAACATTCTTTGACATGATTTCTTCAAACTTCTTTGCTAAAATACTGTTAAGATGAGAATACTGCTCATAGATAAAACACTCAATTTTCTTAAAACAGAGACAAAATGTACTTTTGGTTATTTGTTGTACTGTGATAATAGGATATTAATCAAACAATTAAGGAACATTTATCCAGTTATTGTGCAGAAGCCAGAACTATTGCTTCAAAGTACCTCAGAGTCTTATCCAGAAAATGTTTCCACATGGAAAGGATGTACCAATGCTCCTATTTTATAGCCTAAGAGCAAGACCTAGAGAGGCTGAACAGCCTTGTAGAGATCACCCAGAGCCTTTGAGAAAAAGGAAAACATAAACAGGGGCTCCACTGGAATACCTTTCCTTTCCTGAAGAAAAAGGAAAACTAAATCACTGAGTGACCCTCTCCAAACAGCACCACTCAGTCACAGAGCACTGATGCTTGTAAGATTATTTTAGGAATATTCCAGGCACGAGTCTTTGTTTTAGGCCCTCTGACACTTCATATAATTCCTGAACCCCAGTGGTACTGAGGTAGGATGTATTTTGGCACACCACAAAAAGTCCCAAGATATTGTGAAAGATTTACTTAGATATCCTTCTGTAAAAAATGCAAGAGTCTTTACAAGTATCCCATTTACTTCTAACTTTGAAGTTAAAAAATCACAAATGCTTTAGCTAGCTAAATATTTATAATAGCTTGTCTTTATGCATGCAATGCATAATGCCTTCCAAGTACTTTAACAGGCTAGAAATAGAGAAACATCCAAAGCTGAAAGAGCCATATTTGGGGTGAAAAATGGAAATTGTTTAAAAACATCACATTCAGTTAGAAATGACACATTTTAATGTATGGGCTATTTTGAGTCAAGCAGGCGGTAAGGATTATAGTTAGAATTTGGCCAGAATATCAGACCAGGATATCATACTTGCAAAAGAGAGCAGCTGTCAGTAGTAAAAGTAAATAAGCAATAGGAGCCCTCCAAAGAAAGAGACATCTGCACCCATGGCCAGCCTGGAGGCCGAGCTCAGGCATGACCTGGGTACAGCAATTTCACTGCTCTTTCCTGCAGTGCCCTAGGTTTCCTCGTGAGGAAACATTACCTGAAATAAACATCTACTGTCCAAAATTACCCACAAGATGCCCAAGGCATACAGCGTAGTTATACTCATTTGTCTTACAAAGTTCTTGGAACAGGGATGCTCTTCTTTCAGCATAGGTTTTCCCTCACTCAAGCAGCAATGCTCCCTTTTCTACCACTTGGATTTCTTCCCTGAACACCACAGCCCTTTGGTATCAGCCAGCACAACAGCAATGGCAACAGGTGAAAGCCCTGGGTTCTTTCCCAGTGCATGCCTACAACTGCTGGATATAAAACATCTTCATGAAAAATTCGTGATGCTGGCAAGAACAGCCACAAGATGGGTATTCCAGTGATGCTACAAGATGTCAACATTGCCACTTGACAGCAGTTGGCAGCAAAGCTTGACCTCAGCATTCACTGCTTTGGGTATTTGCAAATCAACTCCCATGTCATGAAATGCTATTTTCTTTACTGGTAAAGAATGAAGGGAGACACATCTGCTCTTCAAACAATACATTTATCTGTACAGTCAAAACTTTGGGTAGACAGGCATACAATTAATTGCCCAGAGTGCGTGAAAATTTGCACTAAATTCATTTTTATATATTCCATTAGCCAATTTTCTGTAGCTTATCTATTTATGTATCAATTGTTGTTATGTGTGCCTGCAAAATGCAAAGCTTTATTCTCCATAAATCAGAAATTGCATTGTGGCACTTGTGCCCTTTGGTTTTTTCTCTGCTTTTAAAGTCTGTTTACCAAATGCTGTGGTTTTGTTTGCTGAAATTTCATGACAGATGCAGACTGCTAGTGCAATGAAAATGCATTTGCCCATTCCTGCGGACTCCCAAAGAGCTCAAACCAGAAAGGCATGGGGGAAGGAGAGCAGGGAGAACCAGCACTTCTCTCATGTCACTTGGCTGTGGAGACTCGGCTGGGTGCTGTAAAGCACCGAACATTCTGTGACCAACAAAAAACACTCTCTCTTTTGTGTCTCAGTTGCAGCTCCAGACCCCTCCTTTCACCAAACAGACATGCTGTCTAAAAGCTGTTACTTCAATGTTTTCTTCCATGTATAGCAGTTCTGGAAATTTTCCTATCTGGGCTGCTCAGTGGTCACAGATGAGATCCTAACCTCTTTCTACAAGGTTTCATACAAATTTATTGATCAAAAGCTGCAGCCTGAAGTCAACAAAACTGGCAAGGAAAGTGGTGTTATTCTTCACCTGAGACAGAGAATGTCACTTCTTTGGGGTGGGTCTCCTTAGTCTAGATGGCCTATGAAGAAAGCACACTAAAGAAGATATATACAACCTGGGGCAATGTTTCTGAATTTGAGGTAGATTTATTCCAGTTCAAGGATATTATGACTGTAATATTTTTTTCCTTTCCTTTCAGCTTGAGATTTTCATGGAATACCTAGTGTCAAACCAGACTGACTTGCCTAGGATAATAAAAGACACCATTTCCCAGAAATGGGAGACAATTTTCTGAGTCCCCATCTAGTATCTTATCATACCTTCCTTCCTTATTTCTGCACCTTCCAACACCACAGTACATTGAATACTACTTCGGCTTTGATTGTATATCTGTTATATACAGACAGAATAGCTCTGTATAGGAGTCTGTAAGCTCCTATCCTGCCTTTTTCTAGTCAAGATACACATCACGGGCTTTGAGAAGGATGGGAAAAGAGTAATGGCAGTAACTGTTTCAAAGCCATGTGGCTGACTGAAAACTGTCCCATAATACAAATATGAGATATATGTACAGCTATAAGTGAGCATCCCTTTGGAAGCACACACCTGACAAATCCCTTGCAATCTCCATCTAAGCTAACATAGCTTCAGATGAACCTTTTCATCCAAGACTCAGTATATTCACTGACTCTCAGTTAAAACAGAAAGGCAGCTACTATGCCAAAGGGAGATGTTGTGAACTGCTCTCGGCTGGGAGTCTCATTTATGCAGTTTACAGAAAGGCTCTGAAAAGCTGCAGAGTAACGTGAAACACAAATGGTAACAGGGTACAATGAGGCTGTTCTCACAATTGCCTCATCAATAAACATCATAAAGGACTTGCGTCAAGAAATAGTACTCCATCTACACTATAAGCAAACCATAATAAATAATGAAAACATAAATAGGAGAGCAATAAGGAAGGCAGGCAGGGAGTACAAATGAGACCACTGAAACACAAATAAAGCAGCAAGGTTACTGGTGAAAACAGAGGATATTTTCTATATAGGAAATTGTGCGTATCTTTCTGCTACAATAGACATCAGTACTAGGGTGAAGAGTAAAACGCACAGATTCATTCTTTTATCAAGATGCTGGAGTACAAGTCCTTTGTGTTTGCAAAGAGTCATTTGGGAAAAAGTAATTTGAATTTATTTTTAAGTGAAGCACTTGCGCATCTCACATTGCCATGTGAATCAGAATTCAAGGAGCTTTTATTTCTGCAGTGTTACTCACTTCAAAGAGCCTCTATTCTTGACTGAGTATATCCACACAGTCCATTTTGGTTTGTGCAATCAACGTTAAATTCACCTGACTAGATTAACTGTCTGAAGCACCTCCACACAGACAGACAGTAAATAAGGAAAAGAGATGCACCATAGACAAAGAAAACAATAAGACAGGACGGACAGGACTACAAAACTCATTTTATCTCATGCTGCAGGCAAAGCTTGCCTCTAAAGGTATGAGGTGAGTGAAAATGCAGTCCTTAATTCATCCAACAAATGCACAAACCACATTAGCACAGAAAATGAAAAAGCTAGCATTCATATAAAAAGGCTATTGAAAAACTAAGTTGAAGATAAAAATTGGAATCTATTTATTATTGAGTTCTTAAAGGATAGGCATTTTCTTTAATTAGAAGCAAGCATCCACATAACAAATGCAACCTTGTAACTTTTAATAGCTGAAGCATAATCATAATCAGTTGTGATGGAAATTCCAGATTGCATGCTCTCATCTCTCGACCTTGGAGTCACCATGTTTCTCTCTATCTGTAATTAATACCTCTGTATTAGGGGGAAATGACTTTGTAGTGAAAGTCAATAAATACAGGGAGTCTAACGTCCTTCATATTGTCACAAGTGCCACAGGTCGAGTCTGTGCTGTAGCCCAGCAGCTGCACAGGCAGTGCTTGTCTTCCTGGACAGAAAGGACTGACCACAGAAGGTCAGGGAGGTGCACACCCCATTTGCAAGCACAATGAGGGCACTGGAGAGCTGACCCACACAGCTTCATGCAGCTCCTGGTCATGGACTCCCTTCTGTCAGCAAAGGAAGGGATGGGATGTTGGTACATAGAACCTGCTGGAAATCAAGGCTGTAATTTAACTGCCTTTCAGATGTCCTGTATGTAAAACTGGAGCTATCAAGCAGCTGCATAACAAGTACTGATCTTCTAGCATCAAGTGGTGGTAGAGCAGAACAAACTGCATTAACAAACTAAGCACTCACACGGTCCAGACCTTTCTCCTTCAAAACGCTCCCTTTGTTCCACAAGTTTCACAAAAAGAAAAAATGTTTACATCTTGTTGGAGAGGGGGATTTATGTCCCTCTCTACTCTTCTCCAGGTTAAAAGTAACTGATGACTCCTCCAGCTTTGGCTGGAGGCCATGGCAACATCAATTATGTGGGATTTCCCAGCTTTATACTTGAAGAAACTCAATTTTACCTAAAAAAAAAGTCCCACAAACCCAAAACACCCCCAGAAACCCAAAAAGAGAAAGAAGAATGAAGAAACCAATCCACACAAACCAAAGAGCACCAAATTTATCTTCCATCGGTCTCTCTGCATTAAAAAAAAGAAAATTCATGGTTTTGTCCCCTACCCCTGCATTCCTCACGGGTCAGAATTGTTGGGCTGCAGAATAACAACAAAATGCAGCAACAAGTTTTGCCTTTGAGCTGCAAAAGAAATGCTATTGCCTTCGGTGGCACTTGGGCAAGAGCTCAAACTCTGTTCTGAAAGACCAGAAGAAAGAGGAACAAAATGATGCGAGGAGTAAACTCAGAGAAATGCTGATTGAGAGATACTGAAATGTTATTTCCTGGAGTAATTATTTGCCTCAGTGAGTGCCCAGAAATCAGCCACACTTAAGGTAGTTTGACACTTCACACAGCCTTGTGTAGCACAGCTCTCCAGTTAAGCTACATACTTAGATTTCTAATGTGCCTCTCCTCTTTATGGCATCATTTAGAATATTTTATTAGCCATATTTTAAAAATCCCACATGATTTCTTCAAAACTAGTCTCTATTTGCCTTGCAACTTTGTATGTGTAAAATAGGATACAGCTTCCGATTTGTATGATATCTGTAAAGAAAAACATTCAGCTGCATAAAAAGGATTCTATAATCTTCTGGGATAGAACACAAGCTCCTTCAAGAACCAGAGGCACTCAAAAAAACCCCCCACCCCTGCCCCTGCAATTACATCTGGGAACGTGGTGTTCTGCCTCTGACAGAGAACTTCACTGTTGAAGAACTTGTTTTAATTATTTTCCTATTTGAAGGAACAGCTAACCACTCTCTGAACTCCCTGCCTCATTCCCTCTCTATAGCACTGGATTTTGTACAAACACAAACAGGCAAGCCACCTGTAAAACCCAGGTAATTTTACAGCACGTCCAAAGCAAATGAAAAAATAAAGTGCAGCTAACAGGGACTCTGGGGCCTCCAGCAGGGTGAAGAGAGAAGCAAGAAACACAGCCAGTGTCTCAGTCTCTTCAAAAACAGCAACACAAAACGTACAGAGCAAGCACAGCAGGCAGAGCTGGAGCACAGCCACACTCCTCCTCACGCCAGAGCTAGACTGTTCCTTGTGCCCTTTGATGGTAGAAGTTAGCACTGGCAACAGGCACACAGTGCTTCAAAACCTGCACACCGAGGTGTCTGTAACTTGAATAAAGAAACTTACAAGTGAAAGGTCACAGCCCAATGCATGGATCGCAAAAGGAAAGACATGTAGCAACTTCTCGTGAGGCACTGGGACAATTTGCATACGCTGGGTACAAGACAGCAACACATGGCACAGGAGCTTGTTGACAAGTTAATGACTGTATTACTTACTCTGGTGCCTAAACAAAAGAAGATGCACCTCTGTAGTTTTATAAGTCAAACTTCAGAAAGTGGTACCTAAATATGTGCATCTTGTCAGTGGGAAAACACAGGTATCACTGAATTCTGGACCTTTAAAATTTAAAGCTCAAAGTTCAAATAACTAAGCACTGGTATTTCATATACTTGTGCCTTAGAAGGCTTCCTCCACAAATTTGTATGAATATCCCGTAAAGGACTGCAGAGAGCTCTGAATATGTCATAAAAGGAAAATGCTACTCAAGCTGTACATGTTTCCTTAATGAGAAAAGCACTGTATCTGTGAAGGCTTATACAACAGTGACTTCTGCTGTGAAAACCTTGTCAAACCAGCCTATCAATTATGAGGGTTAAAATTTCCTGGTATTGTTCCCATTACTCAAAATACTGAATACACTTTAAATAGAACTTAACAATATGCTTCTGACAGGGGCATTTGAAATGCGACAGGCCTCAGTTCCTGTTCTTGCTCCTATAGCAGGGAGTAAGCTGTCTATTTTATTGGGACAAGGATGGAGACATAAAAAACCAACCATTCACTAGTCCCAAAACTAAACCAAAACTTTTTCATTTTCATGAAATTGTGAACACTTTATTTTAGTCACAGGTGGAGTCAAAAGGGTTTTCAGGACTTGCATCTGACATCTTGATCAGATCCCATTTAGTCTTACCTGAGTTAAAAGCAGAGGTAGTTTTAGTGAACTTCAGTTGTGCCTGCATCCTAGGAACACTTAGGGATTTTCCTTCCAAGGAAGAGTGCAACAATATGTTTGACAGCCGTTGCCTCTAACAAAAAAACAGAATAACATAAACTAGCAGGATTTGGAGGTTTGAGAAAATCTCTTGGTTCTTTTATTTTTTTAAAAATTGAGCAGTTTCAACAAAGAGCTTTACTTAGAATAAAAGAGCTCATGAATCCTCACAAATTTTAATACAGGCTTATCTTCTGGAAAAACAATTACTAATGAAGAAAAACCATCTGTTCCCCATAAGTTAAAACTGGTCAAATATTGGAAAGTATTTATCTGACTAAACAAAAGAACTCTCTGCACCCCTCTATGTTTAAAGCCAAATATCCTTGCTTGTGTATTCACGAATAGGTGGAAAATAACTGTCTGCACAGGCTATACACATTAAGTTAGTCTGCATAAACTGTCACAAAGGCTTTCCATTTTAAGTCATACCTTTTATAAGAAGGACTTGACACTAAGCCAGTGAGCCTGATGCTCTCTCATGCTTTTTGCATACTTTAGAGACTAGATTATTATTATCTGGTCTCAACTAAAGGTCTGTGGCCATACAAGGCTTAGTATGCCTTCATCAATTTAGAGTGATCGTTATAAAATAGCCCATAATAGGTGTCTGAATTTAACACACTAGAAATGTTGGATCCACAGATAAGCAATATGCAATACTTTTCAATCCCTTCAGAACACCAATATTTGAAATCCCGCTAATTTTGCATTATAGCTACCACACACATTATTTTAAGATTCAGTTACTTTGTTTTTCCATGCCTTGCATGGCAGCTGTTGATATAGAGTCATCACTAGGGCTGCAAGTTCTCACCATCGATTTTGCTGATACTTTCTGTCTTGTGGAAGAAATTGTCTTAGAGTACATATAATTTGATTTTCACTAACCTAAGCATGTTTGTCTGGTATTTTTTTGTTTTGGTTTGAGGGGGGTTTTATGTTTGTTTATTACTAAAGTACTTAATGATTTACAAAAAAAAAAACAAGAGAAGAATTTACTGCCAGGCTTCTGACCTTGAGGAAGACAGTTTAAAACTCTGCTCTTAATCTTGCAAGAAAAACAATCAGTGCTATATACAGCATAAATTGACTGTAAATGAGATGTTGTAACTATAAAAATAAATAGTGTCAGAGGTGTTTGATGTGTGAGTTTGCATCAAGGGACAGGTTTTCAGATTTTAGAAGAATAATTTGATAAATGCAAGTCATGTTCCATGTATTGCTGAAGAAATATTTTTCGTGCTTTTTTTAATCTGTTGTAGTTTCTGTACCGCTGTATTAGCACACTGTGAAAAGAAACATTTCTTCTCTTTCACATACCAGAAATAATTTTTTTCTTTAATCATTACATTCTGTAGTACACACAGAAGAAATCCCCAAACACGACTTTGAATGATGAGCAATTATATAGTATAACTCCTGTTTTCAGTACCTGGCTTGAGACATCTTTCAAAGGGTACTTTCTTTTTCAGAAATTACTGATCATTTTTCACAAAAACAGTAAATACCAAGATGAAATAGAACAATAGCTTTCCTTTTGAGGAATATCTCATTTCAATGTTTATTAAATGAAGTATCCCATTCCAATGCTTTTATTTTCCAAACATAACTTTCAGGCTAATAACATCCTTTTAAGGCAAGTAAATTTAAAATGAAACACAAGGCTAAATAACTGAAAAACAGAGCATCAGGGGTTTGTGGTCTTCATGTGACCCATCAGCTTCACTCTAAACTATTTTGCCATTTTCTGTTTCACATTGGCTAACGAACCATAAATTGGTCAATTACTTATCTGTAGCACCACTGATTTTCAAGACACATTCTTGGTGTGTGTGATATCTGCAGAACTAGATTTTTAAAACATACAAAACAAAAGAGAGCAAAATGCTCCACTCAAAAAACACAGGCATATATATACACTAAAAGGGGAGTCCCACTTTGGATAGGTTAGCTGGCCTAACTTTTTTCCCCACTGAGAAACAGGACACTTCAGTTTGGAGTGACTATAGAACCATGAACTCACACCATCAAGCTGCATGATGGCTTATGATGGAAAAAAACTTTACTTAAACAAAAAACCACATCCTATAAATAGCAGGGGGTAACAAAAAGTGATAAACCCCAAATCATTGAAATAGATGAGGCTTACATCTAATAAAATGAAAGCTGAAAGTGCTCTACATAATGAAGTACATACCCTGAGGCAGAGAAGTTAAAATAGTATTTTCACAGGAACAATTATTAAGGTGTCACAGATGCTTTTGGTCTGGACACCAGATTTTTAAAAATAAACAAGTCAGATATTGAAAGTCTCATTATCAGAGCACTGAGAACAAAAAAACAAAAAAAACCCCAAAAAACCAAACTTTCAAATGGTCTTAATTGTTTCAAGAAAAGATTTCTGTTTCTGAGTAGCTCCTTCTACAACTAAAAGAACTGAAAAAGGAATTTAAGGGCCCTGAAACACTCAACAGTGGTTTGTTGCAGTTCTTGTTCTTTCCATTATATTGTGTATTATAGACTACCTGCATCTTGAAATGGCTGGCGTAACAGAGGGTGTAAAATAAAAACTGGGCTTTAGGGCAAGAGTAGAGTGGAAAAGAAACAAGAAAAAAATGGCTACTTCTGGTGAATTCCAGCATTTCAAAACTCTGTATAATAGAGTTCATTTATAATAATAGTTCATTTCTACTGAAGGTCAGGCACCATTTGTGGATCTCAGTAATTTGCAGCAAATCAGTTCCGCTATACCTCTGCATACCTTACCAGTGCTGGGTTATCACAGAATCAGAGCAGTGCAGAGGGAAATCCAAATTAATCCAAAGACTGAAGCCTCTGTGAGCCAGCAGAGGTAATAAAATCTTAAGACAGGTTTGTGGACTTTCCCAAGTTGTCTTCTGTTGCTTATCAAGTATGTCCTGCTACAAATATACTGCTGACACTGCTGGAAACATAGCAAGGCATCACTTTCAGAAACTGCAGACGTGCAGACCTTGCTAAAACATTACCTGAAGCTGCTGGCTGCTGAATGCTGGGGTGGATCAGCCACTGCTGTTCACGAGGTCATCAACAGTGAGGATAACAAGTGTTTAAAATCAAATCAGTGATTAATACACAACCACATACTATGCTTTGTGAAAAAACAGACTTTACATAATGTCCCAAAATACTTTAGCATTAGATAACAGGGCAAGGAAGGGAGAGATTAGGTTGCATCAGCAATGGAAAAAATATCTTTGAGAGTTTAGATGTGTAAGTGAAGCATGACGCAAGGAATGGGGCAAACTGGAAAGGCTGCACTGGATGAGGGACACACCTTGAAAGATGATTTATCTACTAGTGATAGCAAGACTATAAAAGCAAAGGGAAACTAAAGCCACATATAACAGTAAAAGGAGGGGAAAGCTCGTGATGTATCCATAATACAGCTCTCGCAAACGAGAACCTCACTTCTAATCTGAGAAAAATTTTAAGCAGCACTTGACAAAACTCTATGTCTGTGTATGGTAACATAGCAGAAAATGGACAACTGAAAGGAAAAAACACAGCAGCAACAGCTGATCAGAAATCCCATTTCATCTCTGGAAGGCACAGAACTGCCCTGTGGAGCCAGGAGTGGAAGCATCTTGCTAGAGCTAACCCAGGCAAAAACCGAAGCATTATGAAGTATTCCATGCAAGAGCATAGCTGAGGACTGAGGCCAGGGCAGGCTCAAGGCTTCCTTACTCCACACAGTCAGGAATCAGCTCTGATCACGTCCTGCCAGGACAGCAGAGCAGTGTCAGCATCAGACAGGAATTCAAGTGAACTCAGGGGAGTTCAAGTCTTGCAGCTCTGAGGAAACTCTGCCATGCAAAGACCAGGAGGGGGAGGATATCCAATTGATTTTTACAACTTCACTTGAATTATTTTGCAGCTGTAAAATAGTCACTCTGGCACAAAATATGTGGTACCACCCTGACAAATGAGTTCTAAATAATTGAACTGAAAATCAGTCAGAGCAGGTCTCAACAGATCATATTATAATTGCAGCTATTAACTTACACATTTTTCACTACAGCGCAAGTGAGGGTATAAAAGTATGAGAATTCACCTGAATGCTAAAAATATATTTGCAGCCAGAAGCTCTGCAAGGCCATACAGTTCAGCCAACCCCAGATAGAAGAGATACACATTTGCCACCACGGGACCAACCGTGGCAATTGCTGAGGACATGCAGTTTTTATCACCTTCCTGGAATGCAGCTCCATGTGTTTGGTTTCTTCAGCAATTGCACTTACTCATCTTTGCATCACAAACCTACTTGTTACTATAATGATACGAGCAATTGCTGGCACTCTCAAATCCTATTTTCACAGCAGAGAACAATTTTCTCTCTCTTACCTTAGGTTCTTCTGGCTGACTTTGCTGGAATTATCCTCTCAAAATGTTATAACTAAGTTATTTTCATCACAGAACTACAAAACTTACAATCACATTTAAATTCCTTGCACGTATTTAAATGAAAAAAAACCCATTTTCAGCCTTTTATTTCTTACACTAGCCAAAAAGACAAGCTTGAAACCTAATACCTTGAGTTTATCACAGTAGGCCACAAATATCATCTCAACTTGGTTAAAAAAATCTGATGATTGAGCCAACTGCTAAACTCAAATGGTAAGCATTTGTGGACCAAACAGATTTGTCAAAAGAAGGAATAAAGATAATTTTAATTGATTGCTGTTATTGCTAACAAGGTAAGATTAATCTGCAGCAAAATGAGGTGCAAAAGTTGTAAAAAAAGGGGTCACTTGCTCTGAAGATCAAAGCCACCATCTTCAGAAAGCTGATCATTCCCTGCCTTCAGAGGAAGGGCATAGGGAATATTACATAAGGAATGTCATTAACATTTGCACTGAAAAAAACTTTAAAAGAAAAAAAAGCCATTGCAAATGTGTGATTTTGTCAAGAAACAGATTTTTTTTCAAGCTGTTGAAAAAATTTAACATGTTGACAGACTTATTTCTAATTCTAGAGAAATATGAAGTATGTTTCTGAATTAAGAGTAAACTGCTGTCTTTCTTTTTAAGAAATTCTAATGTATCTTCAGGAAGACAGGAAGGACATGAAGTCATAAGAAAGCCAAACTGGACACTTTGGAAGTGGGGTTTGGTGGGAAGGGAGTTGTTTTGTTTTGTGCACTGGGTTTGGAGGGGGTGGGGGGGTGTTGTTGTTTCAGGCTTGGGTTGTTTTTCTTAACTAGCAGCAGAAGTAGTGTAGCTCTTGGACACTCTTTACAGAGTGAGCCAGTGAAAGAAAAGGGTCATAAATGAAGAGACTGTACCTTTGAAAGCTTCCTCAGCCATTGGTGCTATTTGCTTCCATATGGTAGACATAGAAAATACCCCAGTGAACACACACACTCAGCATACAATGTACTGTTAATAAAATGTTGACAGATAATTCACCATGATATGATGTGACTAGGCTATATACTACAGAGATTTTTATGATTTGATTCTTGAAACAGTTATTATATCTCTGCCATTTTCCCTCCTACATTTTTAGATCAAAGACTGATATTTTAAAAACCTGCGTGTACATCTATGTTAAAAAAAATCACCTAGAAATTCACACTTCACACAAGAGGATAAAACCTCTTCATCTTTAACAGGTGCATTTTGTAGAGGAAAATTAATTAAAATTGCTTAATTGAATGAGAACAAAGGAAATCTGAAAAACTTTAGTACACCTCTTCTCACAGTTTTTCAAGTGAGTTAAGTAATACGATTAAACAAATATTAAAAAAAAAATTTAAAAACCCAAAACATTTTCCACACTGGAGGTCTACAAGATAACTACAGAACTGAAAATGCTTTAAATTTCTTTAGCCACTGTTTATCCACAGTTTGCTTCAAGAAAAGGATCCATGTAGACAGACAACTTATGAAGTTGCCTAAATATAAAGTTACAGTCCTCATCTAAAATTATAGAAAACATAAAAAAGAACTACTCTTACAAAATCTTGTAAGGAACTGTTTGTTAAAACAGAGTTGAACAATCCCAGATTAAACTGGTAGTTTTACACTTATGTAATAGGATCCCCAGTTCACCTGGTTTTTGGATTCATGTTCACATCATTTGTGTCATAGTAGCAAAAGCATCTCTCAGTATTCAAACAGTGAAAGAAGACAAACTGAATAGCTAAAAAGTTTACTACCAAATGTTATCAAAAATGTCCTTTTTCAGCAAAGAACAGCAAGACATTTTCTAAACAAAATGACACAGAGTTCATGTTGGAAAAAACCCAACCAAATGAGTAGAAACTCTTACACTCATGGACACAGCAGCCTAAGAAAATTTACAGGAAGAGGCCAAGCACCTTTTTTCTGCTCTTCAGCTTCTATTGCAGTTCTGGAACCTTCACTACTTGTTGCACAAGACCAAAGTCTGCTCTGTTGGGTACCTGTATTTTTCACAGCAGTCTCTTTAGTTTCCAAGCCAGTGCATATTTTTCCAATGTCAGTCTATTTAAACAGAAACTGTCCATTGTGAAATGTAGGCACAGAATTGTAGAAATTACATGGAGCCTTACACGTAAGTCTAGAAAAGATTACTACAAGATTGTATTTTAACCACAAATGCATCCATCACAGAGACCTAGGAGAGGTGCTCAAGACTGCTTAAGACAATGTTTGCATTCACTATAAAGGACTATGATATGGCGTCCAAATTTATCTTCCCTAGGCTTTCAGATAACTCAATGAACAAAAGAGGCTGGACTGTCTGAAGTGTAAAAATTGAGAGCATTCTACAATGTGCCTTTTAAGCTAATATTCACATTTTTCCCCAGTGACTCTCCCTTGAAAATATCAGTGATATACTCATTCTTCAGTTAAAGCCTCCATCCAATCAATTGCATTTCCATTTGAAATCCTTAACACCAATGGCCCAGAACATAAAAAATGTTAACACAAAACAACATCTAACTTCTTGTGTCATGCAATTTTTGAACATTTCTGGTATTTATGCATTCAAGGATAGGCAAGAGCACAAATTAAATTTCTTCTTCTCAAGGTGGGTATCTGAAACTACCAGGTGGATATGCCAATTTTATCAGAAATTAAAACCTTATATGAGGACTCATCTAAAAAGAGCCAAAAAGAGCATGAGCTCCATGCACCCGTTACACACAAGTGAAGTTACAGAAATTGACCTTTATTTAGTAATCAGTTTCTTTAACTTTTTTTTTTGATACAAAGCGACATTTTCATTTAGTACAGAAAAATCCATGTCAGAACAGTACCTGTCTGTTTCAGTTGTACCATTGGAGTCTACTCTGATCTCAAACTTTAAAAAACAAACAAAACAAACAAAAAATTGAGATAAACAAAAAACTTCTGTCCCTCACCATGAGAAGTACTTGGACTACCAATTCATCCATACCATTTCATATTTATTAATTTATATATACAGTATTATAATAGTATGGTATAATACTATATAAAATACTATATATATTTTAGATGTTTTTATAGTTCAGAATACTCTATAGTGTATAACTATATAAATGCTATAAAAAGTATTTTGAACTATAAAATAGCAACTGTAGAACAGAATTTAAATTTAGGACCAGATCTTTCTTGAAGAACTGTGCAAGAAGAATCCCTTTTTTTAATTATAAAAGCTGCAAACAGAAGCAAAATTACAGCCTGTAGTGTAAAACTAGAAACCCTACATAATGAAATGTTAGAAACAGTGACTGAGAAGCAGGTCTACTCATATAATATTTTAAAAACAATTAAAATACAGTACCCAGGAAACATGGCACAGGAGACAGAAGAAACAGGTACAAAACCTGTGTTAGGAACACAGAGTCAGAAGTGCAAAAAACCAAAAAGGGAACCGATATAATAGAGTTTGGTACAACAGGTAAATAAGTATTGCAACCAAAACTAAACGATCACTTATTTTTTGACAGTGAAAACACTAACAATTTAGTACCTTTCTAAAGGCTTTTAATCAAAGCCCTAAAACTGCGTCTGCTCTTAAATAAAAACAGTCTATGTGAATGCTACACACTGAAGTACAAAGCTTAAGAATTACCCTGCAAAATTGCACCAACATAAGCTTTCCATATTTACAGTATCTAAAAGTGACAGAACACAGCATGCTAGGCCTAGTTTATGACTCTCCCCCACCAGTACTTAATCCAGGCCCAACAACCAAAAATTATTATTTGTCAACACATGTTAAACTTGGATTGCTCAGATACATTATGACGTTTAAATATTAGCTTCATGCATAAAACAAGAAACAATATCTTTGACAGACAAGCATTGACAGGATACAAACAGTGGTCTGCCCTGTGTAGGAGTGTACTTCCTTTTGAGCTTACTCCCAAGGTGTACCGATTCAATCTCATGTTATTACCTGGTTGTCAAGTCAACAATGTGCTTAGAAATGGTCAAAATTGTAACTAAGAGTCACATTGTGCACAAACTGTCCACTCATACTCAGAAATTTCACTCCATTTTGGAGAGTTACCTCATTAAGTGAAACACAGAGTTAAAAAAAGAACAGAACAAAACAAAACAAAAAGACGTTCAAGTAAACAGCAAGAACCAAATACTTTGAAAAGGTTTTTGTAAACTTGTCATTCTACAGGGTTTTGCAGCATTGTTAAACTCATTGCTCATGGACAAGTACACACAGGCCACAACCCTTGTGACAACCTGTCATGTGTACACGTACAACATAAGAGACAAGCTTGGTGAAGTGATCTACCCCTTCCCACATGCCTCGTCAGGTCCTCATGTGTTCAGTGTTATCGTTCCCCTTCATGAAACAGAAATCACTCATGGATATCTTTATAAAGACAGAAATGAACTGAGTCCATTGGATAGAAAGTTAGTTGGTTATTTACATCTGGAAAGTAGTTTCACAGCAAAATAAATCTACAGTGGGCCAGCTGGGATCCACAGGACCTTGTTTTGTTCTTGGTCGACAGTTGTCATAATCTGAGTGCAAATGCTTGAAAGGGCTCCTCCCTGGACAGTGCCTGGAGAAGAAGAAACCCCACACACAAATGAGACTGGAACAGTTATGAGTAATTACCAAGAGCAGTCTTCTGCATTTATCTGCAAAGTGTTTATCAACAGATCAGAATTAAGCAACTCAACTCAGTATCTGACAGATGCATGGCTCTATTAAAAAAAAAAAAATAAACAGAGCAAAGAGGTCAAGCATTCAATACACAGTTTCTTCTGCTAGCTCCTAAAACAATCCAGGGAAGTCAAGGAACTGATGGCTATAATCAACTAAGACAACTGTTTTGTAAGAGGCCTCCCTGTACTATTTTCAGAGGCATCAGGTGGCAAAGTTTAAGTCTAAAGATGGTCAGAACCTGCTATAATAAACCTTCTCTGTTCAACATGTGCTGTTAAGAGTTTTATATTTATGGGGTAATACACATAGAGACTATAGCTGTAGCAACTAGACACTATTTACAAATATTAGAAGTAAATTATGAGCAGCTCACAGATCCCTGAGCTAAATAAAACAGCAGCGGTTGCTACTCCAATTCTTATCGCCAACTACATTCAAGGAACAAAAGGCCACCAGCAAGCAGCTCCCTGAAAATCAATTCAAAAGATAAATGAACACCTTTTATTCTACCCTTGCTAAACATAAAAGTAAAATGCCAACACTGACACATGGGAGGATTGTCTTTAATACTTTAAAACTGAGGAACTTCATGACTTGAGAAATATGTCAGCAAAGCCGCTGGCCACAGTTACTACTAATGCTGAAAAAGTATGGAAAGTCTTACACAGCTTAAGGTATAATTTTTCTTTTTGAGAAGAGAAAACATGATGTCACATAAACATAAAATATTTGGCTCTGCAATATATACTACAGTTAATGATGTCAGGTGACTTTGGATACAGAACACAGTAACTGAAAAGGTCTATGAAAGGTGACAAATGGCAGGGAAGAAGTGATTCAGATTACACACTGTGTTCACAACTTGGTAGAGGAAACAATGCCAACTTGAAAGTCATTGGTCAAAAAGTGAACTTCATGAGGTAGTTAAAGAGCTCTGGTCTGAGAGAGTGTGACCTATAGCTCCATGACTAACCTACCATGTACAGCATGCCTATCTACAGGCTTACTTTATGTACAACATTATAACTTCAACAAGCCTAAATGTCACTGCAATTTGAACACCAACCCTCTCTGACTACCAGCATCTGGAAGTGTTGATGACAGCTGGAGTCCACTGCACTTGGCACCAACAGAAGGAGGCCCTTCCCACGGGGCATATGAGAAGATACACATAAGGCACTCTCGGACTGAGTGCCACTTCCACTATCAGGGTGAAACTAAAATGTCACAAATGACTGAACAAGAAGCTGCTGCTAACATGTGGTGATGCAATCTGGCCACATGCACGTGAAGTTCTGTGAAGGTTTAGTATGAATGTGAAAACATTTGTATGGCTATTCCATAACAGGTAAATTATTTTGTTGAGAACATGCAGCTTCTCTCAGGATGCACTGAGCGAGCTCTAAACTAAACACACCCCTTTGTCTCTCTGCACTCGGCAGTTATGCCTCAAAATCTTTCTGTAAGAATCCCATTGTTCAGGGGATGAAAAGTTAGATTTTGGCTAGTTTAGGGTGTTTGTTCTTTAAGTTTTGTTGCCATGCACATCAAGATACCTTCAAAAGAGTGGGGATAAAATTCTAGGTATGTGGAACCACATGGAAATATACTCTGAAATGAACAGTCTCCAGACACTGTTTTCTTTCTCTGATAAAAACACAATCCAAGACTGATTTCATAATTTCATGAAGTTAAGAAGGCTTCTAAAGGTGAATTTAATTATTCCAAATTACAATACATGCTGAAGAAACCTTGGACAATCTTTTTCCATTGTTGAAACATTTAAAGTATGTCTCACAAAATCACACAGAATTACAGAAGGGTTGGGGTTGGAAAGGACCTTTGGAAATCATAGTTTTTTAACTTAAACTACAAGGGATTTCTGTTGTTTCGTTTGATTCTTACAATTTTAAAAAAACCCCTTCTACTCCTTATGGGGTATAACACTGACAACACTGTGTCAAATTGTCAAATCTTGACCATAGTTTCTATACTACTGGCTAGTAATAAAACCTTTTCAGAACCTTTTTAGATCAGAAGATTCATAACATTCAGAACAAAAATATGTAGAATATTTCTACCTTGTATTTCCTCTCCTGGTAAAATAAAATAACAGAACATGAGTTTGTCAAAAGAGAAGGCAGAAGGAAAAACCCAAGGTGCTCATTGAAAGGACACTGATCTTTTGAATTAAAGTGCAAATGGATTAAAATACCACTGTGTTCCTACTGAAAGTTTGATTAAATACTAACCTGTGAAGTACTTGCTATACTCCTGTTCTATTTTTTGAGCTGTCTCAAATTGTTCTTTGGAATGTTTTTGTGTAACTTTGTCCCTCAGGAAGATTGGGTCTTTTTGCTCTCTGAAAAAAAAAACAAACAAAAGAGAAAAAAAAGAAACACCTTGTATAAGAGTAATTTTTTAATGGACTTGTGAAGAGTCCCTCTAGCTGGGTGCATACTAAAGGCTAATTCACATGCAAGCAGACTCCTAGGCCCAGAGTGCCATCTACTGTGTTTCAGCAGTATCAGCAGAGTCATCAGGATCATTTCAGTGCTAACAAATTTATTTGCTGTCAGACCAAGACAGTATTTCTTTAAAGTTTCAGAGACTGGGAGGCAGTTGAGGAAGAAAGAATATAATTTTTTTCTGTTCATATGAGTTGGATCATCATCTCATATACATGCCAGTATTCCCTACACAAAGCTGGGCTCAAGTACAACTCTTCTAAGGGCTTGTGAAGTATCAAGCCAGTACAGTATTTCCGTGTTATCATATACATGACACATTTTTGAGATGCCTCTTTTTCTATTTTACAGGCTCTTGAAAATATATGAAAAAACCAGAGAAATACAAATGCTAAAATAATTTTTTAAAAACATAATTACTACACTAACCTATCGTTGCTGTGGAGCATTTCAGAGAATGTCAATAGAACCTGTGCTATATCAAAAAGGATGTTTGGAGAAACTTTGGGTGCTCACAACAGGCAGAGACAATGTGCCACTGCAACTTATACTGATGACTGCCAGAAATCCTTTCTTGATTAGTTTGATCTCTGCCACTTTCCGAAAAAAAGAAAAAGCTTTAACAGTCACCATTTAATTTCCAATGGAGGTCAAGACACGACAGTTCCATTTATCATTTAAGTGCACAATCCTACAGTGGTAATGAAATACACCTCATTGCTCTGTGTCCTGTTTCTACTTTAAAGTAGTGATACTTATCTTCTTTATTAAATAGATAGTAATCGAATTTACCTACAGATCAAGAATAAAAGAAATTTTCAACTTTAAATATGAAGAGAACACAAGTATAAGGTCTCTTAGCAAAAGTGTTTCTTAATATTCATGTTGGGATGTCCCTTCTTGCCAAATCAATCTATCAAAATGTGTGAAGGCTTTCTCAAACATCAGGGGATGGACTGGGGTTTGCAACTCATGTATTCTGTTGCTGGCCATGTTCAAGCAGGAATTTCACAGTTACTGAAAGAGCACAGCCTGAGAAGACCACAGTATACACACTATGTGGCAAAAGGGGGCTTCCCTTGCTCTGTTTACTGGAGAATGAAGGTGGGAAAGCTGAGGTTATGAATCAACTGGCACTGCATGCACACTGTTCCCCTTCTAAGAAGATGAAGAACAGCTCTTTGTCATGGCCAGCACTTAATCCTCAATGGATCTCACCCATGTCTGTCTTACAATTTACTAGAAAGGTTAGCAGGAAAGATCCTCCTGGAGGACATTCGGTTTGGTCTCTGTGGGTTTCTCTGAAAGACTCACTTAAGTGTCATGCAACCGAAATGAAGTATACCTCACAGTGGGTTAAATGAGGATTAATTTCCCCATTTTACAGAATCACAGAATGTTCTGAGTTGGAAGGGACCCAGAAGGGTCATCGAGTCCAGCTCTTCAGTGAACGGCCCATAGAGGGATCGAACCTTGGTGTCATTAGCACCAGGCACTGAGCCAATCTCAGTGGCTGTTTTAAGAGATTTAAGATGACTACGATGAAATAAACAATAACAGTAAACCAGACTTTTTTTAAGGTAGAATAAGCATCCCTGAACTATACCCCTCACAGACTTACTTGATTTGTTTAGCATTTTTGTAGCGAATAAAAATTACAATAGGGTAGATATGAACACTGTGGAGCCGCTCGATGGCATGAGGAGCGATGTCAAGCAGACAATGACAATCCTAAGATCAAATGTAAATGCAAAACACTCATTCAGTTAAAGAGCACAAGCACACATGCAAATCCCCCATTTCTTCCCCTACTTAAATCATAGCAACCCAAAAGAATTTTGCCATACATTTAGCATTTTGGGACTACTGAGCAATTTGTACCCAAAGGATTTATAACGAAAGACAAAAGATGAAAAACTGCAGGAAATTGCATTCATAGTATCAAAAGCATGCATTGATAGAAATAAAAGTACTTGAAGAACTAATGAAATGAAAACTCAGATTGAAATATATGCAATACATTTTTTCAGAATTTAAATATTCCTAATAATCTTCTCTTTCAGAAATCATAAGCAAACACAAGCATTAATAGGACTTTCCATGTGGTTTGACTGAAAACTGTAAGCAATGAACAGACTTTAAGTAACATCTGTCTCCGGGATTATGATGATGTTTATATTCTATACGACTGCATTAAATGGAATAGGTAAAAAAATTAAATCCTTTTTTGGAGGGGATAGAGGACGGAATTTAAGAAAATTATTTCTAACTTTATTTAATAATTCTGTAGAAGAATACGAGCATTTCTAGTTTCTATAAAGTTGAGCTTGCTTTAAATAGTCACATGCGAAAGTAAGGTAAGTTTTATTTTATTTAGCTGCCTGGGGAACAGTTCTTAGAATGTCTTAAAGGATGACACTGCTAACATAAATTCCCACCCCCCCAACATAAGTATGTAAATTGTACAAAGAACTACAGCATTAAAATTGACTCACCTTTTCTGTTATCTCTTTTATTGAAGCTACAGTTGTCACATCAAAATGTCCACTCCTCCGTTTGTAGTCGATAAACAGACAATCCTTCACACCTCGTTCAATGGCTTGCTGGGAAGCTTTCATAACCTCTGTTTCATAGAAGAGATCCCCTTTCATTACTATTCCTTAGGCACAGAACAAGGCTAAGAAGACAATGTCTGCAAGTTCAGATTCTTGAGGTGTTATCCATGCTTGTGTTATCATTTTGTTCGTTTACACACATTACTATCATGTATTCTAAGTGTGCATAAATTAGTTATATTTGCATACTTACCAAGAGGACATCTGCAAAATTTTCCAGGGGATTCTTTCACCAGCATGTCTTTCACAGCATCAAGTAAAGGTCCTAGAATAAGGACAGGCCTAGGGGAGGTACAATCCACTTTCTGGACACGCTGATAAGCCAAACTTGCAGAATCTACACACACAGAAGATATTTATTTGTAAAAGTATACATTTCCTGGCATTCCTCAAATAAGCAGAAGCATCCTTCTAGGAATTATGAGAAGACCTCCTCTGCAAGGGCAAAGGGCCTTGACAAATACAAAATACAGTCAGTCATTACTGCGATTTTTCTACTTGACAGATGAAAATGGACATTTTTCTAATTGAACCTAGTGTTCAATTAGAAAAATTGAACTCCTCCCCTTCACCAATCATCCCTAAAAGCATAAACAATATACAATATTTGGTATCTCTGGCTTGATTTGTTGAACTTTTACAAGGAAGTAAGCATTGTAACCAACATGATTTTTGTAAAGGATGAAGAAATAAAAGTGAAGATTTTGAGTTGTGCACAGGATTTCTGTCTAGACTGAGCAACCAGGACAGAAATTAAATAGTTGAAAGGAAGATCAAAACCATGCACCAAAAAGAATCTCCCTCTCCAAATGAAATAGCAATACTAATAGGTCTAGGAAGAAATTACCAAAACATTATTTTGAAACACACTGGCTTGTAATTTAATACAAAAAAAATGTTATTAGAAGTAATGAGCACCATTTGTATTCAGAGCAATTAGAAAGCAACATTATTTGTTGTGCTGTGCTGCACCTGATTAAAAATGAAAGAGAAATGAAGGCAAACCCCTCCCAAGTATAACAAAGGTTCTTGCCTTCCAAGAAAGGAATTGAGTCTGTACTGATTGTATCTAGAGCCAGTAAATCTTTTCCATCTTTGGATCCACTTCGCTTATGTTTATGCTTTCTTCTGAAGAATGATCTCCTTGCTGCTGCTGACAATGTCTTAGATGAACTGTTTTCATCTTTAGCCTCAGACATGCTGTGTCTCCTGTAAAATTCCTGATCCATCCTGGAATAAAACAGACAAACTGGCTGGTATTTAAAGTTCTCTTTTTAGAATTTTTTGACAGTATCACGGCTGGTGATGCTGTGCCTGATGCACCCCAGGACATTGCCATTTCTAGTTTATTATTTAGCAGCATTAAAAGAAACTTGATAGAGCAATACACTTAATTCAATGTATATTAAAATATGCCATCCCTAAAATGACATATCTAAGAATTACTAACTCCCAGAAAGAACAGAAGCAAACAATTCTTCTATCTCACTAGTCAGACTTTTAAAGACAAATACTTTTTAAAGATGAATACTGCACCTGAGGTCACTTACATATATTTACTTGGAATCTGTCCTCTTTCCAGCTTCTGAGCATTCTCGTCTAGCTGCCAAGCCATCCAACAACCAAAATTTCCCTGTGGTAGAGTGTCATCCACATATAAAATGTCATCTTTCTTAAAGCTTAAATCCTGTTCCATCTCTGCCAGACGGTCATAAAGTGCTCTGGAAAGGAAGACAAACAGGCTCTGCAAGTGGTCTATATCAACTCAAGGGAAGAACACACCATTTTTGAAAAAGGTTAACAGATCTGTGGCACACTCTGAATTTCAAGAACACACAAAGAGTGAAAAGTGAAGACTTGCTATACTAGACTGTGTACTTGCTGTCAGAGAATAGCTGGATAAATTAGTAAACTAAATTTTAAAAAACATGGCAAAACTGATGTCCTCTCTCTCTCTTTCATGATGGTCTGCACATTATCCTAACAGCCTTATGCTGCCATTACTAGTCATGCTCAAATACCTGATGTAGAATCCATCTCCAGGAAGCTCTTTTATCTTATTAAACTCTTCTATTCTGTATTGAGTCTTTATTTTGATGTTTTCTCCAGGCTTCAACATTTCAAGATAAGCTTCCTCAGCCGTTTTATTTCGCATGTCAATGGACCCATACTGCAAAACACAAAAAGAAACCTTTAGATGTGAAATTGTATTTTAACAAGAAATAGAACTAGGTAAGCTTGTAAAACATGCAGAATGAGTTTGTTTTTCTCACTTGCAGGTTATATATATATATAAGTCTTGTCACTTAACTCTAGTACAGTTTGCACCTTAAGATGTCTAGCAGGAGACTGAGACATTACAGTGGAAAACAAAAAACTCAAGTGCAAACAGCAGACAAGTACTGTGAGAGAGCACTTCTTGAAGAAGTTTTCCAAGTGTAATCTTAGAATCATAAAATTCACACTGAAAAAAAATTAATATATTTAGGGATAGCAAGTGGTCTGAAGGAGGTCAAACATGATTACAAAGCAAAATCTAGATACTACAAGTTCAATGGGAGAGTCTCAGTGCTCACTTGTATCTGAAAAGCTCATAAAGATGTGTTTACCACCTTAACAGTCTTCACAAGCAGGTAAATATTCTCATTTCAGATACAGAAAGCAGAGTCAAAGACACAATACATGGTGTGGGGAATTATAAAAGAGAATTGGGTTGTGAGCTGTAAAACCTGCCTGGAGAGGTGCATGGCAGCACACAGAGGCTTGTCTCCCCCGGACCCTGGGGGGCGGAGGTGTCACACGGTAGACCCCTCTGGAGAGGAGCTGACAGACACACGGAAAGAAGTGTGTTGCTGATGTGGCAACATTGGATAGGTCACGCCATATAAGGAAATACTGTGCCTTGGAAAAGTGTATAAAACCAGCTCCTCCCTTTGAATAAACTATTCAGATTCCCTGCTGGTCTGGGTCCGTGATTCAATCGCCGACAAAATGGTTTTTCCTAAACTCTCTTTAAAATTTCATACAGGTAAGATCAATATTGTATCTTTCATATCCTTGCTTTTCTCCTACATACAGCAATTGGATTCTGAGCTTCCCATTTAGATGAAGGGAGCAGGTGTTAATAATTACAGGTAGACATATGAGTCCTTTCAAACTTTGGGGCATCTTGTGCTATCAACAGCGATAGTTCTCCAGGTTCACATCATCGAGCTCCTCATGTGCTGCAGCCAAAATGCAAGTTTGCTATCTGACCATTCCTACCTGGAATGGCAGGAACACAACATTCACAGAACATTCCACGCTGTGGGACAGCACAGCACAGGACTTGGTTCCTCCCTCTTTATACCATCCCAGCCATTCATCAGTACACTGCAGACATTTCTGAAGTGCTTACCTCAAGTATCATGTCACCCAAGACTAGTCCATCAGGTCCTTTTGCTGGGCTATCATCATCTACATCTGAGACAAATATTCCATACAGGTTTCCACCACATATTTGGATCCCAAGATCGACTTGGGATTTTTTAACAACAACAATTCTAGGTTCAGGGGTCCTTTTGTTTGTGTCCACAGGGCCCCTTTTGACAGAAAGAAATAACATGCATACTGGAATTTAAAAACTTGCATTGCAGAAAATCAACTTGCCATCTGAAGAATATATATTTATATAAATATTATTCATAATAGGTCACCTTTCCAACTAAACCTATCTTGCAGAAAACTTTCTTCACTCCTTGCAGACCTCATGTTTCAGAAACAGTCTGAAAACATGTACATTTATTTTCTGGGGTCCACTAAACTTGTTTGCTGACTTATTTCAACCAGACACAGCATTCACAGAAGTACACTTCATTTTTTAACACCCTTCATATCCACCCTGACCATTTATTTTCCTTTAAGACAAAAGTTTTACTCTCTACCTTAAGGAATTCCGGGGACTTGTAGTTGGAGTGGTTTGTTTGGATGGTGGTGTCATTGTTCCTTCATCCTGTTCACTCACAGTGTCGATTACGGAATGATTGTCAGGCGTTGCAGCTCCACTGCCTTGAGGGGTGGAATGATTACTCACAGGTTCTAAGCGAGAACTATGACAGGGGAAAAAAACAGAATAAAAGACTGGCAGGCTAATGCCAAATATTTTCCACTCAAAATTTTTAATTTGGCTGTAAGTCAATTTTAAAGCAAGGGAGATAAAACCCAAACCCAAATGAGCATGCCAAAAAACATATGTTCACCATAAGTCTAATAGAAAGACAAAGCTCTCTTTTGAAGTGTGATCATGCATCAAAGCAGGATGGGTAATTTCACCAGGTCATATGCCTTCTCTAATTAATACTGGAAATTCCAATCATGGAAAAAAAAGTAAAAAATATTTGAAGTATTAAAATGGCATAATCCTAGGAAGAAGTCATCTTGGATTTTAGTTAAGTATATTTAAGGATTATGCCTAAATAAAAGAGAGAATATATTTAGATGCATCAAACATTTTTCTTTTGACAAACACATATTCATACATTACTTTTCCAAGCAATTACACTTATCACCACACATGTGCTCATGTTTGCAAACATACTAAGTGTACAGAAGTTAGTACTACCTAAATAATTGTGTGGACAGGAGAGCTGGTTTTTTCCAAGTCTAGCCAGGCTTACCTTGACCGTGAGTGATTGCCAAGCTGATACATGTGTGGGTTATACTGAGCCAGAATGGTGATGGTGTCGCACTGCTGCCCAATGATTAGCCGAGCCTGTTGCTCTGTAGCATTTCTCAAATTTATTCCATTAAACTATGGAAAAATTGCACAAACCAGAAAGTCAAGTTTTCCAAGTAGCAAAACTAGCAAACTCATTCTTGCAGTGTCCTAATTAGTTTAATGCCTAAATGCTCACTTAATCCCACTGGAGTAAATAGGAGAATAAAAATGTTGCTAGACAGTGATTCCTAGGGTTTACTCCTTGGAAAGAATCATCATAATTTTCAAGTATTTGGTAACCTGACAAGGAGTTTAACAATATTTTCACTGTTAAAAGACATATGTATTCTGAGCTGTGCTATGATTTGATATCACCGATTAAATACAAGTTGGTTCAGACCACCAATCTGAGTAAATTCAGAATTTAAAGACAAACTCAGAACTATTCAGGTCTGTTTTAGTATCAGAAACACTGTGCAACAGAAGGTGCTTTAACATGGTGTTACATTTACAAAGCAGCTCTGTACTTTACAAAATGCTACTCTGAGTGTTTATCTAACACAGTAGGCAGAAACACCATTGAGCCTGCATTAGTAATTTTTTAACCAGGTATCTTAGCTAAGGATATGGCACAGCAACAACAGCATGAAGCTTGGTAAAAGCCAGCTGCTTGAAAATGTACTTACCTCATCAGAGGTAGAGTATGGTGTTGGGACTTTTTTGTTTTAAGTACTGAAACTAACTAGCTTAAAATTTAATTATATCTATGTAAGACGGGATGTAGGTATACCATCAAAAGACATTATGATAAAGCCTGAAAAAAGTCACAATCACAATTATGGAATATTACAATACAGAGTACTCTTTGCTACATCTCACAGTGCACAAGGTTTCCCAACACAGTCATTTTGGGGAAGGCAGTTACGCCTTATTGTTATTGGCAGTTATTCCCCAAATACAAACTGATTTACAAAACCTTAGAAATAGTAAGCAAACAATTACCTCCAGTAACTGATCACCATACTCAAGGCCAGCTTGATGGGCAATGCTCCCACCTGTTACTTTTGAGACAAATATTCCACCATTTTCTCCGCTCACAATGGAAATCCCGAGTGGCTCAGAACCCTTCTGCACTTTAACATGGCGTGGCTCTTCCATGTAGGGCCTTTTAGAGGAGATAGTTAAAACTGATTTGGAAAAAATTGCACTTGAACAACCACAATATCAAAGTTACATGCAATATTTATGCCTATCTGAACTGTAGTAATAAAATAGCTTTAAACAGTCACTTTAAAAACCTCACTAACTCTCAACTGCCTTAAATGCATTCCCTTAACACCATGCAATGTACAGGGGCAGAAGTAAATGTATACCAGGTACACGACTGCTCTAAAAATGATGGTAAATATGAATTATAAATAGTATGGTCATGAAGTTGATAGGAAAGAAGCTTCCAGATGCATATTATATGAAAGGAATTGAACCACTGTATATAATATGTCATTGTCAAACCATATTCCAGAAGGGTATGTTACAAATACAAATGCTGGGAGTCTTCATTGCCAGTGAAAATAAACTTAATGAATAATAAGGTGGTAAACCAAAGGACAACAAAGCACAAATATCATATTTCATATTTGTATGCTGGGAAACATAAATTAGTAATGAAAATTAAGCAGTTGCAAACTCAAGCCATTAAGACAGCAGTTTGCATGGTAGCATTACAATTACCATGCAAATTCTCCTCAGGGCAATTATCCAAACGTAAAAAAAGCACAAAGTGCGCAATACTGCTCGAGAAGGACAACCTTAGATCAGGCCAACCTCAAACTCCTTAGTGATGAGAACCTAGGCCTAGGAGCCACAGGGATTCTCAGAAAAGACCTATTACGGAACAGATATCTGAAAGATGTAGAAGATTTGAGAAGACAAGAACACTTAGAACAAGACAAACAGTAGTAAGACACTACTAAGTATAACAAGAAAAGGCTTATACAAAAGAAAACCCTGATACATTCCCCTTTCCTCCCCCCATATTTGGGACGTATCCACCTGTACGAATGGGGCTGGTCCATTCATGATGTGTATAAACAAACAGTAGCCTTCTAAAAAGTCCTGGTTTTTACTATTATAAACTTAATAATGTCTACACAGCAAGAGGCATCACCAGGTGTTAACAGTTGAGCTCACTGTGAATGAAACAGCTTGGGCACCAGGTGCGGTGTATTTTTTATTTTAATACCACTATACTGCATTTGACATGCATTAATTTGAATGTTTTCTTTCCTAGCATTTCATTATGCCATAGAGATGTTCTCTAAATTGTGCCAACTGCTTAAACTATTTTATTGTGCTGCTCAGAGACGAGAAGAGTTAACTGGACTTAACTCACTACCACTGAAGTGAGTGAGGCTGAGGAAGGATATTTTTGGGAAAAGCAGGATTTGGGGCTGGGGGCAGAGGGAAGGGGACACTGTTTCGTAACTACGCATGTTGCCAGACTTTGAAGGGGTCCTTTTGGTAGCCTCCTGCGGCAGAGGCATAATATTTTGCCAGCTTATTAATGCATATGAGATAACTGTTGGCTGCTGACATGAATGCAAGTCTGGAACCCAGTCATCTTACATCACTGTTAGAGGTAATGCCCTCAGCAATTGCTTACCAATGTACTGAACTTAGCACTGATGCTCATATTTTTTGCATGTAACCTAAATTAACTAAATTCTGATAACTTGCAGAAAACTGATTTTTTTCACTCACTTGTGAGTGTGTAAGCAATGTTATATGAAGGTTCTTCATGTTACAAAATTTACCAAGGTATATTATCTCATTAAAAACTAAAACTGCATCTTTCTGAGCTTTGTTTATTGTACTTTTCTGCTTTTTCATCTACCACATCCATTTTTAATTTGTCTGGTTTGTATTGGAATAAGAAAGAATCAAACCTATACAAATTACACAGGATCCCATCTGAGAATTCTGATAAGTACAGAATGACAGATAACTATGCCAGTATAGCAAATCAATAATAAAGTAAGAAAGAATGATAACATTAAAAAGATGTTTTATTTGATAAGCAGTGCTATCAAAATCAAGTGAAGCACTTTTCTGTAATATTCAGACTGCCTGCCAGGATCCCTAGACATGGAGTAAAGTCTCAACTGATGAGATCTTTTAATTTTCATTTAAATTAAAATCAACAGAACAAACAGAAACATTGGGGTTTTTTTCATCTGTATTATTAATAATTTTATCTGGGGAAAGGCCAACTGAATTATTTGTATTTTGTGGGAAACAGAAAGCTTATAAAACCCCCCAAAATTTAAACATTTCTTAGGATACATTTAAGTAGCTACTTTCCTAAACTGAGAACTGTTTAATAGTTTGTTTTGTTGTAAAAACCCACCACCAAACCTTACAATTATACTCTTTTTAGAAAGTGAATTCGGACTATACATTAGCACAGCAAGAGTGATGGTGCTGGAACCTGGATGTACTTCAATAATCTAATCAACGTTAACAAAAATTGTTATTTCCCAGAGATCAGAACATGTATCTTGTGCTCAAAGACAAAAAAATATAGGAATGTCAAAACCCCAGCTCGTTCAGCTGAACACTCACATCATTAGTCATGTGAAAGAGAAAAGACATTCTGACTTGGAATTTGCAAGTGACAATCGGAGGAACATTTATACAAGAACACGAGTTGAGTACATGTAGTACAAAGTCACACTGAAGTAAGAAAGAGTGAAAATTCACAAAAACCTCTTTACATTTCCTTTCAAAATAACACTGTTCTTTGTACACAAAACATTCTAGAATTGCTACAATAACTTAGTCACAAAATCTCCAAAGAAAACAAAAGTGTCATATAACATTTTATGAATACGTTTTTATTACTACCAGAAAAGTTAGAATACAGAATATCCTTTTAACTTTACCATTCACGTTTTTTGTGATCAGTGTTTTTACATAAATTAAACATACAAAGGGGTCTTGAAGTCCACATAAATGTAAACTATTTCAACACATCGGAGCTCCCTTACACTGCCAGAATGGCATTTAGCTGCCTTATTGGAAATAAAAGTCTGATTCAAATTTGTGTCTTACTGTTCTACGCTTTGAATTTGTGAAAACTTTTTCATGTATTCACCCTAGCCAGATCATGATAAAATGAAAACAGATGTCCAAGACTGATACTATAAGCAACGTATCTTTGAAATATTCATTGTGAGATACAAAGTCATTAAACACAAAGCACATGTTTTTAAGAAAGCGATCAAATTAGATTCAAATTCTGCAAGCAGCTACACATATACTGAATGCTATTACTAGCAGTGGTCTAGGTACAGCCAAAGGGATCAGTCAGAGCAGTGAAATTGCATCTGTACATATGGATATGTTCTTCCACAGTTATGCGCTCAATTTTTCGTGTTATCTGGTTATATGGAATCAAGGCACAGTGGTTAGAGCACGTATTCTGCAATGCTAAGGCACCTGATATTTTGCTATCAGATGTTACTAAGTCTTAATTTTGTTTAGATTTCCAGAGTACAGAACAAGGCTATCATAAATAAGCATGTGAGGTAGTTGAGCTGAAAGGGTGTATTCCAATTTAGACTGCTCTTACTTGGTGTGGCCATTAATCTAACATGGAAGAAACAAAACCTTTATGAAAGGACTTATTCTTAAAATCCACAAAACGATCTCTTACATACTTTCTAAAGAAAGCAAAAACATTCAATAACAGGACTGAGATGCACCTCTACACCTACATATTTGTTATTTAAATTAAATGTTCACATTCCTTTAGCCTAATAAACACACAGAATTTCCTCAGACACATTTGTAGTAAAAACAAAAAGCCTGGGGACCTTACCTATCTTTTCTACGTTCTCCAACAGATACGGGGCTAATGGAAATCCTAGGTAATGTAGAAAGGGAGTTCTGGGACTGGCTGCTGGTGAAGGAAGACGTTTCCAAGTTAAGAGGTGACTGGGGAGGAGTAATCAAGCTGGGACTGCTACATTCAGAGTGTGACAAGGAGCCTAGGAAAAGTGAACAGTTGAGTTTTAGTATCCTGCATCTGTTATAAGTTGGCAGATCTACCCAGACACAGTGAAAGACACCACACGCATCTGAGACAAGAAAGAAGACTGTTCACATCTGTTAGTCATGTACGGGGCTTAGGCAGACCAGGTAACTCATTTCAGACAGTGCAAACTTACTGCCCTTAATGACTCTGTGTTAAATCTGTCCTCTCTAAGTGTGCAAACAACTACTGCCATTTTCAACAGGAGACAACGTTACAGACAAGCTACACCAGGAGCATGTCTGAAAAGCACATTAAAGAAAAATAATAAAAGACAGGAAAGAAGCAAAATAAAAATCTAATATATAGGTTTGTTTCCAAATAAAATATTTATGTGCAGCCCTTCCCTTTACATAGGAGATATATTGTGCAACACCTGAAAAAGATAACAGAACCCAAGCATGAATCCTACACAGGGACAGGAAAGCCCTGAAACTTCAGACAAGCTTCACATGACATAGTTTGCATCTTTACCCTGGTTTTACCCTCCCTAAGTAATCTACCAAACAAGTGCCCTGACACAGCTTGCTCCCTTTGAAAAGCTAGAGAAAATAAACTCAAATTATTAATCACAAATGAAAGCTATTTTTAAGAATTGTATTTGCCCAGTTAGGAAAAGCACTGCACACAAGACATTAAGGCTGCATGATGATGGCAATGAAAAGTTGCTGATTGCTGACAGCAAACTCCTGATTCTACAGCACTGCAGCTACTGCTTGTCTTTAAACATCTTCCACCAAGCAATTTTGAGTGAAGTACTGGAAAATTTTCACTGCATTTCAAAGTATAATTTACAATCAGTGATACAACAGTAAGTAAATAATATACTTAAAGACTGAAAAAAGAAATGCAATTCATCTCACTGTCAAAATTTTCAAGGCATCGTTCTAGAAGAAAGACAACTATAAAACATACAGCAATGCTTATTCTTACTTTTGTCTGCACTTTTACTCAGTGTGCCATGTACTCGAGCCAACTCTCAGAAAAAAACAACTTTCTAGTGAAAGTTTCTTTTCTTTTTTAACGTTTCCCTGGTAAAATGCAGATTTTGTAATCTTAATAAAATTGTCCTACTTAGATTTGTGGTGCAACCTGATTTAACAACTGCAAAGGCTTTGTATCAGTTATACTGAAAACAGTATGACTAAAATTACTTATGAAATAATTCACCTCTGTCAGAGCCCATCATGGACCTTGGATATCTTGGTGTTAAAGGGATCTTAATTCGTTCTGTTCTGTATTGCAAGTTACTCGAAGAACCTATTTTTAAAACAAGGAAACATTAAAATGACAGAAGTAAAAGCAGCTACATTAAACAAAAAGGTACATTTAGATTGTACTTCTTCAATGAGCATTAAAATGGCCTCTAAATGATCAAGGCAAAAGCTTTGATGATTACCCTCATAATTGTGAATATCATAATTGTAGCAAATTATCTTGGTTACACAGTCAGTACAAACAGAGCACAATGCAGCTACACAGTATATACGCACTGTTTATTCTTGTATGAAAAAATATTTTGAGTATTTTCCTATGAAGTTAAACTTTAAGTCCAAGCAAGAATCTAACATCTCTGTTCACTAAGAATCCATAGGACTTTGCAAAGGGCATTGAAAATGTTCTGATTATATTCTGCTTGGATGAATACATCATCACTGATACTGGTTGCAAATTGTTATGCCCCTTTTTGCTGTGCTTATAAAGCTACCATGCTCTACTCAGTCTTTGACAGAACACAGGAACACAAACACGTACAAAACCCCCAGTTACTACATAAATTAAAATTTAAATAAATCTAAAATGTTAAAATGTCACTTCTACAAAGCATGCATTTGCTTTGGTATCAGTAGGCTAGGCATAAAAAAAGAGTTTACATGTCAATCAAATAACGTAAGCATAATTTATTTTCCAATAATACAGTTTACATTTCACCATTAGTCATCCTTGACTTTTTGTTCAGGGGGCTCTCTCCTTTTCTTTCTTCTCGCCAGCTCATTGAACCTCAATCTTTGGCCCTGCCTCCCATCTCTCTAACAATACTTTCAAAGTGTAACAGGCATGGAAAGGAGAATCCCTCACACACATAGACCATTTCAAAGAGACTGTGAAGAACAAACTAAACACAGCAACTTCCAGGGAACACCTGGAAGTTCATAAACCCACAAGAAATGAAGCAAAGGAACACCAAAAGCTTATAGGCTTTGCCAACGATGACAATGCCATAACATGGGTACTTAAGGAGTTTCCCATTTACAATTTTCTCCAATATACAGAAGTCCCACAGGAAATAAATCAGAAAAGCTAGTTACCAAGTCTGGCACTAGATGGCAATGAATTTGAGCCATGAGATGCTCTTGTACGTGAATTTTCAGAGTAGTCATTGGAGTGTTTATGACTTAGGTCCAAACTCAGGCGACCTTGATGCTGGGAACTACATCAAAAGAAAAGCAGTATAGGGCAACAGTTAGAATTGGGCAAAGAACCTCAGCAAATAGAAACTGGCCAACAAAAAATTTTGGTTAGCCCCTGTGCTACTGAATAAAATGAATGCTTCTCTCCTTCCCACTTTCACATTGTCCCATAGTTTTATGAATTATTAGAAGCCAGAAGAAAAATAGCCTTGAAGTACTATAAAAGAAGAGAAAGCTTTGTTTGTTTGGGCAATGACAAGAAAAAATATTAGAAATCAGTTAATCAAAAAGTTAATTTCTTTGTTAGTATCAGTCAGTGGGGCAGAGAAAAACCTAATCCATCAGTTACTGAAAGACACAAAAGCAACTGGCAAATCATTTATATGCAATAATAATGCATTTAATAATGCAATAATGGTTTTGAGAATCCTGGATCAAAATAACACACAACAGCAGTGTGTTTTACTCTGCACTCTACCAAACTACCAGAAGCAATTTTATCCTAACGAAAACAAATATTAGGGAGATAAAACATTCAAAACACCTGGGATGCAGATGCTGATGACATATTTGGCTGGCAACTGATGGGCAATTGCTGGTGTGAACTCTATGGCTCCAGGCAGTATAGATTGGATTTCTCATAACAGCAGTCACTGCAGGACATGGTGCTAAGCTTCTTGGTACCGTCCCTGCTTCAGATGATAAAAGCATATTCTTATCAACATTATTAGCACATAAAGCACAGATTTAAAATATACCTTAATATTTTATAATTATGTATTATGATATTTATGTGTATGATAAATAAAAATATTAGCATACAAATACATTATTAAGCACCATACGACATCTTTTTGATAATACATGCATGTTTAAAATCTTGTTTATAATTCTGTAATGAGTAAGTAATAGAGTGGATTACGTTACCAAAAATGAAGCAATTCACAGCATATGATTTTAATGTGTGCTAGTAAATAAAAAGATTTTCTGTTTCCAAGTACAGAAGATTTTTATCCAGGAATGAAAATTCTGCATTCAGTCATCCAACCAGCATGTGTGTTTGGCACTTCAACTGACTGCAGCTAAAATTATTCTGGTTCCTCTCTTTTATTGCCTCAAAGAGGCCCACTTCTAACATGACTTTAAATTCTAGTATTTCAATATTTATTTCTGAAACTTACTACTCAAGCTGTTCTCTTAAGTACACTCATCCTTCAGTACTAAACCAAAGTCTAGTTGTCTCTTAAGTGACTTGGTATCACAGAACACAACAGTCAAAACTTGTTCTCATTTCAAGACATAGACTCATACTGTCTAGTATTGTCTAAAGTAGGTTTGACTTGACTCAGTTATTGTGCAAAAGTACCATGCTAAGATAAAAGTTAACTACAAGTTTAGAAATAATACCTTTTAATACTTTTTCTACTACCATTGAGAGAGAGATAAAGTGGGAGAAGAGTAAAAGAAATCAAAGAAGAGCAAAAGCTTCTTGGTATGAGCATGTCTTTACATTCTGAAAACTGACTGGGACACCATTGTTTGAAGCTCTCCACTTTTCCAGATACACAGATTATTACCTTCATGTTCTCCAATAAGAATAAAATCTTTCATAATTTCTAGAACTTACAGGAGTTTGGGGCTTTACAAGAAGAGAGGATAAACTCATAAAAATCAATATCATCTTGATTTGAAATTTAAGATTAATATACAACTGATGAAAACTGAAATCTAAGACTAGACACTAAAGAATGAACAAACTATCTGACAACAGATTTACCAAATGCTTCTTGACTATTTCAAATTAACATACAACATCCTAATTACCTCCTTAAGCACTCCACTTAGTCACTGCCAATTCAAAACCTAACATGAACTTCAATACCAACAACTGTTTGATCAACTGAGACAAAATGATGTTTTCTGTTCAGCCTGATTATACTGATATATATCGAGCTTCTTGTGAGTCCCCTCTTCAGTATCTTAATATCTCAAACACACTCACATTTAACCTTTTATTTAGATTCAGATCACAGCCAGTTTGGGCACTCAATGTTAGATATCCCAAATATTTCCAACAGGTAGAACTTAATATGTTTCACTTCCTGAATAATAGATCTTTTTCCTTGGAAGTATTTCAGAAATAAAGGAGCTAAAGTCTGGGATACCTACATTTACTTTCAAAAATACCGGAAATCTTACTTGTCCCCCTAAGGACAGCCTATACCTTGCTCTGCACTAATGTATTGAGAAATTTTCTGCACAGAAACTGATGAAAACAAATCCTTCAGACAGAAGTTGCTCAGCTTCCTTAGCGATTCTTAAACAGGTTTCACTTCTTTCAGTCCAAAAGCTGAGCACACCATGTCCAGACTACAACAGATCACAGAAATATGTTTTCTGAGTCGTGTTTTTTTCTGTACTTAACTAAGTACAGAAGTACTGACTAATCCCCAACATTGTCCAATATGGACAAATGCCTTGGGGCATTCCTAGAAAGCAGTTAGGTTCTGTCACTCACCTCCTGACATGCTGCCAGGGTACAAGGTAGCAGACACAAAGCCGTCGCTGTGCCTAGCAGAACGTTTTGGGGAATATGGTGTCCATTCCTGTAGCTCTGGAGACAGATGCTCCTCACTAGCTGGAGCATATTTCTGCACCTACAAGAACACAGAATTTTGACTACAGGAAGTTGGAGATTTAAAAGAGTGAAATAGCCAAACTGTGGAACAATAAGCAACATCAAATTTTCAAGTATCCATTCCAGAATGCGCCACCACAGTGCTTCTTACACCTTTGTCTTTTCATGATGTCCTTCTATCCATTTTACCTCCATACTACTTTGTTATCATTTTTTATTATTTTGCAATCTTCTTAGGCCAATATTTGCAATTTAACTGATATTCTTTGCTTCAGTTAAACACCCAGGATTTAATTACATTTCTCCTTTAAAATAACGCTTTCACAGGATATTTCAGTCGCTATTGCTGCAAGTATTTACTACAGAAGATCTGGCTAAAAAGCCAGAATGCATTTTCCTCTAAGCCTACATTTCCAGATGTGGAGTAACCTCTCTACAACAAGCAATTCAGGTTTTAGAACCTCACAACTTCTGTTCTATATGTAACAAATAGACACTGCTGAGTTAAGAACACGTGAGAATAGCTCAGATATTGACAGTGATCTGGGAGAGCTGCAAGTGCAGGGCTCAGCACATGGTGTTCACACATCTGAAATGTACAACACAAAATATGAGACTGATGCATGCAAAAAGTGAAAAATAATTATTGAAAATGTTCAGTTGTTAGGAGAGCAGTATTTTAATTAAAAGAAGAGTTACCGAGAGCTCAAAGTCCCTAAAAGGCGGAGGTGCCTTCTTAGAACCAGTACTTGACCATTTTCATGTCTGCACTAGTAATTGTTCCACCAACTACTCAGGAACTAAAGTACACCTACATTTATCAGCTTATCAAAGTACACAAAATTAACTGGGTATACACACATCTAAGTAAACTGACAACACCCAATATGGCTACAGGTTAAACCACACTGTATTTTGCTATTACAAATACTACTTCAGGAGTGAATGCGTGCAGACTGGGCACTACTGCCACAATAGCCTGATGTAGTTGCAATGGACAAGAGCAATTCCATCAGAAAAAAATTTTCAGAGCGAATGATGTCCACATTTGAGGCACAGTATCACTTGTGCTCTCCAGCCAACAACTTTAGAGTTACAAAGCTCTGCCTATTTCCTGGGCAGACAGGGGAAAGAGAAGAAAAAAACCCAAAGAATCTTAGAATCTAGTTTTAATTTAATCCTAGAAACAAAAATTAACTAATACATAAAGTAGCCTTAAAGAAACAAAACAAAGAAAAAGTCACTGTAATTCTATTATATAATTTTCTTCTCTACCTTGAACCAACACCTACTTGACACCTGTAACACAAAGCTTGGGCAGTACATTGAAGCAACTGCAATATGTCCCCATATATCCTTTTGGTCTCTTCAACAGTGAGTGCCAAAACCACCCACTCTGTTCCAGCTAACAAATCTCCTGGGCATAAGTCCCCACCTACATGTGTCCCTGTCACAACTGGCAACTCTTCCCTCACTCATTTCTCACTATACAAATATTACTACAATTATAACCAGGGCAGTGTATATGATCATGACAACGCACTACAATGAAGAACAGGACTATCAGTGCTAATGGATCAACTTGATATTCTACATAAAGCAAACATGCCCTATTCAAACGTGTTCAGTATCTTGATGTTGTTTGGTCGTTACATATGTGCTAAAATACGACATTACAATATTGAATATGCCCTCCTTCACTTCTTTGCAGTGCAGTTCTTGATGAGAACTGGTGACCTTTCTCTTAGCCCTACTACTCTTCAGACCAAATCTGCTGATTACAGCTGCAAAATTAAACCCTTATGCTTTTCTGTCATTTGTTGAGCTGGTTTTGGCTGGGACAGAATTCATTTTTTTCACAGTAGTTTGTATGGACTATGGCTTTTTTTGAATGTGCTGGAAGCAGTGCTGGTAATACAGGCATGTTTTCATTTTTGCTGAGCAGTGCTTACACAGAGCCTAAAGCTCTCCATAACTACTTTTCCTAAAAATGTTTGGGAATGCATAAGGAATGGAAGCAGACGAAACACAATGGAAATAGACCAAAACAAAAGGCATAAAAACCTTCCAATTGTTCTCTTATACCAGTATTGTTGCAGGATATGGCTCTAACCCTGCACTACTTCCCATTCAGCTCTGCCATCTGTATTGCTTCCAAAAGTTTGTGAACAGGGTGAGATTATCCAGGTATAAACAAGTAAGGGAAAAGAATATGAACTTCTAAGTCATTATGGTGTAATTACATTAAAAAAAAATAACACTTCTATAAACTTCAGTTGGGAAAGAAAAAAAAACTCTATCTGCCAGCTGAGCAAATCTGAGGCAGTGAACCTGAAATGACATTATTGATTATGTCACTTCATATAATGCACTCATCTAAATAGGTCCTTCCCAGAGCACAGAAAATTTTTCTTCCATCTACTCTGTCAAGACATGACCCACCATCTTCTCAGCAAGGTTGTTTATTCTAACAAATTATATGCTGATTTTGAACTTGCATCATATTCTAATAAACAGTTCACCTTTATAGTATAATGGGCCTAACACCCAATGAATTTCAGATAAGATGCACAAAATTATTTAGGCACATACAAAGACTTACAAAAAACCAGTATTACGGATGGTACACCTTCTTCCATTAAATTGTACAGTGATCTGCACAACCAGTCTGACTTACGTAAAACTTCAGAGACCCTCTTTTCAGTTTTTCTAAAGCTGATACTTTCCATTTTTATTTATGTCTTTTCAGGTTGTCAAAAACATACAAGAGCTCAGATGTTCCAACAAGCAGCACTAAAACCCAAGATATGGCAGCTAAGCCTATCTTTCTGTTTGGTGGTCACCACTGCCTGTTAAATACTGAAACTCCAGAAACTGGTTTTGCATTTTGTGATACTGCCAAGCGCCAGTTCAGAGGCCTGAGTTCAGAGGACCTGGATTCTGAGGACAGGCTATGCTTCTGCTTCTGTACGTAACTGGGCACCCAAAACCACACTGCTAATACACTTCAAGGTTTCTAGTTTTGTGCTTCAATATACCAAGCTTCTACCTGAAGTGCAGGATTAGGAATGGGCACAGGGGTCATTTTATGCCTCAGAGCAGGAGCCGATTTTGGCCTTGGTCTTTTAATCTCTGGCTCTTCAACTCTTTGAAAGCCAATGTCATCTTCACAGGATTTCCTTGAAGATAGATGAGTGCAGTCAATTCCCTCCTCCCGATAATAATGCCCAGCATTCCTGCTGCGCCCTTTGAGAGTAGCAGAGTCCTGTTTAAGTGCCAAGGAAACTGGAGCTTGGGCAGTGGCTGGGCTGGTGGGTGGTGATCCTGTTGTTACTGTAGACTCTGATGCAGAGCTTGCCTGCTGTTTATGTTTAAATTTGATAGAGTCACTTCTCTTAGGAGGAGTTGGAGGAGTTGAAGCCACTTCAGCTTTTGATGGCTGAGGTGAATGGCCTGTCACCTGATTAGGGGAAAGGTACTCCAGTTTGGGAGGAGTTGGTGGCCTTTTGAACGTATCAGGGTCAAAAATAGATTTCCTTTGTTTTGGCTTTTTGTACACAGAGAACTTTTCTGTTTCTGTTGCTGAGATATTAACCATGACTTTTGGCCAGGTACCACCACTGTGCTTAGTTCCATGTCCTTTGTCAAATGCTGTCTCAACCATCATACAGTCAGTTCCTGCAGGTTCATAGGGCAGCCTCCTGTTGTCCAAGTCAACAGCTCCATAGCCTTGGTCCCCATATGTCTCTGGGCTGAAGGAGCTGAGACTGTGTTCTGAATTACTATGGCAACTGTGCACTGTGTTCCTACGAGAATCTACTCGTAATGTGTTATTTGGGAAAGGTTTGTGATCGCAAAATGACGTGCTGCCCTGATCACTCTGGTCCTTCTTGCCATCCATGATGTCTGGATTGAAAATGTCGGTCTGGGTTGAGCTGTTGAGTTTCAGATTTCTTTTATTTTGTGTTTGTATCTCTGACGCATGAACTCTACAGTTTGATATTTTTTCTGAATCCTTCAAATTTTCAAATATATTTTGACCACTCCAAGATGAACTCTGAGGAAAAACCTAAAACAAAAACCACATGTGATCACCTTATTGTGGCTGATTTCTGTTTAGTATGAGTCATATCCTTTCCTCCTTGATTTATCTATACCTAAATATACACTTAAAAATATCATACAATTCAAAGCACAGAACATCAGATAAAATGAAGCTAGAAAAATTTTTGTAAGATTTTCAGAACAATTCCCAAAGGGCAACTTCACATGGTGGCAAAAGTACTCAACTGAAGGTGAAGGGACCTGCATTCTACTTCTGCCTCTAATAAGTGAGGCCAATAAGATAGCTTTCATTGGCCATTTCCCCTCAAACATTTCATCATACTTTCTTAAAACCTCAAGATCTCTAGATCTGGAATTATGACTCTCAAAATCCATGTGACAGGCCCAGAATAATGGGATTCTAAACTCAAGAGCCAATCAGAATAATACGTTTATAAAAGTAAGTCTGAAAAACAAAGCTTTGTATTTAATCTTCAGGATAGCAAAAGTTCAGTTTTCAACACCCTCCTGACTAAAAGCTACCTTTCTTTAGTCAGCAGGCAGTTTATCTTTCACGTACAAAAGAACTGTAGCTCTGAAGCAAAACACAAGAAGCAGCAAGCAATTGTGGTAGCACTCATTTCATGTGACCAGCAAACAAATGGGAAAGAAGACAGTAAGTTAGTCCCATTTCCTACTAGATGGCACAAGAGCCTTACCTTGGAAATACTTGTCGAGGGAGTGTACCACCAGTGAAATGTATCCAGATGGTTGTCTTTTTCCCATTTTGATATACTCTTTTTTAAATATACTCTTCCCTGAACAACTAGAATAATTCTGTATAAGTTCAAGAGAATTCTGCAAATTTAGCTTCTGCTACTCACCTTCATGAGTGACAGAGTAAGGGAATCCCTACAGTTTCGTAGCAGAGCTTCACATTCAGTAAGCGATTTATTATCTAGTGCAATGCCATTGATCTATACACAAAAGAAACCACAACAGATGTCTGTAAATCAAAGGTAATAGGTGGAGAGGATTTAAGGCAGAGTATCTCTGAGACAGGGAAAACACTACTCTACACATGTTTACATGACTGAAGTCTGGTTGATTTTTTTGCATTCCTCAAGATGGGAGAACAGAAAACTCCTAAGTACAATCTGCTATTCCTGCAGGGACACAGTGTAAAACCCCTGCCCTCTGAGCAGCTGTGCCGACAGCAACCACCTCCCCTTCCACAGTGCACAAACCATACCCATCCCATAAGGCTGCAAATGCACCCAGGGACACGCTTCCTCCCCAGAACAGAGGACAGCTGTGGTACCAACATTTACAAGACAAGAAACCTCTCATCCAATAAAGGGATGCCTTTTTGGAACTGACCTTTCCTAGTCAATATAAGAATCACAGATATCCTTATATACACATATATATGCCAAGTGTGAAGAATAAGCTAATGCTTGGGACAAAAATTCTCATATGAGCTCAGGAAATAAGCTGCACATTACATTTTGTCACTCAGCATATAAAAGCATTAATTTAGAATAACTATTCAGTGAATTTACAAAAAGGACTTAATATTGCAAAAGTGAAAAACTAATTGGAATGCTTGGCATCTTAAAGAGTAGCATCAATGACAACACTTCAAAATAAATAAAGATTTTAAAAGGCACATGCATTCTTAAAACTTACAGCAATTATTCTATCTCCCACAGTAAGGGAACCCTCTTTGGCAGCTGGGCTTCCAGGCACAACAGCAGCAACAAATACTCCATTTTCTAGACTGACCCCACTATCTGAAATACACAAAAAAGAATTTGATCCCGCAATTCAAATATATTGTTCAAATGGCATGTCTGACCTGCCTGCACAAGAAAGAAATATGACTACCAATCCAAATGAATTTCAATTTCTGAAAACCTTCAAAGAAATAACAAGACAGGGAAAACAAGGATTTTGAATATCCCAAAAATTAATATAATCACACAAAGATGGGGTAATTGGGTTTAACAGATTTGTTTACACTCCCAGGAACATTCCAAACAGGCAGCTAACTAGAGACAAGTATTTAAAAAAAAATCAACTAGAACCCACCCAAGGACAAAAAGAAAACCTGTACTTACAGAATGAAACTATTATTAATAACAGCATTTTTGGTTTGTTGAAAAAAATAATGAAAACCCCTATCTAGGAGGTCATAACAGTGTGATATAAGCAAAGGCTCAGAGAACATGTACCTTTACGCCAAGCCTTATCTGGCTGAACAAACATGTGTCATTTATATCCATCCTTTATAGTCATTACCTTTATGTCCAGAAACATTGATGTGAAGAGGTGTTATCACTCGCCCACCTAAAGACTTCCTTCTTCGAACCACCATATTAATAACACCTCCTCCATTTAAAACAGCTTTTATAACTTGCTTTTTGTCCTTATTGGTAAGATCCACATCATTTATCTTCAGCAGCCAATCATTCACTCTGGTAGATATACAGAATTAGGCAGGTCAGTTATAAGCACACTTTGCTGGACACAGCACATGAGTAACATTCCATGAAAAGGCATGTAACAGAGATGATCTCAATAAATTCATCCTTCATAATCTGGAGTTACCCATTCCTGAAAAAGCATTAAATAGCAGCTAAATGAAAACCAGGACTGCTAGCGTGCACTTCACTAGGAAAAGTATATCCTTAAATCACTACTGATTACTTCTTATTTAAAAGCAACTCTTTGTACTGAGAAGAGTTACTAAAAAGCTGCTATCAACACTAAGAATAGGAGATGGTTCCAAATGATCCCTTGCTCCACTCTCCTTTTCTCTTGCCCTCCCTCAAAAACTTACCCTCCCTAAAAAACTTACCCTCATGTCTTTCCCGAAATTTAAATATACATCTTTTTAAAAATAGATTTGACGAGATACTAATGGAGTAAATGGGGCACAATGCAACAAAAGAACATTTCAAATCCTGTTGAGTTTTAAGTGCTGAGTCAACCAGCGTTTAATTTCTGTAATGCTTTTAGGCATTGGTCTTCTCAGTGTGATTTCCCAACCAATATTAATAATATACACATGGCAAATGATAAAGAAAAAAGAACTTCAAAAAATGAAAATAATGAAGACAATTTCCAATATGCTTATATTTAGTCTATTATGACCAAGAAAACACAGGTATCTTCCAAAGTCAAACCCTACCTTAACCGACCATCGGCAATACTTCCTTTGTCTACTTTGGTAACGAAGATCCCGCAGTCTCCAGGGAGGTACGGCTCGTTCACACCTTCTGCCACATCAAAACCAAGTGCTTTCAAGTCCATATCATCCTAGTAAATATTAATAACAACTGATTCAACACCACTGGCAAACAGTGTCTGTTAGCAAGAGGCATTACGGCATGTTTGCACTATGTACTTACATTTACAGGGTTCCTGCATCAGGCAAGTTTTTATTTTTTGTACGTAAATATATAAGCTCCCAATTCCATTAGTTATAGGTGTCCTCTGGCATTAACACTAACAAATGTGATGTACCAGCCAAACATTTCAAACAGAAGAACATACAAGAATTACATACATAGCAACAAAATAAAAATTATGGACTACAATGAAAAAAAGTGAAATTATATGGAGAAAAATACTGCTAGGTTAATGAGAGGAAGTAGAGGTTATCTGGATTGCTAAACATAAGAACTTTACTTAATATGCCAAAATAGAAAAGGGATTTAATTTCCTCTACAGACAAGCAAGAGATTAGCATCTCCTTTCATCCCAGATTTTCAAACTGAAAAGAAATGTTGCCCTAAAATACATGTTCATCATGAATAAGTACTTTTAATACTTTAAAATTTCTAACCAGCACATCTGAGCAAAAGTAGGAGAAACAGCTTAGTGTAAAACTATTTTATGCATAGATTTTAAGTGTCGTTGCCTGTAAGAGTAAAAGATTGGCCTTTAATATCACTGTTTCCTTAAGTTTTATCACATCTTAAGTTTTGGCTGCCTTAGCACTGCCATGTCTGCAGTGAATTGAAAACTTAAAGAACACTAGATGGACCTGGGTACCCTGCAACATTAGATGTAGAAACTATTTTTATTTATAATGCATATGAAGAAAATTACAAAGCTAGTATGTAACAGCTTGGTTTTATCAACTACTTTCATGTAGCTGTAACTGCACTTGCTGCCTCCATGTGTACCTCCATGTGCACCTACATGGTTCTTCGCAGAACAATAAAGAACTAAAAAGACCAAAATCATATTTTCAATCTTACCCAGTATTAGAAGACTATAATTGGCTTCAGAGCTATCCAATACAAAAGACAATGCAGTGTATGATTTTACTTACTCTATCTTTTTCAAATTCTACCACTTCTGTTTCCCATTCCAGAGAATCTGTATCTATGGCTGAGTCATGGGAACTATGGGCCATCAATTGACGAAATCTGGCCTCCTTTTCCAATTGATTTTCCATCTTTTCCCTAGGCAAAGAAAATTATTACTTGCAGACAGAGACAACCCCCTTTTAAATAAACTGAAAAATAATGTTACGATTGTGATAGATTTTGTATTTGGTTTTCTAAATCAAAAATCCAAGCTGTGTCAAAAATTTCCTTCAGCTTCTGTCTTTCCAGTATTCTTGGTCTGCTATCAAATCGACTTCCCATTTCTATATGTTGTCCTAACATAGTCTTACATTTTTTGCAATATTTTTACATGACTAAGTGCACTATTAGGTTTTTCACATCTTCCAAAATGCCTTTAACTTACCCTCGGATGAGCTCCATCAGTATGTAGGGTATGATAAATACCAATGGCAAAACCTCTCCCATAAACCAGTAAGGAAACAGTTGAGAGGAACTAAACTGCAGTTAATACGACTTCAGAGAAAGGATCCCAATATTGTTTATCTCCACAGCACAAAGCCTACACTATGAGTCTCATTAATAAGATCAAATTAATACTGTCCAGCATAATAATTTCCATGATAAGTAAAAATAAAGGCAATGCTTCCACGCACAATAACATGAATGCCTGCTGCCTACAGCTGTAACAACATATGGTTCACTTAAGAACACAGCTAACAAAACGAAGTTTTTATCACAAACTCTCATGCAGTTTTATCACTTCTCTAACATACTTCAGTTCCTTTAGTTCACGAATGGCATCATTTTTCTGCTTTCTCATGTCATCCAGATTGCGAAGAGCTTCAGCCAAGTCACTCACAGCCCGGTCTCTCTCCCTCCTTAAGTTGTCACACAAAGTTCTTCAAAAGAAAATAGTTTCAATCTAGTTACTTAAAATCCTATTAAAGTAAACTGGTTTTACCACATTGTATAGTTAATGTAAAATTTCAAAGAGCAGTTTCAAAAGGTATCTATCTGCAAAATAAAAAAGGATAAGGAAGAAAAAAATTACATATGCTAGGACTTAATTCTTCATCCCTTTCAGAACCTTGTTTCTACTTATCTTCTTTAAACTAGCAGAAAAAACCCTTATTTAAGTATTTTCCCTTAGATATATTTAGTAGCAAATATGTTGGATACTTTTTGTGCATGTCCCCACAGGTAAAGAATTATCTGCAGGACTAGAGCTACAGCAGGATTATTAGTATAGCATGCCTAAAAGAATGCACGATTGGCTGTTCCTATGCAGCAGTGCTGTTAGACCCAAGGGTATTTACCAGAGACATTTTGGTTATGAAAGCACAGAAAACGACAAAGATCTTATAAGGTGCCCTCAACATTTAAAAAAAATCACTGTGTGACAGCTAATGCAGAGGAAGTGCTAGCAAATCCAGCCATCCTAGAACTGCATCAGCTGCACACCAGGTGTTACAGAGATCACTCATGTATCAGCTGGCAGTTGTTTACCGTATACTTTCCCGTTCTGCAACAATCTTATCCCGCTCTTGAAAGGCCCAATCCCTCCTACACTTGGCTACTTCTGCTTCCTGGATAGCTTCCTTTAGTTCTTGTGACATTGCCTCATATTGTTTCCGAAGCATTTCAATTTCTTTGTTTGCTCTTTCTATGTCTAGGGTAGCAGAATCTTGTATCTAGAAATTAAGAAACACAGAGAAGTATTTTAGGCACAATTTTTACGTACTTACGCACAAACAGCTTTTACTACGCGTATGTTGCCTGATGTATTCAATTCTTACATTTTCATGAAAAATATTCATTTATTTTAACAGCAACTCTGGGAGGGTGGGAGGAAAGATAAAACCTGTTGTAATGCATTTCGTCCAGCAGCACACAGATTTGTACGACTACATAAATAAGAATCCTCACTTCAAAATAACATCAGTGAATGTTTCATTTTTAAGAGATGACATTCTATATTTCAATCTTGTTCTGCTCAGCAGACAGAAGAAAACCTACAAGTATACTTAGAAATCAGACCCACTACTATATGCAGTAGCAACACATACTTCCTGCGTTAACACCTGTTATTTACCCTGGGACAACAATCCCAAGACTTGGGATTCAGACAGGTCCCTTAATTCCAAAGCAATGAAATTGAAGAGCAATGGTATTGAAAGAAAGTTTTTATTTAATGCTTCTTCTTTTAGATAATAATTACTTCATTCTTAAGTTAGCTTGTCCCTCTGAAATTCTCTATTCTGAACAGGAAAGATGGTGACAACAGTAAGACAAATACACAGAGAAAACTCCAAGCCTGCAGCACAATAACACAAGCCAAGTACAACAGTACAGCCCACCACAAGCTGTGGGCTTACAAACAACTGCACGTAGTTAATCTCAAGAACATAAATGAAACTAATGAATCTAGACTTGTTGACTTACAATTTGGTTAAAATGTAAACTTTTTCTATTTATATTTACAAACAGAAACTTAATATGAAGCACAGCTGTATTTCTTCCAAACAAGAATTTCTGTCCATGTGTCTGGAAGAACACATATGCATATGTATGTATTTTAGAGTGACTCGAGGAAAAGAGGGAAGACTCCCAATGTGCCCAGACCTTTAATCTCCTGCAAGTTACTGACCTAACTAAGCTAAGAAAGAAAAAAGGCATCAGTGAAGCCTTGCAATACCTGACGGGCTTGATAATATTCCCTTAGCAGATGGTCTCTCTGGATGATAGCTTCAGTTCTCTCTTTCCTGGCAACATCTCTTTCTTCCTTCACTGTCTCTATATCTTTGCAAGCTTGATCAAGCTCCTTCTGGGCCTCAGCTTTGTCCTTCACTTCATGACAGTATTTTTCCAGTAACTCATTCCTCTCACAAATCGCTCGATCTCTTTCCACTAGAGCAGAGTTTAGTTCCTAAAACAAGATCCGTTGTTTGCAGTAGATTAGGTTCAGAAGGAAATAGTTCATCTTTCCAATTGGACACATGTCATTACACCTTAAAAGCCTAGAGAGTTTACCACTAAAGTTCTGAAAAATGGGAGCAGATCACATTACATGCAAGTAAGTACTAGCAAAGAATATTAAATGTGGTATTAAAAATATCACACCATCACATGAGCACAGTGCTTTGTCAAAAGTAAACAAGATTCTGGGAGCGCTCATAGCTTTGAGGACCCTAAATGAAAAAAGGTTATTAACCAGACAGACTTGGTGTTTTAAAAAAAAATGTTGTTAAATATGGTGAAGGGTAAAAAAATATTACAAATATTTTTAAACAACTGCTTCAATTTTACAGGACTGAATAACTTAGACAACCCAGCCACATAAGCACCTTACCACTTCTCCATAATTTTAAAGGAACATTGAAGTTATACGCCATTAAGATACCAATGTGCTACAGAATGTTCGAAGATAAAACTACAATATTCTATGAAGCAGAATGACCGTACATCTTAAGTGTGGAATTCAACTGCACTGTAATAAAAAAGATAAGGCAAATGTAGACGTTCTAAAACAGAACCTGCCCTTCTAGAATTATTTAAATTAGGCTTCCCATTAAAAGAATGGGTCATTGAAATGATCCAATTTCATGCCACTAAATTTTCAGATGGCTCAGCTCTCTAGAAGCATTCAGTCAACAGCTACAAAGAAGTCCTGCTACACACAGGCACTCCTAGCTGGAAACTACTGATGTTTTGATCGCAAAAAACTCAACAGAGACAGCTGATATCTCAAAATCAAAAGAAAGAAAGGGTTCAAGTGCTTAAGGATGGAAAGATACCATGTCATAAACTGATTTTCATTCTCCCTCTACAATTTGCAAAGAATAAAATTGAATATTTAAAGCACAGCTGACAATTGCATTTTGCTGTACTAACAGAATGGTTTTTGAGATATGTATCTAATTAAGACTAGTCAGACTATTAACGATGACATTAAGAGAGCTATTTTTGCTGTAGAGTAACAGACAAGCACTAGAAGTAATGACTTTGTCAGTGAATCTCAATTACCAGACCACCCAAGTGCTTTCAACACCAGTAACACTCCTTGCTCAGTACCTCTGAAAAGAGAAAAATCCCTGAACTGTCTGTTGCTGCAGACAAGTTTTAGTACGGAAAACAGCATTTTGCACAGTTTAACTATAGTTTGTATAAAACTTGCATTCAAATGTGTGTATAGAACTTACAGAAAAATGTAAAGCCTTTTCCCACAAGCAGCTGAGATAAAAAGTCACAAGGAAGGCAAAAGGGAAAGTTCTCAGCAAGACCTTCACTAAACAAGTATTTACAGTTTTTTAAAGTGATTGGAAAAAATACACGCTACCACAGTTTAATTCAGCATGCTCAATATAAACCATCCCAATAAGAGGAGCCATTGCCTCCAGTGGTCAGTGGTAAAATTTCACCTCTGTCTTTTTCCTGTGACATTTGCACAGAATTACAACATGACAGCACAGGGAAATGTGCCATTTGGCACTGACTAGAACAGCTTCTGTTTGAAAACAGTAGAGCAGTTTGAGTCGAATGATTCTGAATTTGTGAATTATTTTTATGTTTTAAGGAAGTTCTCACATCTGAATATAGCATAAGGACAAAATATAACAGACCTGTTAAACAGAGGGGAAAACCGACTATCACTGAGATGAAACAAAACATTCTAAGTATTTGCCAGAGAAAAAGATTATGCCAAACAAAAAAACATCATTGGAGAAAGGAGAGGAGGAAATCTATAACATCCAATCCCTGGCTTTGAGTGGCTGAGTTCATAAGAACTTAATCCAAAACTGTCCATTAGTGCAAAAATCATGAGATTTCTCCTATCATTTATAACTACCAGAAAATTAGTACATTTTAGATGCCTATTGAACCAATAAGTTTGGGCATGTGTGACTAACAGAAGCTTACATGTCTAACTTGGAAATTAACTGTCTGAGCTCATCAGTAGCTGCTCAGACACAATGCCTTTAAAAATGAACCTCTTCTCCATTTCAGTTGTTTTACAGTTTTTCTGGGGCACCAAAGGCACACTAGCAAACACAAGCTTCAGAGAAGAAACTACATTTAGAATTACCTATATGGGTTCAGAGCTGTTTCAAACAATCAATTAGCACTACATAACAGGGCACTTAAAGGTACTATACATCACAAGAAAAGTGAAAAGCATTAAATTGCCTTTTCAGGGAGCACCAGAACAACCAGGGACTGAGAAGATAATCCCACTTAGAGGGGACAAATTTCAGGATACTATTTCAAGTGAATCGATACATTCATTGATACATTTTTTCAATGTTTCAAACATTTTCCTCGACAGAACTAGAAAATCCTTTCTGCATTGAACACAGCTGCAGCAAGTCAGTACTATGTGATGCAAGAACATACCTCTTTACAAGAAGAAGAGTTAGCTACAGGAAAGAAAAACAGGAAGAAAAAGACAACTCACAGTACAGTTATTTTACACCTTTCAGAACATTACAGAAGCACTTATTTCTGCTTGCTGAAGGGCCAGCACTGGAGGTGAGGAAAAATGCAATGCCTCTGCCTTGCACCTCACTCACCAGTCCTAGGCTCTTGCTGATTCTTGTTCTAACACCCCTTTAAGTCAATACCTATGTATTTAAAATTTTAATTCCCTGTCCCTTAAGGCACTTTGGCAAATTACTCATAGTGCTACAATGACAGATACAACAAATTGGAGTGGAATGACTAATTGTGGCTATTTCCGTGAGTAACCTACCCTGATGCCTACCCTACCACTGAAATCAAGACATTTTGATTGGCTTAAATGCTTTGATGAAAGTAGAAGAGGTATGAAACATATTAAAACCTCAGTCACTGTAGAGCTGAATTACTGAGCTGACAAATATGTAGAGCTGAAAAATATGGCTTCTTAAAATCAGAATTTAGTCATTTTTAGAAGCTCTGATGTCACATGCCACAATCCACATTATGTTCCTCAAAAAACGGTGTTATTTGTTTGAAAGAAAGCTCCACGCCTTAATTTTTTTGTAAGAGTATTTTGTTGAGATGTAATGCTGTGAAAAGAGTAAAATGAGATTTATAAGAAATGGAATACACTTGCTTGTATCTATTTCATGCTAAATTAAGTATTTGTAAACGAAATAGTCAAGTGAATGCATGTCAGCGGAAATGAAACTGAGCAGCAAATTGTGTTCTGGAAATCATAACAGCTTCATTCTGACATGGCTGTGATAAAAGCATTTCAAGACCACATTGCTGAAAAATAGAAAGTTCTGGTTTCATACACTTTAAGGCATGCCTGAATTCTAAAGAAAAAAAATCTTCAAAATATCCTCTTTAACTTATAAGCAGTAGAGGGGCAAATGAGTAAGAACATGCACGTCAGCACAGGCTTTGCATAAGTATTTCAGATGACTTGATCATGTACCATCTTAAGCCACAGCAGATAGTATCCAGTGGTTCCTGTAGAGGTTAAAAGTTTAAAATAATGAGTATTTAGAGCTATACACCATTACTTAAGAAGGTATAAAAGACTAAGACAGAAAGTATATATAAAAGACTAACACAAAGGAAAGGATGCAGAACAGAATTAAGTCAAGTGAATAGAAAATTTCAACTGGCAGGTACTCTGTTCAAATTTGGAAGCTCGATAAATTGACAGTAAAAAGGACTGCTATAGGAAAACATCAGAAAACAACTTCCTCTTTGCAGTGGATTCCTATTTTCCATTAATCAGTCATACATTCCTGATTCCAGCATCAACAGCATATACTCATTTTCCTTCCCCATTAAAACAATAGGTTAGTACCTGTCTTAAAGCTTCCATCTCTTCACTGGCCACTCTTTTCTCAGAAGAGGTGTTCTTCAGCTTGGACTCTGCAAGCTCCAGCTCTGTCTGAAGCTTATCTACCTCTTTGATTACTTGGTCTCTCTCACTCATTATGAGGCGGTACTCATTGAAAACGGAATCCCTTTCTTCCTTGTATTTTTCTGCATCCTTGGCTGCTTTCAGCTGCATTGTTTTGAACCTTGTCACCTCTGACTGTAATCGCTCCATCTCTCTCTGCAACTCTTTGTTTTGTGCTGTGGCGTTGCTTAGTTCCTGCTGTACTGATTCGAACCTAAAAACAAGTGGAAATACCAGTAAGACAGTTGTTACTCATTTTCATACATTAAGGATCTGGCTGGGTAACCAAATGTATCCACTGGTAAAACAACCATGGAAGACTTCTTAAAAAATGTATTCTCTGTTCTGCAAAATAACCACTGCTTTAGAAACATTAGTGAACCTTAAGGGATATTAGAGAACTTCTTTAAGGATTGAACCATAACAATTGTGAGGAACCATTTACAAATGTGGAAAAAAACATTTTTTGGCTTTGGTCTGTAGGAGTTGTGTATCACCCCTAACAGTCAATGAAAACATTCTTAACACACCCATGGATGCTCTTTGCAGTTCTTGTGTATGCTGATGCTCTTCCTACCCTATATGTATAAGCTTGGTATCAAGGAGCAGAGAGGGGGGATAAACGTGGTATAACAGTGTCTGTGCCCTTCTTTTTTAACACATGCACTGCTCGTAGCAGCACCTTCTCAGTGAAGCAAGACTCCCAAACCCCTGCAGCCAGAGAACTCTGCTGCCAGCCCAAAGTCCTGTCTCACAGCTCCTCCTAGTCTGCAATTCTAATACCATGAAAAGTTAACTTAAGCTTGAGATGATCTTCATTTGCAAAACACCTTTAGAAATTATATTCCCTTACTGATTTGCTTTTATATTTAAATAAGGATATATATATACAGGCTCACCATGCACTAAAGAGTTTGTCTGGAACAAAGTCGGAGCTTAAACAAAATTCTGGTTATATTTGACTCCTGTATCTACAACTAAAAATAAACATAGGTTGAAAAGCAGAGTATCCCTTTCTGATATGAGCTAAACAATGGCTAAAATTCCTCATACAATTCCAAAACCATAACTGGGAAACCCTTTTCTTAAGAAAATGCACCATTTCTCCAAATTAACATCCCCATCACATATTCTAGAACCTTTCATAAATTTTTATAAAAATACGCTTGTTTACTCATCACACCAAGATTACATACACGAGAGGAAAATCCTAGAAAAAAGATTAGAAAGGTATTTGTGATTCTACCACAATGAAAATAAGATGCTACATTGGAATTGATACCTTAAAGGTATCAAAACTTGGTTATACCTCCGAAGAGAGGATGAATATTGCTGCTGGAAATGAATTGCTGTGTCCCTTTGCTTCATTAGCATGTCAATCTGTTTCTGAAGACGTCTGTTCTCCTCCTCAGCCTGTTCCAGGCGGCTCAGATCCGTGTTGTGACTCGCAATCTTCTCATTGTACCGTTTCCTCAGGGCATCATAGTCCTTCTTCACACCCTCCAGCTTGTCCATTGCTGTATCGTAAAGTTTGTTTAATATCTCTGATGATCCATTTTGCTTCATAACCTTAAAAAAATGCCAGAAACTCTATCAATAACCTTTACCATGAATCAGTTCAAGAAATTTGATTTAAAATACATACAGAAGAAACAAAATTAGAACAAAAATATATCAACCAATTTTAGCAACCATTCTTTTTAATGACTAAGGAAAGACTGAACCTCTTCTAAGTGCCACTGTTACTCTAAGCATTATTACATTTGCTTTCTGTCTGTTTTATCACAAGTGCACTAGTGTATGAAAATCTCTCTCTAATGGCAATCGTTATGAACACGTATAAAAACCATGTTGTTTTTGAAGTATTTGTAGTTTTAACAAGAGGTAATCACTACTTGATAACCAAGATGATAGTGGTAATTTAGGAGATGTCCACGAGGTGGCATTCCTGATAGGTTGCCTGTATCCTCTAAGAATGAATTAAATAATTAAAAACTTAATGAGAATAAAATCTAGCCAAAATATGTTGTACACTCAGGCATATTATTTTAATATTCATACAATATTTCTTCTGAGAACTTCCCACAGAGGTTTGTGTTTCAAAAACCATACATAAAATATGAACAGGAAAAGAAAAATCCATTTAAACATGAATAAACCTGGCCTGAATCTTAGTTTTAAATTAATTTACATCAACGTAGGAATCTTGCTGTAAATCGCAACACTGATGATACATGACCAGCAACAACCTAAGAAAGCCCTAATGAGTGTCAGCAAATCTAGTCCTTGTTCATTCTCAAAAGGCAAAAAATAGGCCTGAAATAAAGCCTAAAGCCTTTTTTTTTCATTCTATGCTCCTTTTTTCTGGTTTTGTCTTTTAAATTGAAATCTGGCCCTGATGGAGCAGTGGGAAGAAACAGGAATGCACTACATAGAGAGGTGCCAGGAATTATATAATACTAACATTAGCCTACAAAGATATGTTCCTAACTATCTGAAAATAAAAAGTACAAAAAAATAGAAGGAAAAAAGACAGAAAACATGAGCTCTATAAAAATTTGAAACCCAACACACAGCAGCTATCCTGCACAAATTGGCTCCTCATCTTCTTTTGTATTTTATATTCAGAGTAAGGACCAGTTCCTGAACATGGAGGAACCTGGATGCCTGCAGACCAGAAGGGAAGGGGAGAGCAAGAGGCTGCCCACTCTTCATTGCACAGAGGTAGAGGCCAACAACTGTCATTGTTAATAAACCACCTTGCTACACAGGCAAGATAACAGAGACTAAAGTTCTTCAGTCTGACATTGGTCTCCTTTAACTAACCAAGATATGTAAAAATGGCCCTGGAACAAGACCGCACTTGTGCTATTTCCACACACATCCCAATCCTCAACAGATTCAGCAGCATAACCTGCACAGAGCTGGACACATAATTGGCCAGAATGCTTCATGAACCATTTCAGATAAGCTAAACATGTGGTAAAATGTAGGCATACACAAAATATAAATACATAGATTTAAACCCACTCAAGAAGGCCATTTTCCTGAAGACTACTTCTCAAAGGAGTTTAAGAACAGGTTTGAGAACAAACTATTTAGGAATCCAAACAGAAACAAACCACTTCTCATCATCTAAAGCATATATGGAATGTATTGATTTTGAAAACACACTAAATAATTACCAAAAAGCAAGACTAATATAGAAGAAATTGGATGGAATTCAGCATAAAATTGCTAAAAGAGATTTGACAGAGGAAGATGGACCCACCAGTGCAATAAACGTCTCCCGTTCAAAATCGTAGTCTGAAAGAAAGTAAATAGTCCCAGCTGGCCCAAGAAACACAGCCGTGGCAACATGAAACTCCATATGTGAGCAGCAGAAACTTAAGCTGGTCAGCTGCTACACAGCAAATCCATGACAATCCCACACAAAGAGTAATTTGATCAAAAGCTTTTGCTCTCTGAGGCCACCAAGATGTATTTTGTTATGGCCTGACAACAGAACAACACGTCACAGGGATCAACACAGAGTTAGACTAATTCATATGAGAAATTACAGGGACAAGATAAGACTTTGGCACCCCTTCAAGATACCATGATTCACTCTGACAGGCTGAGAAATGGAGTTACACAATTTTCCCACTAGGTTTCATACATAGTTTTCTTCAAAGGTTTAATCACGATGTTGACATAAGACTGGATTTCTTTAAATCAATCCCGACAATGATACTTCAGCCGCCTTCTGTGCTTCCAGATAATTTCAAACTTCAGGATGGAACAGCAAAATAGAAGAGCCTTCTCTCAGAGGTTCTGCATCCCTGCTTTGCAGACTAGGAAACTGAGGCACAGACAAATTAAGCTGTTTGCCCAGGCTGACACAGCAAACCATTTCTGCTATCTTCTGAACAAAGCCACAAAACTGTTTCACAGCAGCACTCGCAAGATAGCGTTAGAGAAATGGATAAAAAAGAAAGAACAAATCTTCTCTCATCTTTGCACTACCTTCAAGCACCTCCTAAAGTACCATTCAGCACATCCAGCTTGCTTTGACCTTTGCCCCTCCAACCCTAGCAAATAATTATTTTGGCTTGCATAGATTTTGCTTCTGAAGCCTAATGTTTGACTTGCAAGTTTGCCCTGTGAATCAGCCCACACACAGTGAACTGAGATATTCTGTTTAACCATTCCACATGCTACTGTAACAAGTCTAACTAAATGAACACACTCTTTGGTAGGGGAACAGTGGACCTGACACAACCAGTTGCTCCTTTGTATTACTCTTTTTAAAATTTTCAGAATATGTCAACAACACTGACCTGTGATATAAAGTTCTGAAATGTCCGCCTCTTCCAGTCCTGAAAATTTTGTCTCTTTTTGTTTCAAGTTCAAAAACATTAATCAACCTTTTTTGATTATTCCCAAAAAACAAACAACAAACATAGCATGCAAGTTTGAAGTAAGCCCTGTCCCATAAAGTACCCTAAGAAAAGTCATCTTTTTAATCACTTTGCAACTTTAAGTTAGATTTTTGATGCCTCTCTACCCACTTTAAAAAATATAATGAATACACAATCTTCATGTACACTTTTTCATCTCTGCACTTAAACACTCCTAATTCTTTTTTTCCAGCTGGACAAAGAAATCAATTAGTAATCAAGATGTCATTGTCTCTGCTAATACTGTACAAGGTCAGGAGGCTGTTTCAGAACCAGTAAGACACCAAATGCAGCAACGCTGCACATTCAGATTTCTTTATGAGAGATCTACCCACGATCTCTTGCAGCACAGACACTCCAGGCCGCAGCTCACCTGCTGCTGCTGGCTGCGCAGGTCTGTTATCTCCTTCTGATCCTCATCGTGAAGTCTCTTCATCTCCTCACACGACTGCTGCAGGTGATTGTGCTCCCGCACCAACTGCGTGTTTTTCCTCTTCAGGGTATCCATGTCCTCCTTCAGCTGGGACTGGTCGCTCAGCAGCCGACTGTGCAACGTGCTGTCACGGCACACAAAAAATACTCTTAGAGGCCAACTTGCAAGGACAAAGTCCTGGAGTAATTAATTTCAAACATGAGTTTCCTACCAAGGAAGCAGGTCAAACTGACTCAATTCTGCATATTTGTGTATTCCGAGCACCAGGAAAAAAACAAAACCAGAAACAAACAGGGACATAAGTATGAAATCAGATGAAAGTACACAGCACTCTTAAACCTCATCAGAAGGGATGATGGATTTATGCCACCTGTCAATGCCACTTCATAGCCATTAAAAGCAGGCAGATAAACACAAATAGCATAATATGACGATTCTTGAGATAACAGGAATTGTCCCACCAATCATTTCCACTTTCTCTCAAGCTCCTCAGCTGAGCATCAGCTAAACAAAGCATAGGTGAAAACAACAAAAATCTCCTTGTGTGCTACTGTTTTAAAAACAAATGAAACTCCCAAACTATCAGAAAAACTCCACAACCAACAAAAGCACACTATGTATGTTTCAACTACACTCAAGATAAAAAGTTCCCCCACACTTAATTATGTCAGCCATAATTATTGTAAGAAATACACTCTCACTTAAACAACTGAGAATCACATGAGGAGGCTATCATTCAGATTAGAATTCAAGGTACAAGTCTAAAATTAGACAAAACCAATGCTGAAAAAGAGCAGATAAGCCAACTGAATGTATTTTACCACTGCAGATCAAAAAAGTGGCTTTTGGATACTGACAAGATTTCTGTGGTTGAAACAGAATGATTCTAACTAAACTCTCACACTTGCTGGTAAATGTTTAAACAGGTATTCATATACAAAAAGTTCACATTCTAAGATATGCTGTATTCCTTCCATATGAAATGAAATACCAACATTTCCTGCACAGAATGACCAAAGCATTAAAAAAGTTTCCTTAAAATTAGAAAATGTGTTTAAAAAAAAGCCTTTTCAAAAATTATATTCCCATAATTAAGCACATGCAATCTTTACATGTAGGTTATTAATCTGCTGTCATTCAGATTTCAGTGACAACGATAAATTCTTTAGAATGTCAACTTTTTTTAATTTTAAAAGGTAACGGGGTTTTAACAACTACTGCAGAAGAAAATAACATTTGAATTTAACCTGTGTTAAATTTTCCACAAATCGTCATGAGAGCTATCACAATCTATTAAAAGAGAGTAAGAAATTCCATTCTCTTGGATTATATTCTACTGTCTAGCCTGACAGTAGAACTATTAGATTGCAATTTCAAATCAGTAATCAGGCTCTGGTTTTTGCTCCCATGAAGACATTGGGGATTTCCATCTCAAATTCCTAAAGGTAAAACAAGCAGTCCATATTTGATCATTTCAAGTGGGCCAGAAATGTTTTATCTGATGCAAACATCGATCTTGCAATTTAAGTGGGAAAACAGCATTAAAAAACTACCTGATTACCATGTTCTCATGCTTTTTGATCTAGCACAGAGTGGTAAACTCTTACCTTGTACAGCTTTACTAATACTTACTGATAAAAATCTGCCTCTTTTGCTGCTTCTTCACATCTTTTCAGTGTCTTGGTGTGTTGGTTCTGCAGAGATTGTAGGTCTGACATGGCCTTCATACACTGAATCTTCAGTCTTTCATAATCATGATTTGGTTTTGGACTAGGTCTAGCATGGAAAAAGAGTATGGGGTCAAACAATGCTACTAAAGTGAACGAAAAGCCTGGGAAATTACTATCCAACAAAAAAATGCTATCACACAACTGCTGATATTTAGGTTATAATATGCTTTATTCTAAATACTGATCAGTTCCCATTAAGATGCAACCACTAATAAAAAGCCACTGACTTGAACTTGTATTAGTTTTATATTGAGACGTAACATCTAATAATGGGATGTTTTTGTCTAACTATAGCTAACATGGCCAAATATGGTACTGAGCCTGCATGTCCCTCTCTTCTGAGCAGCAATACCACCACAGAACAGAACTTCAACTGATACAAGAACGAGTCCATCACAGCACACTCGGCTTTCCTGTGCCACCACGTCAAACTCTCAGTGACAAAGCCCAGACCTGCAGAGAGGGTAGGGCTGGAAGAGGCTGCCAAAGTCAGCTGAGTGTGCATGGAGACCTGGGCTAAACAAAGCTTCTCATAGGCAGCGGCTGAAGGACCTTCTCTATAACTCTCTATGAAAAGCAGTTAGGCTTGAGAGAAAGACTTCCAATGGGATATCAAAGACACACATCTGTGCTGGCAGAACTTGACCTGTTTGACCAAGTCATTCTGCTGAACTACACACCTGATTGTGTGCTACCGTATCTTTTTAAGCTACTATAAATGAATGAGAAAACATGCCAGAATCTACCTCACATTTCCATAAGATAATTATTTGAACAGAATTTGGGTTATTAGAAATCTCCAACACAATATAATCTCCAACAAGCATTTTTCAGTGAACTGAACAAAATAAAAGCCAAAGTCAGTCAAAAGAAAAATTTTGACTCAAATTTCTTTTGGATGATTGGGAGAGAAATTTTCTAAAATAATCTACATTGTCAAGCAATTGACCGGCATAAATTATGTCTAGAATGTATGGTACTTGTACATGATACCTTTATTTGTAGATTAGAATTAATTACATATGTGTATCACGCTAGAAACTAAATTAGCAGGATTATGTCTTCTTGCTTTGTAGCACTAAGCATCTAAAAGAGACTCTTAATTGAACTGTTCCTCCTCTGTACAGTTACAGGATTTTTGCACCATTGAATTTTCCAGTTTCAAAATGAAGCTTCTGACAGCTGTCCCTGTATCATCTCCTGGGTCTCTTATAACCCTTATAACAGGCAATGAAAAAAATAACAAGCAAACCACCAAAAGAGAAAACTAATGCCTCCAAAACAAAACAATTGCTTTCTAATTTAACTCTGCTTCTTCTCGTGTCAGATTTGGTCCATTTCTGCACAGATCACTCTTCCTCCCTCAAACCTCAAACTCCCCCAAATGGCTTCTCCATATGCACAGCCTGAAAAGCAATCAGAATTTTCTTTGCTTCATACAAAAAAACAGCAACATGGATTCTGGAACTGAAAAGCAGCTGGCAATTGAATCAAAATGAAAACGGTTTTGCACTACTGCAGTGGTAGGGGTTGTTAAAAAAAAAAAAAAAGAAATGCCAGACACATCTGGTTCACAGATTTTCAGAGGGTGTGTGTATGATACAAGGTACTTTTTGGCAACTCAGTTGTATATGGGTTGCTCAGTAGTGAGGCCTTCAATCATAATTCCTCCTTTTCTCCTTTCTCTAAGAGAAGTGCTTCTGGGGAAAAGCAAAACAAAAACCCCTTCCTTGTTTAATAAACTTTGCCAACAACTAAAATCCAAAATCATGTAAAGTAACCAAATGTTCAAGTCATGACTACAGGGGTGTCTTTTAGGGTATTTTTAAATTCATTCTTGAGGGGTACCAAAAGTAGAATGTTACTCACACAGTATTACGGACATCACTGCAACTAGTGAAGGGTTATTCTTTTAAAAGACAGACATAGTTAGCATAAGTTAAACTCAATTTGAAATGTTCACACCCCTGACAGAATCACTAAAACCTCAAGTTATTGATTTAAATTAGACCTTAGGGTAAAATTATTGAAAGTAGATACCATCTGTCCACCACAGTCTTTAAATGACAGCATTAATTGGAGCACAGTTTAACTCTCAGCTGTAACATTAGGCTTACTGAGACCTATTAACAGATGTTCATATTAAACTATTAGGCCAGTCTGAAAGCTATGGTGAAACTTTTTCTACAAGTCTAACATCCATCACGTGTATTTCATACATTGCTGAAGTAACACTAACATTATTCTAAAAAAACCCCAAAAAAACCCAAACCAAAACCAACCAACCAAAACCCAAACCAGTATTAAAAAACCCAACAAACCCCCTATAAACATATGGAAACCATGTAAGTAACTACACAAATTAGCCAACCTACACAATGAGGAAGGACCAACAATGCCACCAATAACATTCTGCATTCTACCTCATCTACATGAAATAAAAACCACATGGATATCCAAGGCCATATGTTCCACACTGCTGTTGCAAGGCTTTATGTCTCAGCAAGAAAAAGAGGAATAAGAGAGGAAGGAATATTGGTCAGAAGCCAAAAGTCAAAACTGTTGCAACACAACAATCCATTCAACCACATGTAGTAGCTGACTCTTGTTTAAGCAGACCACCACAGTTTTATGCTAAAATGCCCCAGAAAATACTGAAAACTACGATTATTCAATAAAGGAGAAGTAGCAGTTACTACTTTGGAAGGTCTTGTTCAAACATTAACAAAATTTAAAATGCTAGTATCAAAGGCCCAACTGTTTTTCTGATATTTATATAAGAACTTCAAAAATCCTTTGTGCTATAGTGGAATTACCCTGGCCATAAATCAAGGCCACAGTGAGACTGACATTTACATGTGTCTGATGCTCACGCAAAAGCTAATGCCAACCACAGGTCCCATTTTGTGGGCAATGCCTACCTAACAACTTCCAAGAGTTATCATTTACTATTGTAATTCCAACAACAATTATAGAGTACACATAAAACAGTCTCTTCTCAAAGACACTTTCCAGGGGTTTTATTTGTGTTGTGGTTTTGTTCTACTATTACGATTATGCAAGTAATAATAGCAGGCTTAAGTCTATAAAGTGCAACTTGAGCATGCTAAATGATTCGGTCAAATCTTCGCTTAATCACCAGCACACATGCACACATACAGTCACTGTCAATCCACAAGCACAGCATGAGCAATCCCTACTCCTGTCCAGCAGGATGGCACATGTTGATCTGATTCAGCACATCACAATCCACTGCTGTGGCTCCTCTTCCACTGCTCTAGACTTAGTCAACATTTGCTTTGGAAAACAGCTCTCGGTTTTGCAACCTCCTCAGCCAGCACAGCCCAAACTACAAATGTGCTGTGAGCTGTTGTGAAGCATCCAAGGTGACGTGCCAAGGTCTGCCTCTGCACCACCTGTGTTTGGTATAGCCATAGTTACAGCAGCATACACAGTCAGGAAAATAAAGCCAGGGTAGTAAAAGTCACCATCCACATAATCATCTCTCAGCTTTCACACTTCAGCATTAACAGTTTACCACGTCTGGGCTTTGACTCTGGGAAGGATGAAGATGAGTTTTATAAGAGGAAAGAATTCAAAAAGCAAAACAAATACCAGTAAGATTTCAAAAACCATAAATGTGTATGCAGATGGGAGGAATAGTTGCTTTTACACTGAAGAAAAAGAGTATCAATTAATAATCTTCATTCATTTCCCACTCTTCAAATATCTGACTGTTTGGAAGTCAGCATTCTCCATCTAACATGTACTGTCCAGGGACTGCCCAAATATAAGGTTTATTTTGATGGGTTGTTCTTGAAGCTGTAAACATTAATGTTTTATACAACATACAAATCCTACACTGAAAGCAAAGGATTGATTTGACAAAGAGAAAACTGGGGCAGTCTAGAGGACAGCTCATCAGAACTTTATTAATAGCATCCTGGATTATGCAGAAGATTATTGTGAGCTATAAAATCCTCTATGCCTAAGCTCCAGTAACTTCAAAGAAGAAATCCTTCTATACAACTAAGTAACTGGAAGCTATGCAAAAGACGTTGACATTTGACAATCTCTTCCTTTCCCATCCCCACAATGCTTTGAGACTGTTACATAGAACATGATGCTCTTAAAGCAGCCCTCACAACTCATGGAAGGAGGAGGGGAGCATTAAGATGAGAAGCTACTGAGTTAATAAAACATCCAGATTCTCCCAATGCCAGTTCACTGGTTCAAATCCTAACTGTCTCATACAGACAAAAACCTTAATTAACTACCTGACCGCATACAGACACAGCTTATTAAGAAACAAACAAAAACAACAACACATTAAAGTTCAGAAAACGTACACATGATGGCAACACCTCCCAGAAAATCTGTTCTTTGCTCTTGTTTCAGATTCAGTGACAGATTTTTTTCCAAGGTTTGTGCAGGCAAAAAGTGCTCAGTGTACCCAGACACATTTAAATATTAGCAGACCTTTAACCCTTCAAAATAAACTAATTCTATTGTCTACCCAATAAAACCCTTATTTACAATTAACTCATACTCTGAGTACTATATTCCTCATAGCATGTCAGCCCCCAAATTAGAATGAGCTAGATAAGCCTGCTGGCCATTGCATGACTTAAAAATCATGTTCAGTGGAGGAGAATTCCTTATTCTCAACATATTTCTGCTACAAGTTTCCCGATGTATGTATACCAGGAAGCTGATCTTCTAAAAAACACTTACTCCACTCAGCAGAAATCCAAACCTCTCCTTCCTTGCAGAGGCATAGGAATAGCTGAGATTTTTTTCCTCTCCTCATTTCTGTTCTCCAGCCAAGTATTCAGAGCTATTTCCCTTTCTTCTCTCTTGTTTTCAAAACACCAAATGCTTCATCCACTGTCTTCTTTCTTTTCCCACAACAAAGCCCATGAAGCCTAAACAGCTTCTTTGCATTCTTTTCTCAACATAGACATGAAACCTTCTCCCCTCAGTCCCACAGAAAAATTGCTGGACAAAGTAGGAATAGGCATTCAACAGGAAGCTCTGAAACATGGATGTGGCCGCATCGCCAGGACGCAAGGAGGTTACAAGCAACATATATACATTGCAAGCTCCTTAATGCTTTCCAGGCAAGCAGGTGTCAAGACTTGAAAACACTACTAAAGACTAAATGAAAATGCTGTATTTCCTTTCTGTTTACCTGCAGTCATCAAAGGTTGACCCAGGAGATGAAAGTGCAAGTTGCTTGCGCAGCTCATCCCTCTCTCGAGTCACCTGACGGAGCTGATATAAAATAGTCTCCAGCTTCTCACTCATTTGTCTCGTGTCTATCACAGGTGGTGGAGATGATGCTTTACCAGTCGTACCTGATGAAGAGATAAATAATTGGCAGTGAGCGAATGCCTCAAAAGAACAATACAACTCCACTAAAGAAGTTAGCACTAATTTAAAAAAATCCTGTATTTCTGTTTGCAGAATCCTGTTCAAAAATGAAGTAAATCACGTGAGTTTTCATCAGTGAGTTGAAAGAAGAATAACTCCAGTCAGATCTCATGCTAGCAGAAAGGCCCTCTGCTGCAAATTCAGTTTGCAGGGGGTAGGTTCCTTGCTTACTCAGGATCTTAGAAGTAGCTTAAAAGGCAAGTTTGCAGCAACAATTGCAAAGACCTCAGAAACTACCATACTGACAGAAGTCATAGGTTAAAAAGTTACTTAAAATAAAGAATAATGTCCATGCTTAAAAAAACCACAAAAAAACAAGAGTAAAATTCACCCACATCAACTTATTCCAGTGATAGCAAAGAAACTGCTACAGCACAGGGGCTCGTTTCCTTTACCCAGCAGCGCAGCAATACCATTCTGCTACAGGCTACAGACAACATTTACTTTTAACACAATTCTATGCTTTCACATGTTACAATTTTTCAGTCTAGTCTGTGAAATTAAAGATTGCACTTACCAAAAAATCATGAAAACTGGGCTTCATTTTTAACAACACTGGCTAACACAAAGCACATTACAGTCACTGCAACTGGACTACACATCAAATTTCCTCTGAGGGGCAGTCATACATTAAAGGGTTTTGTGGGACTTTTTAATTCTCAGCTTTCCTAATATTAGAGCTGAACAATGATGACTACTGTGCTGTCAGACAATTATAAGTGCACAACGATGCCTCATTTGCAAGAGAAGAGAATCTGGAATATCACTTCCTAACAACTGCTGACAACTAATTCAGCTCCAGTTTTAGTTCTGCTCATTTAAAATTAAGTTGTAACTGTAGTTTTTCTCATGTGTCTCTCAGACACATGAGAGCAGACTCAAAGACACAGGTCACAGATGTGAAAGTTAAAGGCTTAAAAACATATAGGTCATTATTTTCTACCCAAAAGAAATTTTAGAAATAGTTTGCAAAATTATACAACTGAAACAAGTTGCTGACATATGTGCTAACTTGTTAGGATGTACCTTTATTAGGCCTTTTTTTACTTAATGAAGCAACAAAAGAATAGAGAAACAATGCTCTCCACTCATTGTCTTTTCAAAGAAAGGAATTCAAAATTATTTCACTGGATCAAATGCTAATGAATTGCAAGGATTGGCTTTTTATCTCCAAACTCAGTTCACTAAGGTATTGCAGAATGTAAAAACCCCCTCCAACTTTGCAGCAAAACTACCCATGCTTTGAAGTTCCCACACCAAAATAACTGCAGCGTCAGGGCTATCATAGGTACAGCATCCACAATAGGATCCCTGCTTTTATACCTTCCAGATACTACTGTAATTCTGTAATGAGAATTTATGAGCACAGACTGTTCTTTTAATCTATTTCCTAATAACGTATGCAAATGCTCTAATAGCAAACTGAAGAAATAAAAAATTGCAGGAAGGACCTGCATTCTGTAGAAAGACAAACTCACATCACTCTGAAGAATTCTCAGTGGGGGCTGCTTTTCCTACTACTTTGTTTCACTCCTACATCCAGACAAAGTCCCTTCATCCATAAGGACTAAGGATTTCGCACTTCCTAAATGGAGTTATCCTTTCTTTTAGATGAGAAATATACTACATATTTTTATGGCAAGTTTATACAGAAACCAGTAATAATACACATGATACAGGGGATATAGAGAATAAATGAAGAAAATAAATAGACACAAAAAGTCAGAATATGTATTCATTTGAAAGAGTTTGGACACATCAATGAAAAAGGAATTTCATAAACAAACTAAAAGTTAAAGGCAGACAAATCAAATTCAGGTACTGACAAGCTGTATGGGCTTCGGTAACTTTAACGGCAACCTGCACATCATCTCACTTGAGCTGACACATCAGAAGATGTGTAACATGATAAAAATCCCCTTCTCATCCTTACAGAGAGGTTCAAAAGCTGATGTCATCCTGGGGCTGCTTGCAAGCAAAACAGATGAACAGGATGCAAGAGGTCAAGAGGAAGGAGAAGATGAATCAGGCGGGCTGCTGTGCTTCACAGGGAGGAAAGGGCACTGGATGAACAGTGTCCATCACTACTATCAGTGCTAACCCCAGCAGCAGTCCCATGGACAATGTCTGCTACACAAGACCTAGACAAGGGTCCAACGGCTGCCCCGGGGATCTTTAAACACAGTAAAAGCAGGCCAGAGATTTACCTCTGCTCCTCAACCTCTTTCCTCCCCCAACAGCTTTGACAGCATCCGAGTGACAATCTTCTTCAGGCAAGAACATTTGTGCACAGACCCAAAACTGTGCCAAGAAAGAAAAGTCTGCTTTAAATAAAGAAGGGCTAATTAGCCTTAGGGAAGAAGCTTTTCTGCACAATTGTGAAGCCATTTGTCTTAGTACCAAAAGGGGTTATTTTTCATTAACTTGTCAATTTTTACAAGTACATCAACAGATACTTTCCTCTCTAACGCAATCACATTTTTGACACATAGTATCAGCCACAAGATGTACACCTGTTAAGTGCTGTAAAAACACAGATCAATGTAATCCAGTTCCTCCCGCTCCTATCCTTAAAAGAAGACTCAAAATTTACCTCTGCTTGATTTACTAACAAGCTTCCATTTTCAACAGTTGTACAAAAGGTCTTATAAAGCTTAAATCAGATTTCTGAATGCTTAAAAAACAAGCACACACATTCAGTAAAATCCTATTTCATCAGAAAAATTCCATAGTCTTGGTTTCTTTTAAAGGAGCTTTTATAGCTGAATGCTAAAATCCTTTTATTGCACCTGACATCTTGATGCAGCAAAAGCAAAGTGACCTGTGCTTCCAGCTTTGTATTCTTTTTCCATCTCACTGCATATTTTACACAAAAGTACCTCCTTTTTGTACTTCAACCAGTCAAACTGATCTTAAAATGCACAAGCCTGAAGGCTAAATCTCCATTATCCAAATAATGCCACCTTTCAGTAACTCACCTTCCTTTTCAGACAACCTGGATTTCCGAAAAGACATTTACTGCATGTCCTGCCAAGTGTAACTCATTCATCTGCTTTGATAAGCCCCACAACTCATTTCTGATGCGAGCTGCACGTGGGTTCTGAGAACTCGACCGCCTGGAAGTCACTCCCAGGCCAGTCTCCAGGTGAGCAGCACTGCACCGAGTCCTGGAGCAGCCGACAGCAGGGACGTGTCGTGTGGACAGAATGCGCTTTGCCCGTAATGCAGCACAGTCATTAAGTCCTGAGCATGCATGAACTTAATCCAAAATGAGATTTTGCAGGATTTCCATCATATGTTGTATAAAAGAAAAGCCTTAAAAACAGAAGCTGGAGCAATCATATCTTCCCTATTATACCCCAAATGCTGGACTTCACGGAAACCACAAAGACCCATTACTGTAGCACATACTGATTATAATTCTTGATGATTACTCTATTCAACAATGACTGAAGAGATAATAGTATGTCCACACAGAAACTTAAGTTAACTTCATATGTGGGGAAGGGATAGAACATTTTTTTAAGAATAACAGAACATTTTAACAGAAACAGGGCTGAAAAACTTATTAACCTGACCAAAATGTACCATTATGCCAAATGAACATAATGTTGAGATAAGAAAATGGGTACCAATGCATAAACAGCTAATTTTAAGAAATATCATTAACATCTTTTGAGTTATAATAAACTCTGGGGTCTTTGAGAAATACACTTGTATGACAGATTCAACTAATTCAGAAGGCAATCTGTCACAAGCTAACAGAATGCCTAAATTTCACAATGATTTTTCTTAAACCCATAAATTTCAAGCCCTGTCCTGCTTGAAAACAAACTCAGACTTCTCATTGTACAGTCAAGCCTTTTTCATTGCTTTCTTTCATAAAAAAGAAAATCAACAGAGATATTCAGGATATTATTTCTTCATGGCCTTGTAAATCATGACAGAAAATCTTAAAAAATACTTGCAAGAGGTATTGCAAAGCATGATCAACAGGATTTCTCCCCAAGCTAGGGAAGGTGTTGAGAGTAAAGACTTATGCCTGCTGTAGGAAAATGCATTCTAAAATATTTACTTTCTTTCAATAATTTATGAGCACTAGCAGAGGGTTACATTGTAAATTACATTCTCGCTATTATTTAGATACATTTCTTCAGATGTATCTTTTGAAGTGATTTTGAAACAGCAGAGAGCACACAACAGAATTGCATGCAGGTGGAACAAAACATTAGAAAAAACAAACAGCAGTACACTGAGGAAAGAAAAATGAAAGGTAGAATAATGAACTGTAGAAACAGTTTCGTCTGACAGACAGAAAACCTAATAGATTGTGAAAACAGTGACAATCATGTAATATGCAAGGACAAAAGGATGGGTAGCATTTCAGTATATTGTTTTAATTCAGAATATAAAAACCTAGACAAAGCCAACAGCATCTAAAATAAACTTTCAACTTCAGTAAGTTTAAGACTACAGAAAGAACTGAACAGTGGTTCTAGAAAGGTCAATATGAAAGAAAATCTACTATCTAATACTAAAAAACTGCAGAGGAGATGGGGGGCAGCAGGGGAAAGGCAGATGCATCCATTTAAGAAGTCCCTGCAGAATTTTGCTGAGCTGAAATACAAGTGAGAGTAAAATCTGTTACCATGACCACGGCATATACAGCTGAAGCTTCTGAGTTTGAACTTACAGCAGCTCCCTAGCTCAGACCCTACCTTTGTCAGGCTTACAACAGTGTACCGAAAGCATAACCCACACTTAAGTGCCCACCCTGAATCCAAGGGAGACGGTGACTATGGTCACCAGCTGCACACCAACCAAGAGGATGAGACTCCTCCAGCACCCCATCATTCAAATCTTCTCCTGTAAGAGTTATGAGCACTGATTCACCACATCAACTTCACAGCTCCAAAAGAAAGCCACCTTCACCAAAAGGATTTCCTAAGTGCATAGACTGATGAAGGGTCTCAGGGTGCAGTGAAAGACACTGTGGTGCTGTCCAGAGGTGCTGTCTGGAGTGCAGGAGATGGGTATTCACATACTCTATTTCCATTCAAATCATTGCAGACCAACCAAATCTTCAGAAATTCCTACATGGAACTGCCAAATGTTAAGAAGATACTATAACAATCAAAATACCATGGAGTGGTCAGCTCTTCATTAGTGGTTCTCTCACTACAAAAACCTCACTGTCCCTTCTCCAAGACTGCACCACGATAAATGAACAAAGGTGACTTCTTTCCTGTTATGTTCCTTTTTTTTTGAAACAGGGCATGATGTCCATGGAGTAAACTCAAGTACCTTTGAAGAGAAAGAAGTTGTGAGAACCCTGTGCATGACTGATGTCGAACCATAGCTGCCTGAAAACGGACATCAAAGAAGACAGCAATAACACACTAAAACTATTCAGAATGCTTATTACTTAAGAGGAGATGTTTATTAACAAGCACACTGAAAATCCTTTAGAGATTAACGATCAATCCTAGAGATAGTTACGTGATTCACAGAGTAAAATCAGAGCATGAAGTTTACTTCAAGTGTGTAGAAGAGTGCTTATTTCCAAGTTAAAAGTCTTGTTTCCAGCAAACTAAATAGGTAGTTTACTACATATGAAATAAATCTATATGAAGAGTTTTAATTCAATCATTGAGACCAAATTTTACAGGAAAACAACTTCTGAATTGAAAGACTGATCGGCGAAGAGGCAGAACATCGAAGGCAATTACTGCAGTGCAGAAAAAGATTCTGATGTGATGTACTGGTAGTGTTCCTAGTACCTTTTTTTATTCATTCATGGCCTTTCAGCAAGTGTAATATTGTCACTTGTTCTTTGGTGTTAACTGCTGAGGTGTCTTCAGCAAATACAAACTTTGTGTAAACCAGGCAAGAAATACAATAAGAGATTACTATAGGCTGTGGGGGAAATAAATAACTCTTTCAGACAAGGACAGAGTGTTTATTTTGACTGAAAGAGCATCATAAGCCACACCTGCAACTGAACAGTGAAAACAATTACTTTGTTACATACAGCTGTAGAAAGAACGAAGCAATAAATCGAAATCACAGCATCATCAAAGGACACCTGTCAAAACGGCCACTATGAAAATGAGGAGTGAAAGACTAACATTGTTGGGAAGGAATCTGATGGGAGGGGGGGAATGTTTGCTTTGGAGTAAGAATTAAGGCTCTCAGATTAAGCAACTTGAAATGCAACTACCAAAAAACTATCTGTAAATAGCCTGTCAGGCTGAAAAGCTAAAGAAGTGTTAAGTACGGAAATACTATCAGTTGAAGTCAAAGCTGGACAACTTGGTGGAGACAGATATTTGACCACCTGATGGCTGCAAGGAAAAGCACAAAACTGTAGAGCCAGTGGTGGTGTTCATTACAGATTGCTATGTCCATGGCATGGGGCTCCAAACTAGATGATCTTTAATGTCCTTTCCAACCCAAACGATACTGTGATTCTGTGTAAGCTCCCACACCAAAAGGTAGCACAGTGATATGAACAGGGAAGAGTAAGAAAAAACACTTTTGATGAAAAAGTGATACTATTTGCAAGGAACTGAACAGCTGGAAAAATAACAGTCTGTTAAAAGAGAAAAGTGATAATATGCAACGTGGAATGAAGAGGCTACAAGACTGACAGCTGCAATTAAAACAATGCAAAGAGGTCTGGCTGTGGAAAGAAGAAATTTACACACATGAAAAGATGGAAGATGTTTTCCATTCCAAAATTTATCTAATTAAGAACTCAGTAGACTTCAAAAATAATGGAAGAATATGCAATGCCTTTCTGTTAAAAACTCATAAAAACTGTTATGGAGGATCTTCTCAGAGCCACAGCCTATTGCCTGCATGCAAGCTGCTGTGTTCCATTAAAAAACATTTCCTAAAAACAATCAAACCAAAACAAAACCCAAACATCTGTGCATTGAGGAGGGGAGGAAAAACCATTTTTAAAGCACTACAGGAAAACTCTGAAGCTTCATATGGCACTAGGATAAGTAAAAAAATGGCTTGATTCTAGAAACCATAATCCTGTCATGGCATTAAATGTCAAATTATTAAGTGTGCTATACAAACTGACACATTTTTAAAAATAATTTTTAAAAAGGAGTCTTGATTCTGTATTCTATTCCTCTCCATTATCATGACTGGTCAAGTGGGAGACTAGCCAGGGACTGTCACATATAGCTGTGTTACTGGTTTCTATCCAATTCCTAAGCAACACTGTTGTTCCGTGCTTGGCACGACAGGCACTGAATCTCCATAAATAATTATTCTGATATCAGAGACACAGGACTGTAGTTCCATTCAGAGAGTTTGCTGGGCGCAGGGAGTGGGCAGATGAAGGATGCTTTTATTTACATACAAAAATCTTTGTCATTGGCCAAGAGCAGAGAGAAAGGAAATACAGAGAGAGACCATGACAATTTAATGCAGATTTGTTCCTTTGAGGGGACAAGGCTGGGGCTGACAGACAGTAGTGGTATTACACCATTACAGCAGTTTCTATTGTACCTCTTTTGGAAATAAACCATGAATATTTGCTCTCCACGCCATCAAAACTACCTGTTTTACATGCACGGCATGAACTTTATTAATACATCAGAAAGAAATGGAGGCAAGCAAAAGAGAAAACGAGAAAATATTGCCATCTAAATTAATTCCAGATAATGAGGAAAATATACAACTAAAACCTGCTGTTGCTCTGCATTTTTATTTACATACAGGTACAAATGAAAAAAACAGCAGAGTTTCTTCTCCAAGGCTGCTAACCTGCCGTTACACGGAGGGGGAAAACTGGCTTCCACTAAACTGCTTATGCTGTCACATGTGCATGAGGATGGAAGTTCGTTCTTCTAGCATCCCTCACACCCTGCAAGCCCCATTTAGGCAGGGAAAGAGAAAAAAGCTTGGATGACAACACTCGGAATAGACTAGCCCTAAGCTTATCTCTGAATCACATTATGCAAATTGCATCACTCCTTGCTCTGCTCTTATATTGACATTATTGAAGACTGAGAGAACCCCAGAATAACCATTTGCTCCTCATACAGAAGCTGGTGGATCACTGTTCATTCATCTGTGCTGCTGCTCTCTGTGCTTTTTGCACTCTTGGCTTTCAATGAGAGAATCAGAACCGCAAATACACCCAAGACTTGGGTACACCACGGGTTTATACAGTGCTTAAATGACGTTGTCTCTCTTCCTTTCAAAATCCTAACACCATGCTTTATTCCTTGGGCTGAGACTGAGCCCGTGTTTTCTCAGAACTATCTTTTAACAACAATCTTGGTTCTATTTAAGATTAATTCTTAGATCAGAGTCTTTTTCTAGAAAATAAGCCCATTGTTATATACCTTAGCTTCATAGCTGTAAAATGTATAGCAGCATCTCCATTTCACAACTTCCTGACTTACTTGGAAGTATTTCAGAAAAAGATCATTTAATTAAAAATGCTGGCAGCAGAAACTATCTCTAACAATAGCTAGGGTAATTAAGGTTTGGGAAGAAAAGATGAAGCACACGGACATAGGAGTCTCTAGTTGCATTTATGAACTATGGAGTCTAAAGACTACATATGAAAGATTGAATTGTCTCTCCTAATTAGATGATGCTAAGATTAACTATCTCAAGATTTACCTGGGCGTAATTACGGGCCCCAAAACCTTTTGCATTTCCCCTGAAAAGTCAAATGTGCCAACCTGTTTCTGAGCTGCTCAACAAACAGAATCAAGGCATTAATTGTAAACCAGCGTTTTGAACACAGGTATAATAAAATAGGTCCCTTATCTTTCCTGTGAGGAAGGTCTATGTGAGTGGGGAACTGAAAATACTCCTTTATACACGTGTGTGCACGTATAACTATCAATGTCGAACTGAACACATTCAAAAGCTTACATTGTCTCCAAACCATGACCTATTTACCCTTTTTTGCTGATGCATTCATTTCATAGGTTAAACTTCTCATTTCCACCACACAGAATTACCCTTGCAAAAATTATTTCAGTGAGATGGGACAGAGTGGGGGGAAGATGCATGTGAAATTCCTCAAATGCTACAACACCTCAGTATATGCTGGGACTCCATTCAAACAAGTCATATGAAGCCTTAGGGGAGCTGGCATGCAGGCAGTTTTAGTTATGATAGTTTGTCATTCAGTAAACCAGTATTAAAATAATCTTTGAAGTGACTTGCAAAGATGTCTATTAGTATATGCCAGTTATTAAGCAATTTTTCTACTGATTTTGGATCACAAAAATATTGTCTCTTGCAGAACAAGATGTGAGGGTGAGAAAATGGTTGGAGCAAAAATCATACTCAATAACAAGTCTATAATCACACCATAAAATAAACATGCCAGCTTCAAACAAAAAATTCCCCCTGCTGTTAATCTATTAAATATTAAATACCAAGCTCACGTGAACTATTTGAATAAAACAAAATTACAGAGAACAGTGGACCACAATTTATGTTTTAATAGCAGGGCACTTAATTTTCAGGTTATAAAATAACTTTGATCACTGCATACTCCAAAGATATAAATCAGTTCTGAGGACAGCCATTTATGTCAAGAGCACAGCTGCAAATTCAATATGAACTTCAGGATCTTAAAGTATGAACAAAACATAGTTTGTGGGAAGGAATGTAAAAAAAAGTTAAGCAAAATTAAGATTTAAGTGTGCCACTCCTTTTTAAAACGAGGAACATGGAACTAGACAGGACCACCTACATTTTTCCTATCTCAGCCATCACTTCATCCAATTATCCCACAAATTTACTGGATTTCATTTTAGAATAACTACCTTCTTTAGAATGCGCCTGAGTCTGGTTGTCCTAAAAATTTAGGAACTCTTTCTTTCTACTTCCAGTTCCAGATTATTCGCAGCAAATTAAATCTACCCCTCCGTCAGGTAGTAGCATACAAGTGTGGTCTTGATTAAAATCAAACTAACATGTCACAGCTTCCAGTATTTTCAGCAAATAGTTCATTCAGGCCTAAAATCTTGTTCCTGCTTGCTGGAGTTAAAAGTTCAACTCAATGACTGCAACAGATGTCTACCCACATCCTTAAAAAGACAACTGACTTGCCTGGTGCTGTCAGGGAAATCTACAGATGCCTGACGCAACACTGGAACTTTAAATATGCAAGAGCCTGCATTCCCTATCCAGGGCAAGTGACTTTTACATGGATTTCACAATAGAAGGTATTTGTATAAGTAAAGACGAGGAAAACTGACAGCTAATAGAGCTGCTCCAAGATCATCTTGAGGACAAAACACCACTAATAACATTTCTTATACCTCCAGGGTTTTTTTTCTTAGTATTTTTTCTTTCCCAATGACTTTCAAAACAGAGAAAATGAAGCAATTAATTGAACACAGGGAAAAAATGCTAAAGCTTGCAGCCACTGTCAAAAGTTTAGAAGGCTATGGCCTTCTAACACTATTTACAACGTCCATGATGCTTTTGACTCTGACCACAACTTTCACATCTACATAAATACATACATACACATATACACCTGCTTATATCATATTTTCATATGCACAGACTTGTGTAAACACAACGTTGCCATTTTTACATCATTTTACTAAGTAACTGAAAGCATAGTTACATCATTTCACATATCCAAATGTAACAGACTTTATTGGCAACAACTGCAGCCAGCCATGAAAAAAGCTCAGCTTGCACTGCACAAAAGTACACTTGTTCCTCTTGAAGATGGATGGTTACATCTTATAGTTCAACTTCTTTGGTTTTATGACCAGGATACGTCTACCCTTCCCACAGGCAACCTTAAAAACTTGTTCTCCCAGTTCCCAAAAAACACACTCATCAAGTTCTTACATTAATACTTCACTCACCAATGCTGCTCAGAGAACTGCTGCTTTCAGAGTCAGAAGGCATTATGGACAGCACACTGTAAGTAGACCCTAGAATCAGGAAAATAAAGACAATATTACTTTCTTTCCCCCCTTTCCTCTCTCCAAACAAAGCTATGATTCATTTCCTTGATATTGGAGATGCCAAATAAATTTAGTAAAATTACTAAAATCACTCCAATTACTAAATTAGAGAGAACACACATCACTGAAACATAAAAATCTAACAGGCAAAGTATAATTTGCAAATGAGCATTGCACTGTGCACTGGGTAGAAAATAATTTCGGATGACACAGTAGAAATGAGTTCAGCAAAATATTAAATACATTGGTTATTTCAGACAGACTGAAAATACACAGTATCATGTCCATAATAGGAAGATTAAGAGTGATACTTGTGACAACAGTGACAATCTATTTCAGTTTCTTATGTCTTTACATGTACCAACTCACAACTCATTGTGTAACTGATTAGTATTCTTATCCTCAAACTTCATTCAGACTTAAAAATTTCATTTAATTTGTAAATAAAATTTGCTTACATCCATTTGCAACTTTCAGTATCTGGTCTTAAAAGCAAGGACCTACAAAGCAACAAGTTTTCTCATCTAATAATAGAGCAATAGACAGTGAAGCCTTTCATTTTAGCTATTTTAGAAGTATGCCAGATTTTATTTACCAGAAGAACTAGAAGAACAGGTCCTACTTCAAAACATTAACTAAACAGCTTCACCATCCCTCACAGCCAGGATAAACACACCATAGTAAAGACAGGGAATGATTATGTACAAAAGCCATTAGAAATCTGGTCTATTTTCAGCACTCGCCAGGATGCAAGACCTGTGCTCACAACAGCCAAGCTCGAAGACGGTTTCAATACTTTCAGGAGCTCACTTTCCTATAGTCCCTCCTTCTTATATTCCCATATTTCCTTCTTCCAGTGTCTTTGAAATTAAGAAATAAAAGCTGAGAAACAGCATGAGTAACTGCAAGGAATACACTGAAGGAAGGATAGACTAGAAAATAAGAAAGAAATTGGTTTTTGTTCATCTCCTCTGCTTCTTACTAGAGAAAAGCATGACATCTGTAACTACTAGGGTATCAGATGAATGAAAGGCAAGATGGGATACAGTAATTCTACCAACACAGGCAATAACAGAAAAATCAATTAAAAAAAAAAAGAAAAAAAAGAATGGAAAAGAAGCAAAAATAACTGCATCTTGAAGTAGACTGTTAAATCTGACAAATCTCTATGAAAAATGATTTTAAATATATTGGTTACAAATAATTCTATTTGTAGGGGATGTAGGTTTTTTGTTTTGTTCAGATTTTTAAACAAAACATATGATGAGCATGTCACTGACACACTGTCTGGCTTTAGAAAAAATCTGCTGCACATTTTTGTTTCCGTTTCAAATATTTTCAAATAACAATTTAATCTGTATTTCTATTTAATTAAAGCTTATTGAAAGCAAAATAATTTCTGCATTACTTATATTTAACCTCCTTGATTATTCTAAACTCATATGACTTGCAGTATTTCTTGCAGTCTGGACTCTCCTTATGATTCTAATCAGTCTAAGCTGAAAAAAACAAATCAATATATTAAACAGAGTAAGACATCTTTATGACAGACAATGTGTACTGAGATTGTATCAAAACAGCGTGGGACTCAGGCACAACAAAATCTTGTGCCAGGAAGTGACACTTAATTGTGCTCAGCAATTTAAGGCAAAATTGCCCAGTTCCTCTAAACGATTACATAGGAGTTCCACACCTAAAGAAACTTGCAGTGATTGTTAACTGCTTTTGCTTTTAAGAGTGAAAAAAGAAAAGACTCAAAATCTCATCATCTTAACTGATCTTCATTTTATTTATCTTCAAGACACACTCATCTTCTTTGTCTTCTTGTCCTGCATTACAAGCCAGAGACAGGTCTTAAAAGGAGTTAAATTCTGCTCTCTGGAATGGACAGAAAGGTTTTGTGAAACTGACTTCATCAATGGAGAAATATGACCCTCCAAAGCAATGCTCTTAAAACATTAGCTCATATTTGTGAATGCATGAGCTGGTATGCATGGCATGTTATCAAGAAAACCTACAATTGTGAAGAGGGGAGGAATCATCTGACCCGTTCATAATTCCTCACTTACAACAACAACAACAACAACCACCAAATAACATTTGTCTGGTTTTGGTTTGTTTTTAAACTACCCAGGGTACAAGTTCATTATTTGTAGCAAGTGCCAGTTTTGTCATCAGACACAGTATTAGTAAACATCAGAAACAGCAACCAGAGGTCTCTACACAGCTGTCACAGTATTAGAATTCATCTTTAGGTACTGTACTGACACACAGCCTTGCATTAAATCCAGGATAAAGTGGCATTGTTGCTTGGCATATTCTACTTAATCAAACTAGCAATTCATCATTGGTACCTGCAAATGCTCCAAGAAATGTTTCCCCACTCTATTGGATGCCTCTTCACATAAATGAAGACACACAAAATCATCCCAACAGCAATCCAGATACAGTTAAAAAAATAAAAAGAAGAAAAAGGTGCAGGCTAGTTTCTACAACCAAAGGCACTAGAACACCCTGTTTATTTCTGAGCTACACAATCACAGTATTCTAATAAATTTGTTGCAAAATCACCCTCCCCCAAAAGAATTTTCCACTTTATTTTCTATTCTTAATATTTTCTGACTGTCCATCTTGTCAAATTGCACAAAATAATCAGATCAGAACACTAAACCAAACAAGAAGCCATAAATACTTTCTTAGATAAATGTTGGAAGTGCTTCACACCTAAGGAGTTCACAGGCCTTTCACCACTCTTTTCCAAATAGTTGACTTTAATATTTTTCTGCTAGTATTCATCTTGCATACTGAAATCTCCCAGTGGTAAAACTTGCTACATTTGATTTCAATTCAGCGATTTATAACAATTGCTGAGATGTTCCTAAAGTTCAGAATTACAACTTGCAATGACAGGATTCTGAGAAACACAGAAGAACTTATACATACTTAAAAACAAAAATACCCCAACAACTCTACCAACAAAAAAAACCAAACTAACCAAACAAAAAATCCAAAAATCACAAGCAAACAAAAAGCCAAACATGTCTTTTACAGATACACATTCATACAGAGAGGGAAAATACATAACCATCCTGTCTTTACATGGCAGACTTGCTTTCTTTTTTACTCACCCAGACATAAGCTTTGGATCAGTTCCTGGATGTATTAAACAGCTTTGACAGAGCACAAGGATTTAGAAACTGCTACAGTACATACTTGAGAACCTTAAGAATCTCATTTCCTTCTATTTTCAACAACTAGAGCAAGTAATATTTCCTTAAGTTATTACTGTCTTTATTAATCAGATTACAGGAAGGCCACTTAAGAACTCACAAATTCAGGAAAGGAACTTGTTGCTTAAGTGTGGAAGCCACCTCCAGGGATAACAGAGAACTGTGTTCCAGTCTACCTTCATCCTTCACACAACAGCAACAGCCACAGCCACACAGAAAGAGTGACATGTATTTTCCTTGCTAAGAAAGACAATGATTGAAGAAAGAGGAAAAAAAACAGAAAGAAAAAAAATCCAGAGAAGAGTTACACGTCCTAAGAAGACAGCAACTAAATCAGCAATATCCTCATCAGCAATACCAAATCAAGACTAATGGAATTAAACTAGTCACACGAAATTAAAACAGAACATTTCTCTCTTCTGTCTTCCTAACTTTTGAATTGTGAACCACCATGTAACACTGGACATCACCTGTTCTTTAAGAAGAAACTAAAAAAAGCCAAGTCAGCTAATCTCCAAATAAAGCCTCCCTCACCACAGGGCCGAAGAGACAAGTATACTGAACCTGCTTAAGCGTGTGAAGAACAAGGGGTTTATTCAATGAGCATGAGGTGTTTTATCCCACAGGATGGAGAGTGCTCTGATCTTGGCTGCACAGCTCTTGGTAGGTCACTCATCTTTAAGGACTGCATTTAGATCTGCAGTATGGCCGACTCCTGAATTAAGCATGTTTCCTAACTAGGAATACTTAGCTTATTGTAGGACCGAGACTGGAAGAAGCCTTTGCGCAAATTTCTTTTGCCACTTGTCTGTGTTTAAGGATCATGTTAAACACCCTCCCAGCTGCAAATTTCCACTGTTAATTAAACTCTGCTCTTCCTCCCACCTCCCTTTGCAGTACAGTGACTGCCAGCTAATTCAACTGTCAGCAAATGATTTTTCTGATGGAAATCCAGACTGGATGAGAGGGCAGCATGACAAACACTGCTTTATCCACGTCTCCATGCACCAAACCAAACTGACTTTGGCAGGACTCCTGTTTGCTAGAAAGGAGCAGTTGTTTGATTACAACTGGAAATGGCCCAGAATTCAGTGTTCCCTTTGCCTTTACGACAAAGCTGCCCAAGGAGCTCAAGACCACATGGATGTGCCATGCTCTGTCTCTGAAGCTATTCTTTCCTGGGCAGCCTGTACAGGCAGGTTTGTCACAAAACACAAGACATGGCCATTGCTTGCAAGTTGTTTGACATTCAGACACTAAATTCTGATCTGATACAAAACCTTCGATTGGGTATTTGCTTCCATCCATGTCAAACTTATTTCAGATGTTTCACAGTCATTTACCTCTAACGATATGAGCAACTCCAAGAACAAAGGTACAAACTTAGCAGTAAGGTCAAATAAAAGTAGATGCCATCTTGCCAAAAGTTTGCTCTTTCTTTCCTGTATGCTTTTAAATACGGCTTTGTTACTTATTCTGTGTATCTATTTTTAGGACACCATGAAAACTAAATGAACATGAAATGGCTTTTTAAATAATCAAGCAGCTAAAAAAATCACATTTTTTTTATTTCCCAAATAGCTCAGCCTATAACAGTTTCACAGAAATGGTGACGGTCAAAGAGTTTTTCAATAGAAAAAGCTTTTCATAACAAGCTATTAATGAAATATTTAGATATTAACATTAAAAGTGCAGTTTGGGAAAGTATAGATGCTTTATTGCTTTAGTCAATCTTGAATCCTAAGAGATTGAAAACACACTCTTGTTAAGAACAGAACACTTCACACATGAAAAAGGACTGGGGCACGTTTCTCTGAAACATTTAGTTAGAATCAACCTAAAGTTAGATTTAAGTTCTAATTATGATTTAATATGACAATTTCTGTTAAGATTTAGACTCAAAAAATTAAGCAACCTGAGCAACCTGCCAGAGGCCAGAGACATCAGTAAAGAAGCCCTGAATTCAGTTCCTAGCTGTCAGTCAGTACAGCATCTGATCTTCAGCTGTTAAAAACAACACCAGACAAATACCCGGAAAATTCCTATTTTCTTAGCAACATCTGAGCAAGAGAAATATTTATTTTTATAGGCTCACACGCAAAAAGGCAGAGAATAGAATAACTGATTATGGATTCTTCAAACTCAGTATTTGGTACAGATGGGAAAAATTTGCATACAAAATCAAATCTTAGTAAAAATGCAGTGCAGGTAGGTGAAACAAATTGTCCCACATTTCAGCTCATGTGGATTACACAGGTTATACAGGTCATTATCAATGCAGCAGTGCCGTCTTCTGTTCTAAAACATCATGTGGCATTACAGCTGACTATCTTATCCAACAACTACAGGTATTTTTATGAATTATTTTTAACACAGATGCTTTAACAATTCCCATTAATGTATTGCAGGGAACCCATTTCACTTCACTGGTAAAAAGCCAAAATACCCCTTTTTTCTTCCTTCTAGCTATCAGGAATATTACAGTAGTTTCCTTGATTGTGTATGATAAGCCAAAGACAAAAAATAAAGAAAAAAATTATAAAACCTAATAATATTTTCCTTTTTGGACAAGCTTCCTACAGTCTCAAACCCTGTTTCTCTTTAGGTTATCTCCTTAATCTAGATTATTCATTAAATTATATGTATTTCATCAAATAATTGTACAGTCCAGTAATATGAATGGCAAAATAAAATTTAAGAAGTAACATTATTAACTCTACAAGTAAGGGCTATATTTAAACTTCAATTTTTGGAAATTAATCAAAGTAATCACCTAATTATGTTTGTAAATAGGTCATCCCATTAAAAAAGAAAAACCAAACCAAAATGAAAAACTGATTGGGACTGTCATTCAAAAGACTCAAAACCTACCAGGTAACAAGGGAAGCAAGCATTAACTCCTCAAGATTAGCCTCTTATCCCATCCAGTCCTTTCATTAATTCACTTTATCTTGCAGCTGGGCATTTCCTCTGCAACAGCAGCTGGGGGCACACCCGGAACTGCGGGTGACGAGAGCGTCCATCACATGCCTAACCTGAGCATTTTGCTAACAATTCAGACTTTGTCCATGATAATTAAGCATTGTGGTTCAAACCGTTTTTTTTTAGGACAAGTCATCAAGAACAAACAGGTACCTACACCTATCCATGAACGTTGTTGTCTTGGGGTGACTTCAAACTGGCACAGTCGTCTAAATATAAGAACTGATCTGCTTCAATGATAATGGTACAATTAAAGTCACAAAGCTTTTCTGCTCTGCAGACTCTGAAAGAAGGACAAATGGGTTTAACACAGTTCTAGCTCACTCCTGTACAGCATGAGAATTAGACACACAAGGAGGAAGGCACCTAAAGGCAACCATAACCACAATCACACCAAGGCCTTGTCCTATTTATGGATCACGGAAAGAGAAGGGACAGTCCTCTGTGATTCCAAGAAGAGTAATAACGTATCAAAGTCCAAAGGCTTTTTTATTCTCTCCTGATACTTCTCTCCTGATATCTACCTTTTCTAAACTCACCTGAGTACAATTTATTCTTATAAAGCTATCTTCTCTGAATATCCTGATTTCTACAACCCTAGCAAATTGACATGGGCCAAACTTCTTTTTCTAACAAGAAACAGAACAAAGTAGTTGGAACACTCTTCTCGGAAAGCAGCCCATTACTATTGAAGCACCGAACCAGCAACTGATTGAAGAAGTTACTTACACAATACCTCCTCATATGAGCCTGTTATTTCTAGTCTGGAATCCCCATTTTGCTACAACCTGCAAACCAGCTCACATCTACTGCTCTCAGGACCACAAGAGATGTATCAACACAAGGACTATGCGGGAGTCACGACTGAACGTGCCTCCTTTGAAATTAGAGTAATGTTGGGAGATATGACGTTTCCAAACCATGAATCTGTTGAAAAAGTGGTTCATGTTACTTGGTATGAAACCGAGCATAATGCTCAAGAAACTTCCTTGCAACCTTGAAAGGAGATACATACTCCCCAACTAAGCCCTAAAAAAATGAACTCTCCTTATACTGCTCTTCATAGTATGCTTCGATATTCAACCCTCACTCAGAAAAAAACAAGGGGAAAAAAATGTGCCAAGATGGTTTCATTAAGCTATGCTACAGAAGGGATTTAAACTCAACTTCGTTGTGTTGTTACAATGGAAAAAAACTATACACACTGTCATACAGAACAGAACTCACATCCAAGCTTTTTCTGTCTCTGTTTATAGCAATTGTTACTTAAAATGCTAAGAGAAAAGATATATCTAAGCTAGAAAGTTTAATTTAAATCTTCTTGTCACCCTGGCCAGTTAATTTTCTTCCCCAGCATTCTACTTCATTTAAGATAGCAAAAGTAAAGAAGAACAAAAAATATAGCTTTTTCCCCTCCTAGTGCTGCAGATCAGGAAATCCTACTGCCAGCAGTGATTCCATATTAAATACATATATATTTATTCCGTAGGCAGAGAGTACAAGACTCTGCTCAGTAAAACAGATGTAAGCCCCTGTTACCTATAGACTTCAGGCCCAAGTCCTTTTCAGGACTTCCACAATTACAGGAAGGTCATCAGAACTGTGTGAATGCTACTTGCACATACCAAGTACTGCGGACAAAGGAAATGTCGAATCCACGACAAAGTGACAGAGACCCCTCTCTAAACCCAGACAGACTGGAGCAATCATTCTGTGTGCATCTCTACAGGATCTTTCCAGAAATGTGTCAGTTTCAAGGTAATAGCATAACCAGACAACTCCAAGCCCTGCTATGACCTCAGAAGAAGGGGTGGAGAAAGTAACAATATCAATTAAGAATATATTTGATCCATAGACTGGACTTTTTCAGAAGACAAACAGACAGATATAAAAAAGAAACTGCACCTACGCTCTCATTCAAATAACACAATTAAGTATGTCCTTAAGTACTCGACTGTACTGAGTGATTACTACAGGAGTCTATTACCTATGATCTATTTACAAAAATAGTTTGGTGCAGAAATCCCCAGGTGTGAACTTCATGCCTCTTCTGCTTACAGCTGTGCCACCCACAAGAACTTTTCATCCCTCACCGGAGGTAACCTTCGGCTGTGACGAGGCAGTAACAACCAGATAACCTCCTCCACTGGCACAGGCACCGACAGGTTGCGTGTGAGCAGATCTCTCCCTGACACACACAGGGAAATACACAGAAAAACACTGCTTAAGCTTCCTAAAGGTAACACATGTAACTAAATCGAACAAAATGCCATCTTCCCCCAAGTACCAGGGCGCTCATGCATACAAATGCTCTCTCCACCTGGGAGCTAAGAATGCTGGAAAAGAAAGGAACTCATCTGGAAGCAATTATGGCACGAATTCCCGCCTTTTGCCTCTTATCTGCAGGATATGAGTGCTGCTACTTTTCCTTCTCTTTTGGTCATGGCAGGACAAGGAGGAGACAGTGTTCTCAGCTGCTGCTGTGGCTCGACAGAGGGGGGAGGCAGGTGCTTTACAACGCTGACGGAGTTTCTTTGCTTAGACATAGATATTCCTAGTGGCTTCTTCTTCTGGCTTCTTAATAACAAGGCCCTGTTTGGAGACTAAATCCATTTGAGTGTCTAGAGAGGATTCTTCCTACATAGCAAGTGTATCAACATGCTAGATGGGCCTTTTAGCTTTTTTGCACTTATTATTTTGGGAGAAAGCAACTGTAACTGATGCAAGTATAACAAGTCACCTAGTGGCTAATGACTTACTTAGGGCCTTTAAAACCAACAGGTCTAGGTAACCAAGCAAGCAGTTGCAGTGAGCTTGCAACGTATGGACAGGAACTTGAGGTCCTAGTGACAGGCAGGCAGATCTTACTAAGCGGAGGATTTTTAGAACACAAATTTTCACCCTAAGAGCAACTGTAAGGGTGGAGGGGGGGAAAGGGGGGCAATGCCTGCAATACAGACAGCCAAATGCTATTGGCTCTACCAATTCTGGAAAAAGCTCTAAAGCTTACTGCACTGACAGTGCACTGACAAAAGCCTGAAATCACACTCTGACAGGAAGCGGTAGCATTAGCATTACAGGACGGCACACACCGAGCTTAATGGAGTGCAGCTGACTTCCTTGGAGTCTGTGGAAGAGACACAGGCTAAAAACTCAGCAAATGCACTTGATGTCCAGCATGCTACTCCAAACGCAAATATAATGTCCTAGTCCACTAAGGCAGTGACAGGAGAGAAGAAGAAAGAAAGAAAACAAGACTACACGACAGAAGAAGCAGAACATGGCATCTTGGACAGCAGAAGTCAGAGCTGCTGAGGGGAGAAAGAGTGGCCTCCCACCCAAGAGAGGTGACTAAGACATTAAGTCAAGACTTGTCCTGACTGGGAAGTCACCTGCCTGTAAGAGAGGTCTGGTTTCTCCTTAACCATCTCTCATCTACGTTTTGGAGCAGAGGAGCAAATGAAGATGCTGCCTCCCCACCAGCACCACTTGTCAGGCATGAAGGTTGAGTGGGGAAAGTTTCAACATTCAGATTCACCTACTGATGGCAGCACAAAGGTGCCCTAAATAAACATGTCAGGTGGTCAGGCATAGCAGACTGCAACACTTTGCAACCTCTTCATTTAACCATATAAACATCCACATTTCACTGATTCCACATCAACAACAGAAGAGGCAGTAAATATTGTGCCCCCAAAGGTAGCCTTGAACAGGCTTTGCTGTGCAGGCTTCATGGCAGACTTTGACACCTCTTCTCTTACTTAAGCCTTCAGAATACTGGCTTTCTTTACATTTTTTTCCTTGATCAGGGTCTGTAGATATCGGGGATTTTCCTGAAGGAGATGGTGTCAATGAAACCAGCTGCCATCAGGATCAAGTGTTCCATTTTGATTTCCATTTCAACAATAGCTATGAGAATAGTGAGGTCAAGGGGGTGCAGAGGACAGAAAAAACATGAGGAGAATGGGTTTAACAAAAAAAAAGGTAAACATTCATTGCATCCATTGTTTTCCTCACATACACACAGTTTTCAGCATGAAACACTGACATACAGTTATGACTAAACCATAATCAAAACCATGCAAGTGCTATAAACTAAGAAAAGATTTCCCCCTGAACAAAACCTGCCAAAAACCTGAAGTGAGATGAATTACAACGCTACTGCACCCATTACTACCAAATATTTGAAAGACATTACAACAAAGACCAAATTCAGCTACTCTGTAACATGAAAAACTGCTTAGGAAATGATAATGAAGACACAGGTTGAGAAGGATCACTGTTTACCACAGGACTAAAATCTCCCTTGTCATTAATAACAGCCATCTTTGATACTGCAACTCTTCTCTACAAGACATTTTCACCACTTTTTTCTTTATTCTCACATAGTACTGCATTATCTGCTGTTGTTACAGAGGTATTCTTATTCTACATTGCCATTAGACAAGTCAAGAATATTCCAGATATTTAAATTACAAAAAACTAGGTTACATTCAATCACAGTTTTTCCACATCCACCTATTCTTATGTTGCTGCATGATTTTAATGTTAAGAATACTGAGTAGAAAAAATAAAAGTGTAATTGTGTAAACAGAAGTATGTAAAAGCAAACAGATGACTGGAGGTCAGATCAAGAGTTCCATCTTATCTAATAGTGCTATAAACCACAAATCCCTCATGGGAAATACTACATCTTCTCTCTGCTTGGACACTACCTTCCAAAAATCAACATTTTGAGTACATTAGAAGATATGTCAAAAACAACCGTGAATATTAGCTTGGATCCATTAGAAAGTAGTTCACATTTCAAAATCCACAATGCAACAAATCCCAAAAGGGTTTTAATTTGTACAAAAGCATATAACCATCTCTTTTCTTTCACAAATAACATCACAGGAAAACTTCAAAGAAAATTTAAATTCCTCAACTGTAACGAGGGTTGATAGCATGTAGCTCTTTAAATCATTGATCTCCCTTCCTGTGCTACCCTTTATCCTGATGGGAAAACAAATCTTGCAACTTTTCACTTAAAGGGCTAAATTTGCTTTTTAATTAGAGATGCTTGTGCTGATTCTGTTTTATTTAAAATGCGGAGATCCTTCCAGAAATACTTAATAAATTGCTACTTTAAAAAAAATTTAAATGCACAGAATTAAGATAATTGAAATAAGTGAGGGAAAAGAAATCCAAGCCACTGCAGAGATCCGGAAAGTAAAAAAACCAACCAAACAAGAAACCCCAAACACCCAACAGCTTGTTTCCAGTCAGAGGAAACATTCATGACTTCATAGACTTTCATAGAGGTCCAGACTTTTTTGATCAAGAGCAAAGTCAGATTACATACATGCCACTATCTTCAGTATGAGGACAATGGGATGAACCAGAAAGATTTAATCCCATGAGCACTCTTATTTTTTGGCATGTTCTCTGTATGTATCCAGTTATGTATCCTGACAGGTGAGAGTTTGAGGTTGGCCATATTTATTTATCTTTCAGCTTCATAAAGCATGCTTTTTTCCATTCTCTAGACAGATTACCAGTGCGAAGGGTCTCAACAAACAAATGCACATTAACACTTGAGAAAACAAACCCCACACAAACCCTCTTTGCCTATCCAGAGTTCCTATCTCAGTCCCCTGCACTATTAACAAGTCCAAGCATCAGAGTCTTATGATATAATAAGCAGTACAACAAAGCTGTTACCTTCAGGTAGGCTAATAGGAAAAAAACCTAAAGCTGGTGACTTGCCACCAGCTCCACATACATAAAACCCAGGAGCCAATCAGTATTTGCAACTATCCAAGAGAAACTGAGCAGAAACACCCTCCCAGGCAAACAAGAAAAGCCTTACGATTCAAAACTGAGCTCAGTTTGCATACAAGAACATCAGAACCTGTTCATTCTACATCAAGAAGTTTCCCCATCAAAAAGCACAACTTTGAGTGCTTTTTGGTGATGCCATCAGACAGCAATTAGGATACGTAAAGAGAAGCCATCAGGAAAGCTTTGAAAAACTAAACTCTGAGTATCTGAGCTACCATGGCCCTTTCAAAAGATGAGCAACACCCTTTTACTAAAAACCTGTATTAGGGAAGTACGTTGTTTTAAACAAGTCAGAACAAGCCCTACCTGGTTATAGAACTTACCTCCCTCCTGCTGCTTTTAGGCTGAACCCCTGTAATCATTCCTAGAAGTGCAAATACTAACCACTACTATTACTCACTTGACATTTGGGCACAGTAGATCAGCATCATCTGGTTTTCAAGACAGGATGATTCTAGTCACAAAGTGTTTTTAAAATGTCACTTCCCTGGTTCCTCAGCTCGAGCAAAAAGGACAAGCATTTGCTCAGGTTAAATGATCACTCATTGATTCATGCCTGCACGGCAAGTAGTGCCCTCTGGCCAGAATTCATCAGAAACAAAGCGTTGGTAGATTGGGAACTGGGATGCTTTGTCACACACAGAAACACAACTGCACATTTATCACCTACACGAATTAAGAGCGGATGCAAATAAAAGCAATATCCGGCATATAAGCAGCAGTGATAATGGACAGCTAAAGAGAACATAAGACTCAAAATGATTCAAAGAAATTGTGAAGATAAACATTCAAACTGAAAGACTATACACAAAACAACCAGGCCATTATGCTTTACTGGCACATCTAGTGAGGCACTGGAATTTGCTTTGTGTTTTCAAAAGTGGATCTTCCAAAGCATTCCCTTTCTCTTGGATGGGGAAAAAAACAACTACTAGAACTAGTAGAAACAAGATAAGGAAATCCACACTGGCACCAGCAAAGTTATTCTTGGTCCATTAGGACAATGGAAAGCAACAACCACACTCCATGTTCCCCCTACTAGCAGAAATCAGAGCCCTAAGGAACCTGCTGACCTCTGCACTATTCTCATCCCCCTGAAGTGAAGGCGCATCCAGTCTCCTCCTTACATCTCAGTGCAGAAACAGATCTACTATTAGCTCTTCATCATCATCTTTCACAGCTTTCTGAGACACTGTTTATCTTCTTACTGAAGCCAACCTCTATAATTTTCCTACTTTTAAATTTTTGTTTGTTTTAGCAAGAAAAAGGTAAGAATTTTCATTACTCTGTGTGTGTGGGAGGGAGCCCTTATGATTAGTATTTTTGGAGAAGAGAAAGAAAAGCTGTATTCTGAAAGCAAACAGACTTTCATAGGACCAGAAACACCCTGCAATGGTCTTGGCTCCAAACACACATACGATAATCTTTCAAAATACCCATCATCTCATCAATATTCCTGTTTCCTACCCAGAAATCTAGTATCCTATTTTCAAAACTAGAAATCATGCCTACATCTTTTACTTTTCAAGAAATGAGGTAAAGAAGACACTTGCATACTTTTGGGTTTTGTTTTTGTTTTGTTTTTTTTAATAGGATACTGTATCTGGAGGATATATGCTCATCAAGTGGAAAAATTTAAGTCTTAATTGGCAATAAGAGGCAGCACAAAGGTGGACTGCATATTTAATTCAATTTACCAAGGTGGTATTTCTGTGTTATGAGTTAAACAAACAGATGCCACTGTTTGTAAACAAACAAATGACAACAGTTTTCTGTTGCAAGCCTTGGCACAGAACAATAAGGTGGCTGGATTAATTTCTTTAAAAATAAATTTAAAAAATAATTAAGGGTGTCACTGTTGATACACAGAAGCAAGATTATGTTTACCTTCTCAAAACTATGAACTGGTTAAAAAAAAAATTCCAACCTCTATACCTGAGGTCAAGATCAACATTATCTTACGCCAAGTGGTGTAGCCTACATTTATAAGAGCATGAATACAGATCTAGTGATGACTGAAAGCATTATTACTGGTTTTAAAATTTCAGATTAAAATTTGTTAAAATACACACGTCCATAGACTATACATGCATTGTTCTTCCCACAAACAATGAAAATAAAGAAGAAAGATAACAGATGGGTTTCGACAGCCAGAAGTTTTAGCCAGCAATACTCAACACGAAAAGAATAGAAATCAATCTTAACAACTGTTAAATTACTGGGTCTTTTTCCCAAAATTAATGGGAAGCAGAAGGCTTTCTGAGAAACAGAATCACTCACAGTAGCTCAGTCTGTTTTCCAGTGGCTATCCATAAAAAACTGCATTTTAGTGAGTGACACAGGCATAGAGAAAGAGGATAAAAAAGAACAGGGAATAGGGTAATTGCAATACTACATGCTAATTAACAGCAGGAATAGGTCTGGAGAAAATGCTGTGGTGAGAAAGGAAATGTTCACCTATTGAGGAGTAACAGTAACATTAATACATTCTTTAGTGTTTTGCTCCCTATGCCGAACTTCCAGGACTTGAAGGAACCTCCTGCATCCCTGTGACTAGAAGGTCAAAGCACAGATAGCATGAAGTGAAAATAATGGAAAGATCAAGGGCAGAAGGGATAAGTAGGGAAGCTTTCTCAACTGCTTTCTGAACTGTGTTATGGCACAAGAGCTCTCCTGCCACTGTGACCACTGATCTCACTGCGATAGCTCAGCCTGAAACACAGCTCCCAACTTCACACATCCCAACAAGAAGCATGTATAGCATAAGAAAAATCCAGAAACCAAATCACAGTCATGTAAGGCATGATAAATCTTTAAATGGTTGACACCTTTACCATGTAGTTTGGTATTAAGCTAAATTATGTTAAAACCTAGACAGTAAAACACCAATTTGAAAACAAAAAATTAATGTTAGCACATCGACTTTTTTCTACAATAAAACTTCGAGCAAACTCAAAGCAGAATTATCCTGGATAGAACAGTCTAAAGTTGCAATGTAGAATGGATATGCTCTCCATGGGTCTAGTCAAGCAACATTAAAGCTCTAACAGTGTGTTTTAAGAGGAACAAGATTCATGACCCAGAAGCCCTAAAGAACAAACCACAACTTTTGTTTTAAAATGTCCTGTTGCCTCTGTGTTTAGTTGTGAATGGCAGAAAATCTGTCAGCATGGCTTGTACACACAAAGAAAACTGGAATGATAAAATCCACTCCTCTTACGAAGACAGAAGCTCCAGCACGGCAGCATTGCGGTTGTTAAAAAGGCAGGCTTATAAAATTCTGCTTATTGTGTGAATAGAAATACTACAGAGCTATGTTGCAAAAACCTTCTAAGAAGGAGATTTAAGAGTGCTTTTAAATTGCTGGACCAAGGGATGAAATTGAGAACCTGGAGAAACCTGATCTACAACTGGAGCCAATGTTCATTTGTCTCGATATTCCTGTGTCTACTCAGACAACAAATGCTGTAATGTGAAACATAGCAAAAGCAATATTTACTTTCCACATAAGTTATATGCCTCACAGAAATTAAGTTCTATGTCAGTGAAGCAAACAGTAAAGGCACATTATCCCTGTCCCTGCATTTCCCTGCAGACTGAAAAAACTGCTGACTGTTCAAATCTTACTCTTCACACCAAGGTGACAGAGATCCCCGCTCTGTTTATTTTTCATCAAAACAGACGGAAGAGCTCTTTATAACTTGCAGGAGGCATAGGCTCCTCAAAAGCTGAGCCTCAGCACAGCACCAGCAGAAGACAACTGCTGTGCACCATCTAATGTTTATTTTCATCCTTAGTGACTTTTTTTTGGTGTGGAATAAGAAGCTAATATGCCGGATGAAATGCTATTCATGTTTCCAAAACTTTGAACCCTGTTAATTTATTGCAATTTGCTCATTTTGAAATCTGTTCTCACTAGTTAAATACTACACTGATTATTGCACCAGTTAAAGAACTGAGAACTGGTATTATTTCAGCTTCATACATCCAGTAGAAGCATAATCTCCTTCGTCTGAATGTCTCACAGTGGTGTACATTACAGATGTGTCTAGGAACCTGTGTGTGTGTACATATAGGTACAAAAAACTCTGGAAAATGTTTCAACATCAACTACACATCTTGCTTTCCTCATTAGAAGTATTTTTTTAAAAATAAGTTTGATTATGAATAACAGCTTCATGAAAAAACAACAGCTCTGCACTGCAGCGTCACTTATGCCTTCAATACACCAGGTCTTCTAGAAAAGCCAGGCAAGCTTCAGAATTGAGGCTTTCAGCCATGCCCCATTTGACACACACTGTGCAGAACCAACATTGTGCCAATAAATTAACTTCCACAGCAAAAGCTATGACCCTCACTTCATCTAAAATACAGGCTGTAGCATGTCCAAAACACAGCAACTTCCACCTGATTCTGCAACTGCAAGTTCAAGACTTCCTTACATACACTGCCAATACAAACTCTCCCATGAGATTTCCAGGAAAAGTTCCATGAGATTTTAAAGCAAAGAATAAAATAATCAAGGGTGTGAGAATGATGATACAGAAATGAAAACACCATGTCGGAGGACAGTGACTTGCCAGACCTCTGTTTACATACAAGTCACTTGCAGAAAGCCCAGATGTCAAAGCCAGGTTTGCAATGCTTTCATTTTTCAGCCTTCGCTGCTAGTAAGACTGTATCTTCTATACATTATTATAAATGGAGGAAGGTATAAATTGACACATCACACTTGCACACTCAGGACTTGAACACCACACTTAGAAGGACCTTTCCTTTCTATCACATTCTATATGACACACATGCAGACCAATGACAGGCTTGAAATTTTTTTGACATGCCATTTTAGCTATCGGCAACCTGTTACCAGAAATCACTTAGCCTCTAGAATAGCTGACTGCCTAGGAACCAACATAAGACCTGAAAAGCTATCCAACTGCTAGAGGTTCTATACACAACTAAAAAGGTAGTGTGGTTCAAGGAGAAATTACTTCCCAGCACATATATGGCTGTAGAACATATATCCTGGGTTGGGGATGGAATGAACACAACAAAGACACAAATAATTCCCCCACATTTTGCTTTTAATCAGTCTCCACACAAACACTGGAAACCCAGGTTGCTGGGATTTCAGTTCAAGAGCTTCCCATGCTGCTGAACACTGAAAGAGGGAAGTAGGTTATGACACCACCACAATCAAACCACTAGAAAACTCTGATTTTGGCCTCAGAAAGTTTCACTTCTTCATACTGCACAACTCTTAGCATGAACCTTATAACATAATGGCTGGATTGAACATTTGACTTTGATTTGCCAGTCAAAATGTTTTTCCTTCTTTAAAGGAATTTTGGCAATTTATTTCTATTAGTTTCTGCTTGCAAACAGCAATTTGCTGCATTTTACAGCCAACTTACTGCAAAGAATGGCTGAAATAAATCTATCCACTGTTCATCTAACCACAGATCAATGCCACCAAAAATCGAATCCCTCAGAAAAGGAGAAGAGTAACATAAAGGAATTACAAACGAAAAAAAGAAACACTACTCAAAATCTTTCACAACCTTTAACCATTTCCTTTCCAAAACCAAGCAGAAAGCCAAAGGAATACTGACAAAGAGCCCATAAAGATACTCAACACCAACGTAACCATTCAACTTTCCAATACCTTTCAGTGAAGCTTTACAGTAATGCATTTCTGCTTCTGCTCTCTTCCAACTCATCTTCCTTCTCAACTTCAAAGATTACAGGTTGATTGTACAGACAGTATCTCATATATGCTGCTCCCAAATCCTCCCAACCTAGCTAAGCTTTGTCATTATCACGCTGTTATTGTCTTCCTCATCAAGACCGTGTTCCACAAACAGGTCTCTGATTAAAGACAGACAAGTTTGCTTAATAACCATAGTCATTATCACCTGGTTTCAGGTGCAGCCTGCATAACACTTCATTTTCCTTATTTCTACTATGTTATACCTATAATTGTATTTGTTGCCCTCTTCGGTATTGCTTTCGGGATGAATGAGATCAGCAAGCAAGCACTCATAAAACGAAATAAGCCTTAAGCTTAAGTTAATGCAAACTTGAAAGCTAAAAGTCAGAATAAGAAACTATCAGAGAAAGCACACAGGAAATGTTATTACAAGCAACCATATTACTTTTGCCAAGCACTGTATATGTAACAACATATATTCTAGGACTGTGGTCAAACAATTGAGCTCAGTCCCTGTGATTTAAAAATATAAGCTAATATAATGCTGTGGTGTGGGGGGCTACAGAAATTATAGTACTGTATGCTCAACAACCAAGTATTACTGGAACACTACCAGTCAAGCTGCAGAATGAACTTAAACTAAAGTGGCAGGAAGTTATAAAATCAGCACTAACAATCCTAAGGGCAGTGTCTGAATAAATGAAACACAAATTCATGTCTTGCATGCCAATTAGTTTAGATACAGGTTCAAAATACTTCATGTGCTTCCTGGAATGGCAATATTCTTCTAAAGCAACATCTCTGTAACCACACAGACTTTTGGTTTTCCAAATAGTTGGAATGATAAGACAGTGTGCATATATCAACATTTTTCTGTTTAAAATTTTATTCTCAATAACAGAACATGTATTAACACAGGTCTGGAGAAAATATTCCAGTATTAGTTTTAACTATAAATGAGTAGAAGTCTTTGTCCAAGAGTGGCTGAAGAGAAGCGGTAAAAAAAACCCAAACCAAAACAACGCAAACAAAAAACCCCCACAAAACCCCCAAAGAAAGAAACAAACTACAAAAAACCCACCCCAACTAACCGACCAAGCAAACCCAAACTACTTTCTAGCAAGCTTTTACAAGAAACACCACTGGTATAAACTAAAACATAAGCAGATTTCCTGCAATAACAGAGACTGAAAAGTCTAACACTGCTAACTCACCCAGAAACTACTGCCATATTTCAGGCACTACAAACTGTGCACAGAGCACGGAGCAGACACCTTCCCAGCCAAAACCAAACAGAACACCCTGAAATATTGCCTGGACTTTGTGCTACTAGTGGAAAGGTAACCCGGAGTGCCGGCCCTAGCGCCGCGCAGGGCAGCCGGCGGCTCTCGCGGTCCTTAAGCAGCGCGGCAGCCCGGGCACAACAAAGGGCTGTTGTTCCAGGCAGCAGCAAGCGGCAGCTGAACCAGTTGGCCCAGTACCCTACCGTGGTCTGTGGGACATCAAAGGCTGGCTGTGACCTAAGCAGACAATTAGGATGTGTGGGTGTAGAGTTACACAGTTCCAAGAGGTCACTCACGGATGAATTTTAGCACTGCAGTACAACCCCTCTATAAAGCAGTATTATTGGCTTTGCGCAACCAGCCTTCGGGCTGACCCCAGATCTAGGGAAGTGACTGCAACACTGCTCTACTTTTTTTTCCTGTATAAAGTTTACTGCAAAATTAAAGTGCAATTCCTGAGATGAGCTGAGTAGCTTAAACATATGTATAACAATTTGAGTTTGCAAAGGATAGATACTGTGTTACCTTCTCTTAAAGAACCATGCAGCCAAGTTAACCAAGACACTGGTGAGGAAAGGAGGGAACAGCTGTAGAGTAATTAGCAAGGACAACGATCACACCCTATTGCCAGACACTCGAGCTGCAGCAATAAGGTATAACACTCCAGCACTAAGTAAGGCTTGTCAGTTCTATACATATGCTGTAAACATCAATTCAAGAGATACCTCCTTACAAAGAAGCTCAGTTGTTCTTTGCCCTCCGTTGAAGACACCAGCATCAACACCATCTATCCCACCACACAGCACTGCCCTTCTCACCACCTCAATCCCAAGGTGCTGTCACAGGACCATTTCCTCTCTCAGTTTTGTGGCTCCCCAAGGCACAACTCTCCTCCTTTAACCACCAGTTCCAAATGTGCATGCCAAACTAATAAAGACAGACCTGAAGCAGAAAAAATTGGGCCAAGATCACAACACCTCTATACCATACCAGTCATTTAATCACAAAAAGATAAAAAGTTCTTAGATGATTCAGTAATAAAAATATCAGAAGAGATTTCTTTCTCCTTCTCTCTGAGTATGGCTCCAGCAGTAAGGCTAAAGATCACTTGCTAATCAGAGATTAGCTCGAGTCAGGTACTCTTAACAGTTACACATCCTTGTGGCAGACCTTCGTGCAATCCAGTACTTCGGGATTCACAGTGACCACAACTGGTATACAAATCCGCATATTTTTGAATTTCCAAAATACATTATGTCTGGGGTAAAAAACAACTTCATTTTCCTGATTTTTAAAGGATCTTAAAAATTATTATCCCATGATTCAGACGCTTAATAGAAGTTTCAAATAAAAACACTGAAATCCTGAGGTTCGAAAAATATCTTCATGCTTTTGCTTCAGTCCAGCATCTTCTTTCACATTTAAGATGATTCCCCTGTAGGATATTCAACAGCAGCAAGGAAGCACCAAGAGAGGGCATGTAACTTCCAAATGCTGCCAAACTGGAATGTAACTGACACTATGAGAAAGCAAATTTTGTTTGCAAATTATCGTTTTAGGAACTCACACACTGGTTTAACAACATTAGGGTCACACTTAATCATCCTAACTCATGTAAGCAGCAATATCTGAATACAACCCAAGAGACAAAGTGTTCTCTTGCTAAAGAGGAGCACATGCTTATGCACCTTGATAAACTGAGCTGAATCTCTCAAGCGATGATATTTGAGGAAGGTCTTTAGAACTTCCTCCTTTTTTTTCTTCCCCCTCTTTTTTTTTTTTTAAGACCGAAGAGGTTGTCTTATTGAAACTCACTTCACCTGAAGAAAAATCTCTTGGGATCAAACCACTGTTTTTACAAGTTAAAAAAACCAAAGCAAACAAACAAACAAAAAGTCCAACACTGAAGTTACATTGTAGCACTTGACATGAAATTAACCAAAATGAAACATTTTCCTTCTTTTTCTCTTCTTACACAACTCATTGGAACAGACAGAATTTCTCTACCAGTTTTCACCAAAATGCACCCTGAGAGTTCCCAGAACATCATAATTCTTAACTCCTGAACATTTAATCAAATACTCCCAAACCACAACTTTTAGGAACAGATTTATTTCAGTCAGGACACCACCAGAACATAAGAGTTAAATGTAACAACCTTACCATGGATAGTTCAATCTCCATCTGGTAGTTCAAGAACTGAACCATATATTTCTGAAAAACATTCTATTTTACAGAATAAAATTTGATTAATTACACTAATTAGAATATTACACGTCCAACTCAAAGGGATTTAGTACATTCATGTCAGAGCTATGTTCAATAGCAGTAAATCTCAAAACATAGAACAGCACTATTTTTCGTAGCATTCAATAACCTTTGAAATATTACTGTGATCACAAAAGTAATTTCTACTGCTTTTTCCTTCTAATTAAAAAGCCAAAGAGCAACAAGCAATGACAGAAGCCAAGAGTAAGATGAAGAGAGAAATAAACCAGATGGCACAGGAATATATTTATATATACTTAAGTTATTCACAAATTATGAAAAAAGAAATATCAAAATCTTTTCATTTGCCCTATAATCAGTGTTCTTTTCTAAAAGAGTTTTCAGATATTTTTATGTAAAGAGGATTGTGAATTCTAATTAAGATATAGCTGTAAGCCAGGATCCTCCATCATACAATTAACCTCAAATCCAGCCTCTAGCTGAGCAGGGTACAGATGGAGATAGACAGATGTAATTACAAAGTCCATCAGCAGTAAGCCACTGGGAGAGGTTGCAGGCTTTCCTGTATTTCTACTTTGTACAGGGCAGCAGGCTATTTTTGTCAAAATATACCAGGAAGAGACAGCTACTGTGATATAGTCACAGTACTTTCATATTAGCTTGAGCTTGCATTGTATACTTTAAGACACTAATTTTGAAAAAAATTACAACTGCATTCTCATTTCTGCAGGCTGCACTGTCTCACAGTGTGTTGGAGTAGGTACTGCATTCCCAGCTTCATTTCTGCCCTTCAGGATCAACTCCTCCCTTCCCCGCTTCAGACTTCACCTCTCCAACTGTAAAACTTTATTTTACCACCATTCTGAACATGTAAAGCGAGATTAACTGTTGAAAAAACATAATTTTGAACCTAAAATCTAGGAAAAAAAAAAGTACCTTGGCACATTGTTTCTGGTTTTGTAATGCATGTTCTGCTCTGCCATGATGTTTGCATGCACGTCTTAGTTTCCTCCAAATGATGGAAACCCTCTCCACAAGTCTTCAATGCACCAATGTCATTAAAAATCATGCATTCTTGGAAATTTACAACTTTTGTCAATTTTGAGTTAAGAGACAATAATACTGTGATCCATATAAGAATCAACTTTTCACATGAACTTGGTAATCCTACATCTAAACATGGTATAGCAACTAGAACTCAACTATACTTCTATAATTTCTTACAGCAAGAGTACTGAAGAGGAATATCCAATAGCAAGGCATAAGACATGTACTTTGGCATTTTCCACTAACCACAAACCTATGAACAGTTTCTGCTTAGTGTCTGAAAACAGTACTAAGATTGCACATTTTAAATGTTATTATGTTTCCATTTAAGATCTGCAAGTAGCATTTAAGCACAGCAAAAAAAGAATATTTTATCTTCATATAACGCAGTCAATTCACATCCCACCATCATACACGAGCCATTTGCTTATCTGAAAGCAGCGGCAAAGATTAAATTTGCATTAACCATTTTACCACAGTTATCCCACCCAAGCTGGGGAAATCAGCTACACCTCCCATGCACTGCAAAGGGCTTTCTTCAGCAGTTTCACACAGCAGTTGAAAAAGGAATCACAAAACAGACGGACGTAATGGTAAAACATTCAGACCCAAACTCTTAACTCTAGGGTGATGAACTGACTAATTTAAGAACACAAGAGTTAAGGGTATTCATGCACATTCTAAATTATGGATCACTGCATATCTGACCACACCAAAGACCTGGACAACAAACATCCTGGCCTTTATGTTCAAAATGATATGCCAAAACCAGATATACTTTACTGGAGTGGGAGCTGTAACAGTACAGGTAAGTAAAAAGCTTTTTTAAACATTTATTATGTGTGGCAGGGAATTCATTGTGCAAACTCTAACTTTTAGTGAGGTCACTCTCAGCTATCTTAACTGACTTTGTATCACAGCAACCAGCAAAAGCTCACAGTCACCCTGGCAGAGGAAGTTCAACAAGTTTGCTCTCACTTCTCTCAGCCACCCTTCTCCACATCTCAGCCCTAAATCTCTAGAAAGCTCCTCATCACTCCACCCATGCCTCAAAGCTGAGAGACCCCGAGCCCAGACTGGCTCGTGTGCTCTCCTCTGACCCTGGGCTCATGGAACACCTGATTTGCAACGCAAGTTGAAAACACTTAAATCCCACCCCATCCTGAGCCCGTGAAAGGTCACTTAAGCCTGCCAACAAACTCAGGGCTTAAGCAAGCACATATAATTGCCTATGATATATTTTTTCCCCCTTAGAGAACTCCACCTGATTTTCATCACGAAAGCAGTCCTTGCAATCAGTTGCCTCATACTTCATTAACAATGCATCATTCACATCCTGCTCTGAATACATATTCTTTCTTTCTTCTCCATGGCAGAAGTCCCCAAGTCCTTTAGAGGTGACTATTCCACTAACAACATCCTCACACTTAACTCCATGATGTTTATTCCTTACTTTTGCACTAGCAAACTAACACAGAGCAATTACCATCAGTAATGCAGGATGTTCAGCTTAGACATCCACAAAACGGCTGAAATAAAATCATCAGAGGGCAGCTGGCAAAGAAAGCTTCTCTCTGAAGTGACATTTTTAAAACGCATTACTTGAAGCTGAAATTGGTTTTTATACGAAGATGAAATGAGCATTTTTAGCTTAAGCATTAGCAGGTTCACTCTTAATGAAGCTCTTAACCTAGAGCTGTTTGGAAGACTCAGAATGGCACCTTTTCCCCATGATGCCACTTCCAGACAAAACTGCAGATAAACACTATACCTTGTAGTGTGTACAGAATGAAACTTCTAAAGATTCCACATTACTTTATTTAAATCCTAATCTTGATCTGAAAACAAATTACAGGGAGAATTATATATATTTCATTGTTTGCATTATGATAATTAGTCTACGCTTAATGAAAACTAGTCCTCAGGTAATTCCTGTTCAGGAAGAATTCTGTAAATTTCTCGAGGCTGATGTAAAATTAAGGCAAAAAAGCACCACAAAGCATTTTCTTTGAAGTGTTTTAAAAAAGAAGGAAAAAAACCCCTGCAAATTCAGCAAGATCTGTGATAGGAATAAACATTTTGGTAAACCCAAATTTTACATTCAGAATGCTGCAGATATACATATTTAAGATGAACTTATTAAAACACCCACACAACACCAAAAAACTGTTGGAGCAGAAAGACTAACTTCCATAATTCACTTCTGTCCAGCCTAACAAGAGAACTCAAGAAAAATTTTATTTCTTCAAGGACCTTTCAGGAAATGCCTAGCCACTGGTGTACCCTGCAATCCAATCATCAGACACAGACAATTCATTTCCCCTTCCCAATAGGCCACAGCATTTATTACCTTTATTTATAAATGTTCAGAACAACTTCGTTAACCAAAATAAGCTTATAACACGAACATCAGAAATTTGTGTTTTCTGTAATTTCTTCAAATCAAAATTCACGTAATTTACAGAAAATTATAACTTTTGAGTCTCACTGAAAAAGCTGTGCTTAGCATAAGGATCTCTCTTAAGGTAATACAGAGTTATTTGTCCTGTTAAGATCTTTCTTATATGTTTATCTTCTACAAAGCATATAGATAGCATAGAGATAACAGGTCCCCTGCCACAACCATCACGAGCAGACACTGAGTACTCAGTGGGAAAGCCGAGAAGCCTGTCTTCACAATACACCACATGGGAACGGAAAAGCACATGAGGACAGCAGAAAATGGAGAACAGACATCAGCCAGCCAGACTCCACTCCATAAGCTAACAATGTTCTGTTGAAATTAAGAAAGTGAAGTACATTTTTGGTTATTTTCTGAAACAGATCACATAAAATGCAAATACTATCTACATTAGACACTACTGAGAATTAAATCAAAGGCCAAGGCCTCATGATCTAATCTGTAAGGTCAGAAATCCTACAGCTTCAGTGACCCAAATTCACCTCCTCTAACTGCTGTAAGACCAGGGAATTATTCTAAACATCTATTATCTCTCAAAAGCTATTGTTTCACCACAACATCAAATAAAATGGTTTTAGCTATTGCTGTGCATTTGCATCTTACATGGTAACAAAAATCTGTGCAACTTCAACAAAGTCTTACTTTTGGGGTGCACTGTAGGAACAAGCTAAAATATTTTGATAAAAGAAAGCTGGTCTTTAAAAGTCTTACCATTCAATATATACATTTCTTAAAAATTATTTCTCATTACAAAAGAAGCATGTATTAAAAATTTCCATGCACAAATGTACGCATACCACGCATTTGATGAGATGAATTCACAGAACTTTTTATGTGGATTTCCTCCATCAGCTACTACAACCCTCAGATAGGATCTGGCTCATGTGCCCATGAGAAAGCCAAACAAATACAGGGCAAAACCAATAAACTCCACACTGTATCGTCGCAATGCAGACTTGCAGAAGAAAAAGAACTTTCCAGAGATACTGAGCAACGCACAGTGTAGCACTCTGAAATTCCTTACAAGAGAGCACAGTGCAGCAAAGTGCTCATCTCTGTAGCCAGGCAATGGCTACACTGCAATCCTTCCAGTTCCACCAGTCTGCCTTTACCTTCTGCTTATCACTGGTATGGAGGAAATCACAGGCCCCAAGAGACAAGCTCAGTATCAAAACCATGCTAACAACCTGGAATTTTGCAGTACTTAAGAAATTTGCTACAGCTGGCTCTAAATTTAAATTGAGATTTGACATTCTAGACAAAAAGCAAAGACTGCTTGTGCACTGTCAGAGCAGCTAAGGAAAACTGTGGCAGCATATCTAAAAAGAGAGGTGAAAATACACTCCCTGACAAATGAAATTTTATGCAAGTCATGTATGCACAGCACATCACTGAAGATCAACTCAGCCAGCGATAGAAAAACAGCTCAGCATTTACACATGGTGTTTGCTTCCAGTCCAGCACACACTACACACAGGTTCCATGCAGTGTTGTACAGAACAGGACTGCCACCAGCCTTGACACACAAGTTTTTCTTGTATGTTTTTACTAATTTTCATATTAATACCAATACTCCTGACGTCCTACCATGTCCTAAAATCCCGAGACAAAAAGCATCTCTGACCTTCATATCTGAAACTACTTCACAGTGTTATCAAGGAACTTTCTGCTCAGCCAAAACACTGCTCTGACACTTGTAGCAATGCAGCCCTCAAAATACTCCCAATTACCTCAAAGGTGCCAGGAAAATAGGAAAGGTTCATGAACCAGGATAACAAATCAATATACCTGAAATATAGCATACCTTAAAGTACTGGCCTACACATTTTCAAGGCCAGCAATTTAGAAAAATATCTCACTATATATCTCTCAAAGTTCATGTCTGTAGTCTATACCTAAGCCAGCCTCGGGGTTACTCAGTAGGGAGGGAGGCAGGGTTAACCCATTAAGGCAAACTAATCAGACCCTTAACCAAAAGTAGTCAATGCATCTTACAGAAAGTGTCCTTTCCTAATATACCCTAAAGGTAACTAGAAGCCTCAAAACCTTAAATTTCTCCAGCAAAAAAAGCAAAGACTGCTTGTGCACTGTCAGAGCAGCAAAGGAAAGCTGTGGCAGCATATCTAAAAAGAGAGGTGAAAATAGGCAGTGTGAGCATCCTAAGGCTCATTGCCACAGAAAGCAGAAAAGGGACTGAACAAGTAGGTTAGATTTTTAATACACCCTCCTATTAAAAGAGGGGAAAAAATACCACTACCTCAAGGTGAAAATAATATAATTGAAAGTGAATGCTCTCTTGAGAATACCTCTTTTGTGATCTTGAGAGGGTTTAGTATCACTTTTTGTGATTTTATTATTCTAAAATTCAGGTGCACCTACAGAGTTTGTTCAGAGTCCAGCCCTGCACCAGAAGTACATGATGGAGCAACTGATGGCAATAAGAAACCAGCTGATCAATTACAGAGGAAAGTCTGTTAAGACTTTTTGTTTGTTGGGGAGTTTTTTGTTTGTTTTGTTTTTCTTGAAGACCTTAGCATTTTATATTATTTTTAACCACACCTACTTAAGTCAAATGGCCTTTAAACTGAAAGAGCAAAAACACACCCTACATTCAATTAAACCTTAAGCAAGCTCTCAAATAACATTGCTCTCTCTCATAAAAGTGTTCAGAAAGGAAAAACCAGACTGGAAATTCAAGACTGCTTTAAATACTGAGAAGTGAAGTTAATAACTGGGTATTGTTGTTGTGCTGATGCATTTACCCTCAAATAAAACCTTTAGATAACCTGATTTCACCACCATTTTAAACACACACTTGCTCACCACCTGAAAAACACATCATCGTGACCTAAATGCGAATTAGACCTTCTCAAAAATCACTGCAAGTGTTCATGAGATTATGCATGAACTGTTTAAGAGAACTCTAAAACTGAATAACAAGATTTCCTGAAAGAAGTCATTAAAACAACATCTGTCAATCTTCTGTCAACTTCTAGTTTAAGAACTCCCAACAACTCAATCAACTCCTCCTTCTGCAAGAGGATCTATAACTGTGGATGGCAAACTCAGATTATATAAGTGCTCCAAAAAGAGCAAGATCACATAGTTACCCAAGTCTCAAAATTCCCCCTACAATGATTTTTCCACAAAAGTATGCAACAGAAGAAAGCTATCCACAAGAAAACCAAATACAAACAAGAAACAGAAACAATAATGAAGATAAATATAGTTTTATGCTTATTAAAAAACCCCATGAACATCTAGGCAGCAGTGCTTGGTAATTTTGATGAGGATATTTTCTACACCAGCTTTATTTCCCCAATCCAAAAGTTCTGATTCTTCTACAGAAAACCATACTTATACTTGTCGGCTGGTCTGTCTCAGAAAAAGAGAATATACTTGAAAAGGGATTTTGGTGCACCAACATCAAAAGAAGACAGTTCACTTATGTCAAGTGCGTTCACAATTCCAACTACATTTTATATCCATCCTCAAGGAAAATACCTTTCTTCCTACACCACTGCTATCTTCTCCCACACAAACTCCATTTTGAGCACTATTGAGCAGCAAACAATCAGCAGCCTCACTTTCTGAGGTACAAGAGGTACTTTACTGATGACACTGTTCAACCCAGAGAGCTTAGTACGCAAGGCCTGCATTCTGCCAACATTTGCACATGCCCAACCTGATACATATAAATGGGGATTACTCACATGCTGGAAGGTAAGTACATGAATAATAAACACATCCGTGAATCAGCAATTATGTGCAGGTAGAAAAAAAAGCCAAAGCGAAAGGAGACGAGGTACAAGAGGCAACAAAGTTGTCACAGGGCATTAATAATTTTAAGTGTGAATGCTCCAAACTGGATTTTTAGGAAAGCTAATTTAGAAGTAAGTTTAAAGAAAATTGGCTTTGGGGATTTAGAGGTGGGGAAGAAGAGTTTTTTGGTTTATCATCCCATACATAATAAATTGTCAACTATATAAAAAGTCTGCAAAAACCAGCCCCTCAACTCTCCAGCTGAAATACTTAATGGTTTTACATTCTCACTTGCTTTCTGTCTCCAGCTGCAGGTCAGTTGCAAATCTGGAAATCTTAATCACAGTGATACAGCCTATTTAAAATACAATGCCTTCATCAGACAACTCGAAAAAAAAATATGATTTTCTAAAACACAAAGAGCAGCTCTCCAGAACAAACATATTAACACTGTGAGCAAGCAAACTGCTGAGCACCTCAACCCATGAACTGCGAAATTAGAAGTTTTGGAAGCTGTGAGGAAGAAGAAGGTGGTGTTATAGATATAAAATAGGCTGCCCTTAACTTCTTCTGACACCAGTTTGGGTAAGAAGGGCCTTCCAGTTGTAGTAGGTTATTCTGCGCTGCCCCGCAACAAAAATATCCTTTAATGTTCACCCCAAGTGGCCAAGTGCTTCTGTCAGCTTCAAGGGCCATCAATTCTCACTATCACCAGCTTCTGAAGCCTGGAAAGGGTGCCCTGTGAAGATCAGACTCTCTTGCAAAACAGCTGACAACAGGAGTTCCCAGAGTTAACCTGATTTGTTAGCTGCAACAGGAGTGGATGCTGGTATTACCCCATCATCATCAACACATCTGCTAGTGCTCCACAACCTGTGACAAACATATGAATATACCTACTGCACATCACACATTGTGCACTGGCTGTTTTGAACGGGCTTCTAAGTAATAGCACTATGGTTCTCCTTCAATATTTTAGTAATTCTGTCTTCCACTGACAAGAATTAATATACCAGAGTATCACTGAGAACTCCAAAAAATGGCCCTTTTGGAAGAGGCAGGCTCCAACATTCAAGACTGGACTCTTGAGAGGACAGCATCCTTCTTGTATGCTTCTATTACAAAAGCATTGTCAGCCTCAAGCCAAAGCTCAGCCACTGCAACCCTACCAGCTCCTACACCAGAATGATTCAATTCTGAATTGCCACCGTTCACAAAAAAGCAGCCAATGACTTGCATTTTGAAGGTCACAAATAATGTTTCACCATGGACTACTCAATATAATTCAGTAGCCTAGATGTCTCAACTTCATTACTACAGCTCTTTTCACAAGGAGTTATATGCACTAACGTATTTCTCTGTCTCCATCAATACTACGAACAGCTTATATAAAGAAATGTTTTAACATTACTATATGTACAGCATTTTAAGATTCTTCTTATGAAAAGAACCCACAACAGGTTCACACTAACACCCAAAATGAGCAGGTGACTTATCATGGTTTAACCCCAGCCAAAACCAGGACAGAGCTGAACAGCTCTGAGAGATGAAACCTCTGTCCTTGGGATTTTACAGCATAAGGATTTGTTACAAACAATTTATCAAGACTTACTTATATCTTTCTAATGACTGGAGTTTTGAATAAGAATTTTAATGCTAGAAAATAATAATTAAAGTAACAATTAACAGGAGCAAGGAAAACTAAAAAGCAAAAATAAAGAAATGACGGTTAAAAAACCCCAGAAAGTGGCAAAAGCAAGCAGCAAATGGAGGAAAAAAACCCCAAAAAACCTAGCTCAAATTACAGACTGCTGAGAGAACTGGAAAGCCCAACGTCACTATCCATGCAGTGGCTTGGTTTTCACTAGCTAGATAAGGGGCCCAAAAAATCAGACAAACCAGGACTGGTTACAGCTGCAAGAGAACAGTGAGACTGAGAATGGTAGTTAAAACAAGCTAAAGATCTGAAACCTCTGAGACAGGCAATCTTTAAGCTTTAACAAGTAAGTAAAGAGCAAGTTACAGAAAGCTGTTGGCTTGCCTTAGTGATCATGTCTAATTTTGTAAGACACCAAGTCCTGCATGTGTCCAAAGCAACTTGATAGTTGGATGCACCAATACCACACAAATAGTTATTATTCCCTTTACTCTGATGAAAACAATGTCCCTGGGAGTTTTCTGCGGCCAGCTTTCTTTCCACCCCCTCCCGGAGCACAGCAAAAATGTAATTGAGAACTACCACCCTTGGGATTTATGAACTACTAAAACATGCATTTCCTTCTTTGGAATTGAGAGCCTACTTCCATGAACTTACTACTATTAGACATTTCATTGGGAATACCCATCCAGACACTTGCCAGAATCTTCCTGCATTTTTTCTGCCTGGCAATTCCATGAGATACCAAGAATCTGAGATCATCAGAAGACACAGGTACTGCTAAACTACAGCTGGGTATTCTATAGAGTTTAATTACTGCTCAGCACTGCTGAAGAGCTGCACTTCTCCAAAGGTGACTTCTGAACACTGCCTGCTTTTTCATCAGCACAATTTAGGAAATCCTGCAACAAGGCTTGCGTAGCTACCCTGGGAACTAATAACAGGTCTGGAAAAACCCAGACATACTGCTCTACTTCTCCCACTCTTCAATTTCCAGTGACAGAAGGGAGTGTAAATTGTACTTAATTGCAAAATTGTCAGTTCAGTCCTTGAGTCAGTAAATCATGCTTTTACAATTTCTCCTCATTCTCCCCTCTCTCCTTTCCCAGGGAAAGCACAGTTACAGCACTAATTCTCATCTTCAAGTACTTGTACTGTCTTCTCCCTTTTCCTCACCCCAAAGCCTCCTGAGCTGCCCTTTCTTCTGCCTTGCTCCTACAGGAGAGCACATCCCACTTCCCCACATCACATCCTTCCTCCAGACAGTCTCTGAGCTCCTCACAAGCATAAATTCTCATTCCCGCTCCTTTCGCCAGTCATCAGCCAACGTTTTGTGGGGATCAGGCAAGAATTTGTGACGGATGGGAAAGAAGAGACAAAATGCGGAGGTCCCAGCACCAGTTCCAAGCAGTCATGCTTCCAGCTCTTCAAGGTCAACCCTGGAATTACTGCATTTCCTGTGGGTCTCCTGTGATGCTGCCAGAGAAGTGGGTCCCAGCTGTCCAACTCCTGTATTCATACTTACAGAGCTCGCCTTTTGTGTTTAATTTCAAATATGCTGAAACACTTTGAAATATTTAAAAGTAAACTTTGTGACTTCAAATCCCATATTGTCTGAAATACCTCGCTCCATGTTTTATATACAAAACAGAGAGAGGAAGTTGAGATAATCCCTCTAAAAAGAGGAAAAAGCTGGAACTCTCTTCCTACTCTTAAACATGCCCACATTCACTTTTTGACTGAAAATTAACACTTGATGTCTGACCAAACAGTCAGAAAAATAAGTCTTAATAAATAATAGAAGAAAAACTTTGAAAGTCAATCTACAACCATCTTCTTTCTTTCCTGCCCCTTTAAAGATCTTTTTAAATATGCAATCAATTTTGAGTTCTAAAACCTCAATTCCCATCTTGAAACTGTGAAAGAAAACACCTCTAAAGCCTAACACACGCTCACTGACTGCAGCTGGAGGGGTACAGAAGACCAATCGCTAATACAAAAGGAAACTGTGAACCTAAAATTTTATTAACTGTGCAAGCAGTAATGAAGCTTTTGAGTTCAGCAATCTACTCAGTTTCAAGATAAAGTGCACTTCTGTAGCCCCCAAGTTTATCTCGAAAACAAATCCAAGCTCAACAACCAAACCTGCCTTTTTCCCACCTTTTCAGTACCACAAAAATATAAATACAAAGCTCTACGTTATCTGAAGCAATCAGAAGACTACACAGTTTCCTCAGATTTCCATTCTTGACTTTTAATTACATTTAAAGAAAATACGTCTTAATAGCACTGGTCACAATGAACTATCTTCCATTGCCATTATTGTTACGGACATTTTTTATGACACAAAATTCACATTAAAGCAATAGTAAGAATGAAACACTTTTTGGTTATCAAGATACCTAACAGACAACTGAATGCTCAGAAATACTTTATTTTCACATTAGAAAGGATATGTAATTCCATTAGGATAAGGATTTCACAGAAGCATGATGGAGGTATTTGCCAAATCAAGTATTTAATGGTAATCTATCAGTTCACCCCCAAGTAAATAAACAAAAATACTTAGCACTACTTAAAGAATTCATCCATGTGCAAAATACTAGGAGATTTTAAACCAGCCAAGCAACCACTCTCACACGGGCAGAGCCAATTTCTCACAAAGGTTTACGAAGAAGTGCAATGCAGTAATCAAAGGTTTTACTCAAGGAAGAACTAAAGTCTCCAAACACAATTAAATGAAACAGAAAATCCCACTTGGTTTAGCTTCTGCTTTACAGAAGGTAATTTCCTGTTTGATTTTGCACTCAGTTTTAACTAACACTGTTGGGCATACTATGCTTTGTTTCTAATTTGAGAAAACTTAAAAAACACACATTTTAGTGGAGAAACTACACAGATTTAGATTTAAAAGCAGCAATTAGAAGTCCCTACAGAAGACAAACATATTTAAATGGTGACTGAACGGGGGAAACTCTATAAAGATAAAAAAGCTCTTTGTAAAGTAGAGACAGAGCAAAAAAATCTTTCAGCAGCCTCCAGGACCCCACTGATTTCTCTTGAGCAGTCTGACCAGCTGTTTACTTCCCTCCGTGTGGCACAGATAAATACTTATAAAAGTGTCAGCTCTACATTGTCCAGCTAGTCACAAGAACTGCTGGTATAAATAACAACCTGAGTTTCCATCAGAGTTCACACATCGCCTTTAAAGTACAAAAGAAGGCAATATTTAAACCGAGAAGGAAGAAAACACAAAGTAATGGTACATGTTGCACACATTAAACTGGATGAAGAAGCAGTCTACTGTAGTGAATGGTCTGTATGCTGATTTCTGAAACTTTTAACAAAACTATGTTGCTAAATTACCTTCTCACTTCCCTCACAACAGCAGCACACTGGAAAAAAAAGAAATTAGCGAACATCACTACAAGACATTATCAATTATAAATAATTTTCATCTCCAATAAACATTTAGAGGATGTGCATTTTATTAGCCTCCTCTTCCAAACAATATTAAAATTAAGCGTACCACTGTAAACTATCATTTTTACACATGTTAATGGCAATATAAAAAACTTAATTCAACTCCATAGGGTCAATCAAAGGGATGTTTAAGATAAACATTTTTTGCTTTTAAGAATAAAGGCATTTTACATAACATGGACTATTTCACTTTGGTATTTTAAATACAGAATCCAACACTTCTCACTGCCCCATTTACATCTTTCTACTACACCCAAAAAGCAAAAAGTGACTTGACTCATCCACCTACAATATCTCCAGTGAAAAGCAGTAAAACTCCCAAATGGCACAAGACCAGAGGGGTGGTCAAACTTCCTACAGAGAGATACTAGACTAAAACTGATTAGAATAAAATAGCTGAATACACGTTCAAACAAGAACCTTTCTACCACAGTTACCCTCAAACATTAACTCTTTGTTTACTACATCCAGGAGAAACTCACACAAAGACCAGGAATTACCAGAGGCTTTCAGTGGGCACACAAGCAGTCTCATGACTAATTACCCTAACACCTCTTCAGGGGAGTAATGCAGGAATATATACAACAGTATTTGAAGGCTGAGGTCCATTACCTTTCTATGGTTTATTCTTAAATAAGCTCACTATCAGCAATCTCCTGTGAACTAATTTTTCAACATGTTTATCACAAGGAAAACAAATCCATAACTCTCAAAGCTGGCTCTTTATTACCACTGATAAATGAAAGCAGTAACATTTTAAAACACATCACATAAGAGAACATCCTTCCCCACACAGATGTTAGTTTACACTCAGATTAGCCCCCTGAACACAGTCAGCCAAAGAAGATATAGTTCACTTTGCCAATCAAACTACTTTTCCCTCTAGAACTCAGTGTTGCGAGACATTCTTCAATTCCAGCTTGCATTTTAAAAATGAAGACTATTACTACGTCCAACATCTACTTCATTGTTTTCTACCATTCATGTTTTACACCTTTGATTTTAAGGCTGGGGAGTGCTAGTAGCCCAGTACCATTAATCCATCTTCTCAGCAAGACAAGAATTGGCATTGCTCTAACCATACAAAGCCATCATGGGTCCCATTCTGGAAGGCAGTGAGTGCCCTCATCTCCCATTGATGTCAGACCACATAATGTTTCAAGTATTGAGGTCTATTGTTCAGTCCATTTTTCCCCCATCTTGTGAGGTCCTGCCATATATTCATTAGAAAAGGCCATACACTACACTACACTGAAATAAAACCTAAGACCTCCAAGCATTTGTGTTTACTGAACTCCTACCATCCACAGCATAATTCAAGTAAGGGCAGAGTACACAGTGCAACCACACATGCAAGGACTATTTTCCAGACAGAAGTAGCTCTTAAATGGCTTTATTTTCTTAAAGAAATGGTATCATTTATAAGAGTCAGGAAGACCTCCCAATGCATTTCCTTATGTAAATAGGTAGTGACATTGTAAATCTCGAATCCAATAACAACGTCAAAGAGAGACTCCGCATTTCTGAATCAGACAACTTGGTCACATTAGATAAGAATACCTACACATCACTATAATACAGAATTACCATTTACTCCAATTTCTCATATAGAAACAAAGCTGCATTTGTAAGGCCTTATGTACTGCCACCTATTATTATTATTTTAATGCTTTGGTTCGTGCACATAAATGTACTTCTGACTTCTTTTGGAGGAAGGAGAATAGGGAAAGACTTGAGAATCAAAGCCCAGCTTACTTCAGGAGGTGTTTTACACTCAAATTCTTCTCGTCTGGATTTGCAGTTAAACTAATGGTTTCCCTGTTCTAACCACCAAGAAGAGTTACAACAATATAGCCTCAAACAAACAGATGGTTGTCCGGAGAAAAAGTTACAATATTTACTCAAAGGCACATCTGCTGGAGTCCTGCCAGCCAGCCAACTCCGGCAGAGTGGCTGCAGAGGGGAGTTTCAGTTTTGTCCGGTCAAGAGACGGCTGTGTAACACCACCGGGGTTGGCGCTCAAGGGAGAAAAGCCCCTTCGCATTCGGTTTTCCCGAGCCCCCAGGCGACAGCCGGCTACGGGGGACGGGAGCAGCCGCAAGAACCACGCTGGGCTGGCCACTCCAAAGGGAAGGCACAGCATCCGCGGCACCTCTCGGGGACCAGTACCAGCGCTCCCGCCAGGAGAGAAAGCGAAAGGGTCGGAAGCACAAAACAAGCATCGAGAGCCCAAGCGCAAACACGGGACTTTTATTCTCCACCGGAAAAGGAGGACCCCCGCCCGCTCCCTTCCCACCTTCGGGCGGGGGGCCCCGAGGGGCCCGCACTGCCCTCCTCCTGCTCCCGCCCCGCGCCCCCGGCCCCACTCACCGGCCGTCTCGGCCGCGGCCGGCGCTCCCGCCACGCCGTTCAGGTAGAGGATGGAGAGCAGGTGGGGCTGCGTCTTCTCCAGGGCCACCCGCAGGTCCTGGAAGTGGTCCCGTTCCTTGCCCAGCAGCAGGGCGATGAGCAGCTCGGCCTTCCCGCCGCCCGCCGCCTCCAGGTCGCGCAGGTCGCGGGGACCGAGGGCGCCGGCGGCCTCCAGCAGCTCCACCACCTTGTCCACCTCGGTCATGGCCTGCGCCAGGCTCTGCCGACACTGGGCGAGCAGCTCCTTGTGCTTCGGCTC